>OY998241.1:25517972-26117972 GCA_963922005.1 Cornus suecica
GTTTTTTCCTTCCAGGATCCATTTTTGTCTCGGACTGCCTCTTTGACTCTCCTCTTGGATAGAAAGATCATACTCTTCAGTTAATTCACCAAAGTTAGCTCAATTTCTTCATTAAGCTCCTGAAACATGCTTTAACACGCAAACAGTATAAAAATACCAAATAATGAAATGAAAGAATGTAACAATAGTGAGTTAAGGAGTTAAAATGACTAATATTTGACACATATCAATAGTCTGAGTGGTACAACCCATCCAAGGTTCATGATATTAATCCTAGGTTGGTCTCTTATTCCACATGGCTCTCACGCCAATCCGGAACCCCATCAAACCCAACAAATAATTTCCCCAACATGCTCACATCATAATTATTCACAATTATAGCATGCTTCAACATCAAAACCACAATCACATATTTTAGCAATTTAGATGCAATGCAACTCAACACACCTCATGATATACACTTTTCCCAACACAGGTTAACGAATACATACTCTGGCCATTTTACTTTTGAGGATACAAACTTATCAAGTAAATGTAGAGTACCGCACCGATTCTTCCCAAGCGAATTTTCTCTATTTCACTTTCAACAAGGAAGGCGGTTGCACGATAGCCCCACTTGCAACTCCGTGCCCTAAGACTCCAAAAGTCAAAAATACGAAAGGAGCCCACCTGCGACTCCTAACCCGGTATCACGTTTTCGGACTTACTAATTCCGTAGGTGTGAAACACCCATTGGCCAGTTGTTGCGACAATTTGACACAAAACTACCCATACATGATTACATGACCCACATATTCCAACACCATGATTTTGACACTACACGATGTACTCAATATGTATCAAGGTTTTCAATAACAATCATGTTCCATCACAATATATGTTTTTCTCATTTGCAATATATTGTGCTTAATATAACTAGCATGCTTACAATTTCACACTTACAAGCAATGGATTACAACATGCTCAATCACAATACATGGTTTTCTCATTAAGCAATATATTGTACCTCATTTATCACAATGCTTACAATTTCACATTTATAAGCAATAAATCACAACAAGCATTTATATCATACAATCATGATTTCAAGGGCCTAGTTCATTGTCTAAGTTGTTAAGACTCAACTCGCATATATATATACGGCATATATACACATAGACGCACACACCCTTGTACAAAGACTAAAATAATTCATTTTTCCCCTACCTCAATCCAAGCAAGCCTACTCAAGAATGCCCAAAAGAGGTCCAACTCAAGCTACCACTCCAAGTGTTCAATAGGATAGCTTCCAACTAGCAATACATTATTCATAAACCATAAAATTACTATGGTGTCAACAATAAACCAAAAATTTACAAAAGTGGCTCCAACCACAAGAATCAACTTAAACCCTAATGATTTCTATTTTAGGGTTTCATAAAAGGGAAAAATCAAAAGAAAGGAGATAGTTAAGACACTTACCAAAGTCCCCAATCTAAAAGTGAGCTCTAAATTATAAGATGAACTCCAAGCTTCCAATAACCAAAAATCGGTGACAAGGTTCAACTTATGGTCCTTAACAAGATTCAAGAGAAAAGGAAACCAAAAATCAATAGTTGAACACATAACTTTAAGAATATACAATCTAGGGTTTGAAGTTGGAAAACTCAAAAGAGTTAGAGACTTACCCCAATACTTAGAGCAAATGAAAGAGAAGATCAACCCTAGCAATTCCCATGTTGAACACTTCTTCAAACTCCAAGTTAAAGGAGATGAAATCAAATGAGGAAGTGATGAAGAGCAAGAGAGAAAGAAAAGTGTAGAGAGAAAATAGGTTTGTAGAGAAATAAAAAATTCTTGCAATGAAAGACTTATGAGTTTGTAGAGATTTCCCACTATCTCTCACACTCATCTAATGACCTATAATAAATGTGAAAGAAAAGGGAGAAGATCTAAGGGCCACAAAGTATTCTTGCAAGAAGACTAAAACTCAAAACCCATAAAGCTAACTCAATGCCAAACAAGGCCTTAGCATTTAAGGGTTGAGATTAAAGCAAGGAAAATGAATAAAGGATCCAAGGGTTGAACTAAAGCCTTGCAAAGTGAAAGACTAATAATAATGCATTCTTGCATTTAAGTATTAACCAAACAAAGCCCTATGATTCAAGGGTTGAGAACAAAGATGGGAGAAGAAGATCAATGGCTAGAATTTAGATACCACTTAAAAGTGTAAAATGACAACTTTCTTTCCAACTTAGGGTTAATTACAAGAGTGTCATCATGCCTCTTAATTACCCTTCCACCCCTTTTCATCCTCTCTAATTACCACTATGTCACTCATACCCCAGAACTTAGCCAAATCTCTACACTTTCCACTAAGTGCTCTAAATATGAAAATACCAATTTACCATTCAGTCATTTCTTTTCCCGAAATTGTTTCCAATAATTTTCATTATTCTCAAAATGAAAATACAACATGAAACTTTCAATTTTTAATATCACATAAAACATGTAAGTCATGTTAAGCACATAAGCATATTAAGCATAAAATCACATTAAACACATAATCACGTATGCATTTAATCCTTAATAATAATTTTGTTTTAAAATTAGCACGTAAAAATACCGGATGCTACAACTTTCACACCTTTATAGATTTCGTCCTCAAAATCAAGACGTAACTAAATAATAAATAAAAAACACCTAAGATCCTCACAGTTCGCTCCCCGTAGGACACATATTTTGCAACAATGACACCCGTCCAACTCATGACATGAGATGGATCCGGCTCGCACATGAGAAAGATTAACACCTGGAACAAGCACTGCGAACCCTGGTGAGCTCCTATGGTAACAAACTCAGTAGGCCACTACACCATAATCACCCAAAAGCACAAAGGGACTAATCTCAAGTACAAAACTCAAGGTAGGACTAAAAGTCTAATAATCACTATCAAGGCTCCTATGACCATAATGATCATACCTCAAGTCCGTGCGCTACATTAACCTCAGTAAGGAAGATCAAATCTTCAACCTTAAGAGCACCAGAAGGATCCACTACCTAGCAAAACATACGTTAAGGCCCTAAATCAATGCACCTAATCCTCGAGTAATAATGGTTATCCATGGCCCTATAACCATATCACTTCGTTCACTATTTCAACCATTACATCACTAGATCCATAATCACGATCACAATCAATAATACACATATAATGACCTCGAACAATTTCTTCACATTTCAATTCTACAATCATTCTATCATTGTCTTCCTGAATCAATCATTTAAAACCTCAAATTCTCAATTGGCTCAAGTAATACTCACTATATCATAATGTTAAGGTTACACTTTGAATATCTAAAGTCTAATCACAATTAAACCTCGATTACAACCCACCGTTTCATGGATAAGCTATGATCAAACCTCAATTACTCAAATCGGCAATCTATAAGATATAAAAGTCTCCCAAGAAAATATCTTAATCTAATCCTTTAATTAACGGTTCAATGACTATAGTACCTTAACACAAGTCATTAATTTACATCCCACATGTAACCTTTCCTCTAAGGTTATAAACCACATAGATGCTACCCCAGACCATAGTACATCATACTCTACTACTCACTCTCTAATGCCCATAAACTTCATTGCTCAATGAAACCTGACTATTTCAAAGTCAAGTCCCAAACACTAAAATCGAATGGTACAACTATTTCTACCATAAACCACCCATCAAAAGGTAACACAAGTAACATGTACCTAAGAATCCCTTAATATATAAAAACAGGGTAGCTAAAACGTACATCGACGTAAATAGCATCTACTTTCCTCATACCACAAACACAGTTAAATAATGTAACCTTAAATTAGGTACAATAAACCTCAAGTCATGTAACGAGGTACATTACCGAAAACCCGTAGAAGTAAACTAACTACATAACTGCGAAGCGAGAATGATCATACTCCAAGTACGCAATGAAGGAAAATAAGAAACGCAACAAAATCACTACTCACGTGAAGACACAAACACGACCAACGACATGAAAGACCAAGGTAATCTACCACAGTAACTCATTACTGCCAATACCCACCCTGACACATCAAGTGTTGACAAGGGAACACACACTCAATCTAACATCATGAACTCTAGTGATCAACCACTAACAAACCTTAAGGTTACAAGTCATACCTCCGTTCAACTAGGAACTACAATCATGTATTAACTATCATTCATTGCACTATGATCACTCTACTTTATACCTCAATCACTGTAAATCTTAACATCTCCAATTTTCATACCTTCTAGATCAACGAAGGCCTAAACTCATGTTCTAACCGCAACATAAACTATACAACACCAATAATTGTTTATCAAGTCCGCAATCTCTTTGTGATAGATAATCACACTCATAAACTATTCCTCAAATCATGTTTCGATAATCAACACTCTCATATACTAGCTAATAATCATGCCTCAAGTGAATCACCAAATTATATTCCCGAAATTAAAAGCTTAAATGGCAATTATTAGCTACAATACCACCCAAAAATCAACATCAAGATCTCCAATCAAAATCATCACTAATAAGTGAGCCTAAACGTACACCAACCCTCAAAATTTTAACCATCTTTTCTCAGACACCATTTATACTTTCAATAAATAAACTAAGACTTATACACAAGCCCACTACTTATAAGTTAAAGAAAATATAAGATCATACTTTCTATCTCCAAGTCATACACAATGATTCACAACTCTCTCATCCCAGATTATCACTCCAGGCTCATAAAACACATCTCTTAGTGTTACATAACCAGACAATTCACAATCAATGAATCACTACTCTTATACCTCAAGTCCATTATTAACCATGGAAAGATACGGTTACATCATAACCCCTAAGTAAAACAATCTCAAACCACTAGAATGATACTCAGTAACACCCACTAAATACCATAAGAGAAAACATCAACTAGTAATGACCCCAAAAAGGCAATTCAACCTCATGATATCTACATAAGGCATCTAACCACCAAATCACAAAACCCTTTAATGGTTCAAACAAAATGGAAACCAAAATCAAAGCTTAGGAGATACACACTTAATCTTCAATGACATGTTATCACTATATAATGTATCGCAATCGCTAAGTCCCTATAGGAGACATACTAAGACACAAGGGGAAGAGGAACTCATCCCCAAACACAGAATGATACAGAAGCGGCTCATACCCGGATAACAAATTGTTTATCCATCCTAGGCATACACTCTTACGTAAAACATCACCATCACAACATAACCAACACCTCGCTAGGGTTAGGTTAAAATCGGAGACGTAGTCACTAGTACCATTCCCACTTTCCATCCCGCACGAACCTAACGCTCCACCGCGTAAGTTGACACATTGCGTTCGCAAGATAAAAAAAATTCCAACAAACCGTCGGTAGCTACTCGCTCACATGAGAAGCTATGAAACTCTAAACACTAGTCGATCGGTCTAACTCAACACATCTTTAACTTTAAAAGGGTAGACCGAGACACTACCTTTCAAAATAACACACTTCATCAACATGACAAACAAGTGGTTTACAAGACCCACGAATGACGTCGGTGTCATCCGATACGATGCCACCACAATAGGCATGGTATACGAGCTAACCCAATAGAAAGCTTTACATCATGGTGCGGACATAAAGAAAATTTAAATCATCGAAAAGGACATCCCAACACTCGTACACACACTCAGTACGTCAACAAAACCACCTACTTCTCCATCGACCACTCTTGCCAACAAGAGGCTAGGTAAATCACGATTTCCATAAACTATGAAAGGCAACACTTGCGTCGCTCCAACGCTCATAAATGAAGTACTCGCTCTCTAGCGTACACACAGTTATACAACCCCTATCATAATAGGAAGCAAAAGAAGAGTCGGTGTGATCACCAAAGAAGAGGACGTGATCGCCTGAAGGCGCACCCATAGACACACGACCTCGAAAGCAATCAATTCACACACGGAAGGTTGATAACCAATTCATGCCCAAAATGACGCTGAAACTCGTCATGCCAAAGAGATTGAAGCCAAATGATAACGACCGTCGAGCGATCGTGACTTCACAATCACAACTTACTCGAGTCAAGTACACACTACATCCCACTAGCGCATAGACATACTGCACATCATCAAGAAAACAAACTGTTAGTCCCAAAGGCGAAGCAAGGGAGAAGTAAAGGCTAAAGTAACAAGGAAAATAACGATCCCGGATCATAAGTAAGCTAATTCAACTCCCGAAGACAAGGAGGAAGGAATCTAAGCAACACTAACCCAAAAGTATGCCAAACAATGTAATACCGCCATGCCAACGTACGCAGAAGTTAACACGACAAAACAACCACCACTACTAGGTGACAAGTCGTAATCTAAAGACAATGAAGCAAAAAGTGATAACGGCCCTCGCCCATCATCCCATAGAGAAAGAACATACTCTGATACCAAGTTGTCATGCCCAAAAATTTTTAAGACTCCGAAACCCAAGCCTAAGAGCTAAGGGAGTGAAAAGGAACAAAATAAAAATAACATATAGTCATTAAACCACCCACACAATGGTAAAACCATCATTTCACACCTAAAAGATGTCAAAAATTATGTTTCGGGGATCAAGTTTCAGTTGAGAATGGTGAAGAATACTACAACATTATGTTAGAGTATGCTTCTAGCGGCAGTTTGGCATATCGTCTTAAGAGTTTCGGGGGTGGAGGACTGTGTAAGTATGAGGTTAGAAAATATACGAAGAATGTGCTTATGGGTCTTAGTCATATGCACAAACAAGGCTATGTTCACTGCGACATAAAGCCTCATAACATTCTGATCGTGGGTAGTTAGGAAAATTTGGAAGAAATTGCAAAAATTGCGGATTAGGGGCTTGCTACGAAGGCTGGAAAGGAAACAGGTTCCAAATTGAGGGGGACACCGATGTATATGGCGCCAGAGTCAGTTCGTCATCAAGAGTACCAGCCTCATTCCGATATTTGGGCAATTGGGTGCACAATATTGGAGTTGATTACATGGAAGAAGCCGTGGGATTGTGAGCCTGATGCCGACCCTTGTGCTCTTCTGTTTCGCATTGGGTGGGGTAAGGGACTGCCCGAGATTCCTAGCTGGGTGTCTAAAGAGGCAAAGGATTTCTTGGGGAAGTGTTTGGTGCATGGTCCCAAGTCCCGGTGGTCTGCTGATATGCTCTTGGCCCGTCCTTTTGTTTCTTCTATAGACGGTGCCACTGTGGTGGTTGAACAAAAAAGAACTACAGTTTTTGCAAGTGAAAGAAGCACAGCATGTGACTCATCCCAGGGTTCAAATAGTCTATCAATTATACCATTTAAGAAGAAACGGAGAGGGTTAATTGACATTCAACAACCTGATGCACAATCATTTTGCAACAAGAGAAGAACAATGGAGGAAATAACTGCAGTTTACGATCCACAAGATCCTTCCAATTCTTCTTTGGAGTGGTTTTTGTGAAGCTTGAAATGCATCTCTTGAGGCCAAAACATTTTCAGCCTCAGTTTGCTTTGGTGTTTATTATTTGTTTTGTTTGTAAGTCTTCAAGGGTTTTTTTTTGTATAGATATGCAAAGATATCCAAATTATTACTTTATCAAAGACTATATAAATATATGCTGCCATTTAGGCTGTTGATATTTCAATGCATTCTGATTTAAATTCAGCTTCATCTGTGGCTTTATCCTTTACGTTCATGGCTTGGTAGCAAACTCGTTGTGCTGATGGTGGATTGTGTTCCAGTTTTCATGTTTCTAATCCTGTGTGTGGCTAGTCAACTATTCGAATTTTTGTTCATTTATTCATTTTGGAATATGGTTCATGATATGGCTTTCCTCTCTAAGTTATTCATGTGTGATGGACTTTGTCCTAGAGAATGGTTCTGGTCACTGTATTATCTGTCTTCCTAAATACAATGAGCATTTATACAGGACTTATACTTGGCTAGTATGTGAGGAATCTATCAATTAGGATTTCGTCAAATTGGTTAAGAGCAGATTTAGCCGAAGTTTTAGTGTGTGTGGCAGTCTTGCAGGTTGCTGCTAAATTCCTAATCCTTTTAAATGTAATATTTTGTTTCTATTAGTGTTTGTTTCTGATATGCAGTCCTCTCTAAGCCTTTCAATGTGAAAACCTATGTTGCATTCTAAGATTCAAGTTTTTTTGTTGATTTAAGGAGTTTGTTGCTTCTGACTTATTTCTGCTTATTATGGCATTTATTGCTTGTTTTTGGATCAGGGTCTCTGAAATGTCTTGCATGTGTATTCTAGGATGGTTTGTGGAACTACTATGCTGTGGACTAAGATTTGGGGTCTCCATATTATTTATAGGGATTGTCTGTAAATTAAATGTTTGTAGAGCTGGTATTTTCTAGACTAAGATTGTAGTATCAATTGGATTGTCTATTCAAGTAAAATGAAATGTCCCCAGTTGCTCTTGTCATGATAGCTTTTGTTTTGCTTGAATTCTGGATGCCTAGTACTTGGTAATTTCATGAATTTTGTTGCCTTGGGATGTACCAAACTCAATTGGGTTGGTAAGGAAGTGTTAGCGCTAAGGAAATATCAGTTTTGGTCGTCTAGTTGCGAGAAGGGTGGGGTTGGCTAAACTTGCTTGGAGGCTGGAAATGTGGGAGGAATCTCTGTTCTTTGATTATTTTTTTTAACTAAAGCAGTTTCCATCTAAGTCAGTCATTCCTATCCTACCACAATCTCGAAACAAGTCTAGTGTAGTATTTTTGAACAAAAAATTAGACATTAGTTGTTGATGGCCTTCTCTTTATTCGACTTGCTTGAGAACCATACCAGAAGAGGTTGTTGCTTGGTTCAACAGTAAAATATTTGAATAACGGGGCTATTGTTGCGAGTTCACGACTCAAAGTAGTCACTTTCGAAGTACGGATGGTTAGGTTTGTCTCAAGTCCTCCCACCCAAGGATCCTACCTCGGGGGGAACAAAATTTCGTAATCCTCTTTATAATAAACATGATAGAATATAGGTGTATAAGGACGTTATCTTGAAGGTCCTGCACTATTTTGTTACCTTATAGGTCTGACTTATTACATCTATTATGGGTTAGGGAAATTACCGCAAGTAATGCCTTAGGCAGGTCCAAGAATGCCATAGGTATGTCCAATAAATATATATGGAGCATTTTTTTTTAAAAAAAATAAAATTATTTCACCTCTATCCTTGATGGACATACCTCCAGAGCATAGATGTTCTAGGACAGTCACATAACAAACAATTCAAAAATTTCTCCTCTACACCACATATTTTACAAATATTGTTGTCAACATGTCCTCTATAAGCCTAAAACCTCCAACATGAGCTTTCTCATTCAAGCATATCCACATAAAGTGGAATATTTTTTGTTTAACTGTCTAAATGCATAATCTACCTGGTAGATTTCCTTCATTCTTAATTTAAGACTACATTCCATCCATTTGAGCAAGTACTCCTCTGACAAATCACAAATCTCCTCTGACTAATCGTAAAGCAACAAAGTAAGCAGATATATATGAAAATAGCCCGAAATCTGTTTATCATTTCCCACCATACTTTAAGATGGATTTGCCTGTATAGGACCATTATGAAATGATTACTTAGATTTCTCATTACTAGTCATATTTCTTCCACTTTTCTTATTCAATTTCATTGTCTGGAAGCATTCTTTTTTGCTGCAAATCAACAAATTCTTTCACATTCACTTTGTCGAAGAAATTGAAAGAGACCAAAATTTGCTCAGAACACACTAACTATCTTGATCTTCAATTTTGTATCACTTGTACTGGAACTGATGACACAAATTTGACATGGGAGTGCTCAAATAAGTGTTCGAGATTAGATATTTAGTTAGTCCTTTCTTCAATTTATGATCTTGCTCAATCTTCACTGGATCTTGTATTGTAGAGGTGAGTGTCATTGTAACTCACCCCTTAGACTTTATAAACGTATTTTGTACTATGGAACGATGTCCTTGTTGACTCATAATTCCCTGTCAAATGAAGTATGTCTCTTGAGTTGGCAGATTTTCGTGCAGTGTGGTTATATTTGCTTTAGAAGAACATCAATCAGTTTAAAGTCATTATGAGGGATATACAAAGATGGAAGAAAGTTTCAACCTATTACTGAGATTTACCGAAACAAGGGCTTAGTGTACTTTGCTCTTCAATTTGACTGCATTTTGTAATCATTTTGATTATATATGGACATTTCTAGTTTAACAATTTTTGTGCAGGTAGGTGATTTTCAAATTCTTCTAACAATATTTTGTCTTATTGCAGAAATGTGCATAGTCATGAAGAACTGAACCACGAAAACCAAAAAACAAATTCAAAGAATTAGCACCAGAACTGAAACTAATTTTTTTGGTAAGTGACTGAATCAAAATGCTTGCCAAAAAGAGAGCTTTAATGATTTGCACTAGTGATACTACTGCTCAACTTCAAGCAGTAACTTACTTACAAATTAAACACAATATCATATCCGATGAGGTCTAAGAGAAACCAAACCTCACAATCCCAATGGCAAGTTGATTTATTGATCAACACCAGTTAAACACAATATCATATCCGATGTGTGTTGGACTTTGTCCCCTGGTATGCCCTGGTCAGTGTAGTATCCTTTTTTCCTAAACACAATGACCATTTATGCTGGACTTACAATTAAACATTTCAGTTTTGACGTTGTGGAGTCAAAAAATTCTAAGTGGAAGTACTATTGGTAACTCAAGCTGCTTGGTATTTGAGGAATCTATGATGCTAAATTCCTTATTCTTTCAAGTAAAACCTTTTGTTTATGTAACAGTTAATTTTGGGTTTTTGGAGTCTTTGGTTCATCATATGACGTTCCTCCCTAAGCCTTTCATAGTATTTTTTTGGAGTCTTTGCTGAGATGGAATCTATTCTTATGATGTGTACCAGTCAGCGTGAAACATCTGTAGCATTCTAAAAGTCCGTCTTTGTTGATTTAGGGAGTTTTTCTTCTTAGTCATTTATGCTTATTATGGCATCTTTTGCTTGTTTCCCGATCATGGTCCCTGATATATCTTGCATGTGTGTTCTAAGATCGTTTGCAGGGCTGTTACTGTTGGGAGTAAGATTTGGGGTCTTTATTCTATTTCTAGAAATTGTCCGTACAAGTTAAATTAAATGTTTCGTAGAGCTGTTAATTTCTGGACTGAGATGTTCAGGATTTTGTTCAAAGAAAAAAAAATGCCGAGTTAATATATTCATGTTAGCACTCGGTAAATTTCTGTTCTTCAATTTTTTTAACTGAATCATTGTCCATCTAAGCCATTTTCAGAAGCTGTTTGTGTTTCAAGCTCCTTTGGCTTTTGAGAGGTATTTGTTCTGCCAAGGAAGTAATAGAAACAAAACATAAATGGAGAAATGTAATGGGGTAGAAACATGCAATGCATCTTTCAATGTTCAAACAATACAATATACCTATGATTGAATGCAGTGGTGCATATTCTCCCTCCTTGTTTTCACTACCTTTGGCTTGATGGCTTTGTTGATTTGCTGTTTATCACATTTCATCTAGGAAGTCTCCTATTTCATGTTTTTTGACATCTAGGAAGTCCCCCTTGGTTGAATTCACTTACCAGACTATAATTTTTGTATTTTGTCTCATTTATTTGCTGATTATATGCATTGCTTCCTTACTATTTGATTCCCGTTGTTTGCTTTCCGCTCCGCAAGTGTTATTTTTTGTGCTTCCAGTTTCGTTATACGCGTTCCAATTTGACTGCATGCTGTAATCATTTTGATTATACATGGACATTTCTGGTTTAACATTTTTTGTGCAGGTAGGTGATTTTCTAATTCTTCTAATAATCTTTGGTTTTATGCTGCAGATATTGCATAGTCATGAAGAACTGACCCATGGAAACCAAAATAAAAAATAAAAAATTTCAAAGAATTAGCACCAGAACTGAAACTAATTTTCCGGGTAACTGACTGAATCAAAATGCTTGGCTTGCACTAGTGATACTGCTGTTCAACTTCAAGCAATAATTTAGTTACAAATTAAACACAACATCATATAAATTGAGGTACTTTATGAGCTGAATTGTTTCTGCTCTGAGAAAAACCAAACCTTACAATCACAATGGCATGTCGTCGCTAAGTTGATTTACTGATATGGGAAGAAAATCCAACACTGAAATGGTGACTATAGTTGAGAAACAAAAATAAATTCAACTTGTCCGAACATTAGTCATACTTTCATGGTATTTTTGCTAGAAACTTCGAGTTTTGGCTAATATCCTACCAATGCGTATAACCTGGGAAAAGTGCCAAACAGTGAAAAATGAAATATATTATAGATCCGAACAGAGTCTAGAACATGAAATTTGAACAAAATGGAATTGATGATTTTAAATTAAGGACCAAACTACTAAAACCTACACGATAACAATCACTCTAACATATGTCCCAGCAATCACTGAGACTAAGGTTCTGGTTATTGTGATCAAATGACTTTTAACATATAGTCTTGACCAACAACACTGAGGTCCACAGCCCATCACTCACCACAACAATAGTCCTATATATCTATATCAAATCTTTATGACTCTATGATATTCACAGGCTCAGAGAGGAAATCCATATCAATAACCAAAAACTCCATGAAGAATTTAAGTTAACTAGCAACAAACATGATCAGAAACAATAAATTGTTGCCCCTCGGAAAATAAGTAAAGCCTAAGAAAAATTCAAAGAACCTCAACTTGGCAAGTCTTGTTGCCCCTCGGTAACATCAATATTTTTTTGCGAATCTCCAACGTTTTACTATTGTTACAAGGACTAATCTTTAATTTCTCCAACATTCTTGAATTCATCAAGAAATACTCTGCCATTTTCAGCTCACCACTTTTCCCTTCGAAGTACTTGATTTCAAATTTCTTTAGGTGAAAAGACAAACAAAAAGGCACGCATGGAGGTTGATACCAAGTGGTTGGCGTCTGGTTATCTTCTCGATCGTAGAATCCAAGTCCCTAATCATGTAAAAGTTAGAAATAGTAACTCCAGTTTATCCACTTAGAACAAAGTGATTTCATCGACAAAGTTGAGAGTTTTACCCGTATAATAAGAGTTTCAAGCCTGGGCTAGCTAGCAATAAATTTCAATAGCAATTTCCATCCAACATCTTGGTGATTAGCACCAAGCTCCAAATGAGTTAGAAAAGAAAAGGTGCACAATTCGAAGCTCTTCATGGAGAAAGAAAACAACTCAAGTCCATTAATAATTGAAACAATGCTTGTACTCTTAGAAGTAAAATTGAACAATCACAAAATGATAGAAAATATAAATAGACTGTATGGAGTTGAGCAAACTAACCTCCACCGAACAATTAGATAATTGAAGCCACTGGAGATTAGAAAATATATGGAATATACTGAAAAAAATATCAGCTTTGATGAGAGCATTTAAGTTTTTCATTTCATAACCTTTTGCTACATTTGTTGGAAAGTAAACTGATTCATCCACATCCAAAGCATCATCCATTGAAAGCTCCATTCACCACATGCATGCACCAACCCCAAAGGTCAAGAGTTGTTGCACCAAAAACATGGGTGAAGATTTTGCATGCTTATATCTACCGAAGTCAAAAATATCTGCAAATGTTGATTTGTGTTTTGTCTTGTATTATCTTCATTTATATATATATAAGTTGTATGGTATTGTATTGAGCAGAAGTTAGAAGCAAAGAAAAGCATAGAGAAGTATGAGAAAAATGAGAGAAAAGCTTTGTATTTGAAAAGTGTGAGTTTTGAATAAAAGTTTGTTTCTCTCATATAAGTGTTGATCCTAGGCATAAGAATCACCATTAGTGATTTTTCAATATGGTATCAGAGCTTGGTGAAGCTTGAGCAAGCCCAGAAGTGAAGAACAAAACCAAAGCCGAACCTTTCAAAGCCTATTCATGAGCCATAAGTGTTCAAACAAAAAGTTTGAGCATATATCTAGCTTCTCCGTTCTAGCAAAAACGTAACCCCGAAAGAATCAAGCCGGAAAGCCTCCGCACGCGCCCTCATGCACCGCCACAAGATCGGCGAGTCACCGCCACGTGCAGACACACGCCCAGTCGTCTTCAACCTCTGGACACGTGTGATGCCCACGCGCATCCACGCGTTGCCACGTGTCATCATTACAGCACGACACATGTCACCTATCATTGTTTGACACGTGGCAACAGCACAGTCGGCCACGTGGCACCAACCACCAGTTGACACATGGCCTAATCAGAAGCCGCCACGTGGCCTAATCAGAAGCCGACACATGGCGATCCTCATATCCTGCCACGTCATCAGAAGTTTGTGAATTTACAGATTTGCCCCTCCTCTCTATTTTATCCGTTCCGGGCTCAATTTAACTCCTATTTGAGCAAACGAATAGTCATTTTTTACTAAACGGAACGTTCCGAACGCAACTGTGCAGTCGGTTTGACTAGATTCAACACTGATTTTCAGAACTAAGCACCTCAAGTACTTAAGCAAATCCAATGGCGTTCTCCAGCATTTTTTTCCAACCCCAGCTTCCGCGACTGAACAAAGATAATTACGAGAAGTGGTGTATCTTGATAAGAGTCCTTTTAGCCTCACAATATTTGTGGGATGTGATTGATACCGGGTATGACGAACCCGAAAAGGTAGAGAATCTAAGTCAGGCCCAACAGGCAGAGCTTAAACAAGAAAGAAGAATGGACAAAAAGGCATTCTATTTGCTTTATCATAGTATAAATGAAACAAGTTTTGAGAAGATCTTCGCCGTCAACACTGCCAAGCAAGCATGGGAAATTCTTCGTAAAGAAAATCGAGGAATTGAAAAGACGATAAAAATTAGACTTTAATGTCTAAGGGGGGAATTTGAATTACAGCAGATGAAGGAAAGTGAGTCAATTTCTGAGTACTTTACCAAAATATTGACTATGGTGAATCAAATCAGAGGATGTGGAGAAAATATCGAAGATGTACGTGTGCTTGAAAAGATAATGAGATCGTTCAATTCAAAATTTGAGTACGTGGTTGTAGCCATTGAAGAATCGAAGAATCTGGATGTCATGATAGTTGATGAGTTACATGCCACACTAGAAATCCATGAACAGCGAATCAACAAGAAGAATACCTCAAGCACCCTAGAGGACGAGCAAGTCCTGTAGTCAAAGTTCTCAGCCAGATAAGAGAGATGGGAAAATTCACAAAGAGGTTGAGGTAGAGATCGTGGCTATCAAGGATGAGAAGATGAATTCAGAGGTGAAGATGGGAGAAGAAAAGTGAAGTGTTATAACTGCAACAAATACGGCCACTATGCCCGTGAATGCAGAAGAGAGCTAACAGAAGAAGATGAAAATGATGAACATGTGTACTTTGCAAAGAAAGACACAAATGAGCTAAATGGAATAGTATTGATGGCTCAATATGGGAATTCTGTTAGCTGGATATTTGAAGAAGAAGCGGAACCCAAGGAGCTCGTGATTGAAGAAGAAAAAGAGAATGAAACAAAAGAAGTGTCACCAATAGTGCCACAAGAAAACGTTGAAGTAGTGCCACCAACAGTGACACAAATTGCTCCCATTCCTGACAGATAGAAGTCAGAAGTGGATCCGGGTGGAAGATACTAGACCAGAAAGAAGTCAGAAGTAGATCCGATTAGCTTTATCGAAGCCATTCAAGAGAAGAAATGGAAGACATATATGGATGAAGAGATGTTCACCATAGATAAGAAGCAGTGTAGTCCACCAAAAGGCCATAAGTCAACTGGGTTGAAGTGCGTTCATAAGACGATAAGTGGAAAAGGCGAAGTTCAGAGATACAAAACTCGTCTGTTTGTGAAAGACTATAAAAGAAGAAAAGTGAAACCAGACAAGGTTAACAGTCTGAAGAAGTTTAGAAAAGTGAAGCCAGACATGTTCAATAGTCTAAGGAAGAAATGTAATGCCTCGGTAATGGTTCCAGGAAAAGGAAGTGTAGGGAAGAAAAATGGTATCTCTTCAGAGTTCAGGCAGGTCGACTCAGTTCAGTTCGAGGTGTTTGTCGCTAGTCTTGAACTTGACTATAAAGAAGAGAGTCAACCATCTCTATGAAAAACTGGATGAGAGAGGCAGAGCCAGGAGCAAGAAGGAATGCAAAAATTCCAAGACAAGTCCACAAGATTGAAGATGATGATAGGAATGCAGAAGTGTAGAGAATCAAGTTTAAGGGGGAATGTTGAAAAGTAAACTAATTCATCCACATCCAAAGCATCATCCATTGAAAGCTCCATTCACCATATGCATGCACCAACCCCAAAGGTCAAGAGTTGTTGTACCAAAAACATGCGTGAAGATTTTGCATGCTTATATCTACCGAAGTAAAAAATGTCTGCAAATGTTGATTTGTGTTTTGTCTTGTATTATCTTCATTTATATATATATAGGTTGTATGGTATTGTATTGAGTAGAATTTTTAAGCAAAGAAAAGAATAGAGAAGTGTGAGAAAAATGAGAGAAAAGCTTTGTATTTGAAAAGTGTGAATTTTGAATAAAAGTTTGTTTCTCTCATATAAGTGTTGATCCTAGGCATAAGAATCACCATTAGTGAATTTTCAACAACATTATCATTATATTTGAGGTCTTGAAGATTTGGTGTGTTAAGCCCAACCTTGTACTTAGTGGAAGCAAAAAGCTTAGTCCAGCTACTTTTTATAATCAAACTCTTGAGATTGCGAGCAGAAATGTTAAGAACACTAATATCTATCAAATCACATCACTCGATGGGCAAATATTCAAGCACAATGCACCTAGAAAAGAGCCTATAAATCGAGTCATCGTCCAAAAACTTAACTAATACAATAACTAGCCTTTTAAGACTCGGTAGACAGACTAAAGTAGGAACATTGAGATCAATTGTGTAGTACCCATCACCAAGTTTAAGTACTACCAGACTAGTATAAGTAAAAAGCTCGCGAGATACACTCCCAATGCGTGAAAGATGAAGTTCACATGTATTACGAGACAATCCCATCGATACCCATACATTAACATGAGAAACATCATAAGCAGAAGTACATCGAAGGCGAAAATACTGCAAATCTGATACATTTCGTGTTAGTACTCGATAGACGAAGTTAATGAAGCTCGTTTCCACAAAATTTTGCCTTTTTTATTACTCTCCTGAGGGGTTATCGATACTTCTACCAACTCGTCATCGAAATGAAGTCCAGAGGTACTTCCATTTGGTAGACAAGACACTAGTTGCCACTGCATCCTTTGTTATAAGGAAAGATAGGATGTGGCCTATGACACTGTCCGGTAAGTTACTGATTTTGTCTTCCATACTAACATCCTGGATATGCCTCTGACATGTAAGGATTGCTTGGTGTGGCTAAGTTTAACTTTCCCCATAAAAAAATGAGTCACCAAATATAACAATAATGAGATACTTGAATTTTTATATTACATAAATGAAACCCTTCATGTAAATACAAAGTACATATATAGTCAAATGGACAACCTCGATTTAAATAGTGAGTTAAGCCATACATAGAATTTACCAATGTTAAATATAAATAATGTCATTAAATTATTGACAATATAAAATACAATATATGGCAATTACAGTCTCTAAAAACAAGTTGTTACGATAGGACATACAAAACCATCAATCCCCACTTGCCCTCGTTATCTTGCATCTAACTCCCACTGTTATATGAATGACGACAAAAACATTGATTGATAGTGACTTTGTAAGTGGATCTTCAAGGTTGTTATCTGTATCAATCTGGACATGACTTTATCACCGCATTGCACAAAATCTCTAATTAGATGAAACTTTCTTTCAATTATGCATGTATAGCCTCCATGATTGAATTTGCAATAAAATATTTTTTGACACTTCTTCAATTGAATGTCCCACCATTAAATGTGAACACCCAGAACATTCCTATGGTTTGGTTTTGCTGATGTTATGAACCCATTGTTAGGAATTAATTTTCATCTAACACTTGAGAATTAATTCCGCCCAAGATCATCGACACATGTTTTACTCACACAAATAAATCACACAGATAACACACAACATTTAATGTGGTTCAGCCCCAACTTTGGCTTACGTCCACGGAGATAAAGAATATTTATTAGGAAGATATTACATAGGTGAACAACAAAACACCTTCACCCGGTGCACACATCACCCTCACACCCTCTTTCTCTCATCTTTTCCTCACATCTCTTCTCTAAGTCTCAACACAAATCCTAGGACCCTATTTATAAAGTTAAACCTCATACCTTGTTGAATAAGAAAACTTATTTTCTTGTTGGACAAGGATTACAACTCATTGGAGAATAAAACTCTATAACAAGAAATTCCTTTTACAATACAACTCTAAATAGGAAACCTAATTGCAATAGAATTTGAGACACTTTTCTAATAATCTCCACCTTGGCTCAAATTCTATCAAGTCAATCATCTCTTCAAAGCTCCATCTAGCTTCAAGCATGAACACTCTTCTACTCATTATTTTCTTCTTTTTCATCGACACTTTTATTCTTTAATTTTTTTTTTTTCATCTACACGCATCATACTCTACCTCCACCGTGACTATGTGCGATTCTTCAACATTCTTCAACATCAACATCATATTTAACATTCTTCAACATCAACATCATCTTCAACACTATCTTTAATATTCTTCATCATTTTTATTTGTGAGTAAAAACAACCATAATCGAGCTCTATTGCATCGATATTTTTGTCTTTTCTTCTCCCATAGCTCTCACTGAGCCTATTCAATATGTTCGGAGTCGAATCACGCAAAAATGATCATACGATTGCATCTGGAGTGGTCCAAAACCTTAAGAACACCTCTGACCGCATAAACAACGGGCCAAAAAATAAATCAGCATAAAAAATGAAAAATTACTGACGATGTCAGAAACTTCTCGTGGCACGTGCCTCCTCTGATGGGTCTTATTTTTACGTTGAAACATTCGTCTTCAAAAGAACTTTTCGTTGATATATTATACGCCTTGTCTTGATCAACGATGTTCCGCGAAATAGGCCCGAAACAAAATTGTTGCGCGTGGAGCCAAAAATCTGGCCGGAACTTCAATCGGCGCATGCAGCTGTTTCCTGCGATGTGCTTGACACTTCTGGCTTCGTCTCGTCGATACGAAAATCTTGGTATGGTTGGTTTCTGATTTTGGGCAACTATGATCTTCGAATCTGGACCAAAATGTATAAGTTTCTTTTTACTTCAACCTCAAACCTTCTGACACCGATCTACACGTACGGGCTTTTTCTTTACTTCAACCTCGAACCTTTTGACAACAATCTGCTTCTGCTGAAGACTCTGATATGAATCTGCTTTAATCTGGCTCATCTACTTCAACCTTGCTCTAATACCACTTGTTAGGAATTAATTCCCATCTTACACTTGAGAATTAATCCCGCCCAAGATCATCGACACCTGTTTTACTCACACAAATAAATCACACGGATAACACACAATATTTAACGTGATTCAGCCCCAACTTTGGCCTACGTCCACGGAGAGAATAAATATTTATTAGGAAGATATTACATAGGTGAATAGCAAAGCACATTCACCTAGTGCACACATCACCCTCACACCCACTTCCTCTCCTCTTTTCCTCACATCTCTTCTATAAGTCTCAACACAAATCCTAGGTCCCTATTTATAAAGTTAAACCCCATTCATTGTTGAACAAGAAAACTTATTTTCTTGTTGGACAAGAATTACAACTCATTGGAGAATAAAACTCTCTAACAAGAAATTCTTTTTACAATACAACTCTAAATAAGAAATCTAATTATAATAGAATTTGAGACACTTTCCTAACACCCATTGGCCAACTAGCTTTCATGTTTCATAGGTCCATGAATGTCCACCACAATACATTGTCATAAAGGTTAAGTCATCCAAAAAGAAAAAATAAATAATCAAAGCTTTTCGAGACTCATATTTGTATCACAAGCCTAGTCAAGTTTAGATATTTGGTTGTGTGGAACAACATTTTGTATGTGAGGAGAAAATTAATGATTGAACGCAATGTAATGTTCCAATTAATTAGAAAAGTTAACTGTAATACGTAACTTGAACATTGTGCAGCTTTATGGACTTTAACAAAATGATTTAGTTCCATCAATAAAAATTTAACACATGAATTTTGTAATAAATTACTTGCGCATTTCAGTTTAACACATAGCGATTGTATCAATTCGGACGGGTGGGAGGGATGGAAGAGTTCCTGGATCCTTCATCATGAGGTTTCTAGGTTCAAATCCTCTCAACTACATTTTTGTCTGGGCCACTGGAGATTGAAGAAAAGATAGTGGAAAATGCAATTGAAGAAATGAAAATTTTCTATTTCAAAGCATTCCCTTGATAGAATTTGAACAAAATATTGGCCTATTTGATTAAAAAAAAAAAAAAAAAACTATTCTCAATAGACAAAAGTATTGATGTAACAAATTTTTTTAAAAAAATTATTCAATGCAATTATAGTGATAAAAAAATAGAAAAATATCTATTAAAGTTTGAACAACAACAGGAAAGAGATAAAATGTGTAAGTAAGGGAGTTTTGGGCATATAACATATTTGTGGACTAATATATGTGCTCCAAATCAGTAATTTAGGGATGTTTTTACACAAGTAGGGTGCAATTCACCCAATAGATAAAGTAAAGGGGGTGTTATATGCACTTTACCCATCGCCAATAATATGAGTGAGTGACTTGTTATAAATGATCATATTGATAGTGCTGAGAGTGGGTCCATGGATTTGTAAAAAGAAAATTATGATTCTTAATTACCTGATAAATATGGTAACGAAGTTAGAAAAATTACATTTGCAATCTATTTTAATGGAATGTAAATGTTTCAAATTATGCTGATGAATAATTATATTTGAAACAAATTTGACTCACTTTATAACTTAATATACTCAAAATATGAAGGCAATAACCCTTACCCAAAAAGAAAATAAATTGAGACAATAACCCTAGGACATAATATACCCTAAACAAGAGTTTCACATATATTTTAGATCAAACAAAAACAAATCAATAACATCATTGCATAACTTCTGAATATCAGAATTTAAGCATTATCAAACTAAATAGGAAGCAATTGATTCAAAGAAATCCTGTAATCATAAATACAGGAGAAAATTACAAATACGTCGTATTAAGGATCTAATATTTCAAATACTATCATATTTAAAATGTATTTGCAAGAATAGTCAAACAACAAATTTATTTATAAAATACAAGATTTTAGCATAATTATTAAAGAATTAACCAATTAAAATTTTTAACTACAAGAAATCCCTAAACCTACTTTAAATAAGTTTGGTGTTATGCTATTTTTTAAGTACGGCTTTGTTTGAAATATTGCCTTTTTAATTCAATCGTGCTTTTTTTTGTTGTTATAATATAAAGACATTAGCATAGATTTGTGTTTAAAAGAGTTCTTTTTGCACTGGACAAAAAATTGAGTAAAAGAAGTAAAATAAATCATTTCAAAATTACCAAATTAAAAAGAAAAAAAAAAGGAAATAGCATTTAATTAAGTTTGAAACTATAAAGACTCTTGATATCCATTTTTGAAAATTGTTCTCAAAAAATCCAAAAACAAAAAAAAATGTTTTCTTAAAATATATATTTTTATAATTGAGTTTTCTGAAAGTAATTTTCAAAAAACTCAACCAAAAAGAATTTTTGTTCAATTTTTTAATTTCCAATTTTCAAAAATAAAAAAATGTTTTAAAAGATACATATGGCATGTTTGGTAGAGCTGTGTTTGTGTTGAAATAAACAAAAAACACGTTTTTTGTTTTTTTGTTTATTCATCCAAAAACAGAAGTATGTTTGGTAGGGATGTTTTTTGAGTTGAAATTGAAAAATTAAAAATCAATAATTAAAAATTAATAATATAAATAATAAAAAAAATATAATATAATAATAAAAAAAATGAATACAATAATAATAAATAAATATAATAATAAAAAATGGACTAAATAATAAATAATAGGGATAACTTCATTTACACACCCTGAGGTTTGTCTTATCTTCACTTGGACCCCCTCAGGTTTGCATATCTTCATTTACACCCTATTTTTCAATATTCTCATCACTTAGACCCCCTAAACGATGACATCAGCCTGAATTTTTTTTAAAATCCCTAAACTACCCTCAATGTCTTATCCTTATTCTGTTTGGAAACAAGGATAGTGTTTTTATCAATTAGACCACCTCCCATCATTTAATAATTTAATTTGTATTAAAATTTCAAAATATATATAAAATTTAAAAATATATATATTAAAATTTGAAAAATATTATAAATTCGAAAATAAATATAAAATTAAAATATATATATAAATTTTGAAATTATTTTTTTTTCAAAAAAACATATTAAATTTCAAAAATAAATATAAAAATCACAAAAAACATAAAAAATTTGAAACAAATATATAAAATTTTAAAAAAAACATATAAAATTCAAAAAAATATATTAAATTTCAAAACAAATTATAAAATCGAAAATAAATATAAAATAAAATATATATATAAATTTTGAATTTTTTTTTAAAAACATATTAAATTCAAGACAAATATATAAAATTAAAAACAAATCATATAAAATTCTAATAATATATATTAAATTTCGAAAATAATTATAAATTTCAAAAAAAATATAAAATTTGAAAATAAATATAAAATTCAAATATATATATATTAAATTTCAAAAAAAAAACTAAATTCGAAAATAAATATAAAATTAAAAAAAAAAATTCTCTCTCTCTCTTTCTCTCTCAAACGCGCGCGCGCACACACACACACACACATACACACACACACGCACACACATATATATATACACACATATATATATAGATCTATATATATATACACACATATATATATACACATATATATATAGATCTATATATATATACACTCTCGTCGCCGGCCGACTCCCACCGCCTCCCCGTCGGCGCCGCCCCCTCCCACCACCCCCTCCCCCTCCCCCGATGGGTCTATATATATATATGTATAAATCTATATGTGTGTATATATATATGTGCGTGTGTGTGTGTGTGTGTGTGCGTGTGTGAGAGTTAGAGAGAGATAGAGAGGAGAGAGAGAGAGAGAATCTGAGAGTTAGAGAGAGAGAGAGAGATAGAGGAGAGAGAGAGAAAAAAAATATTGAATAGATATTGGGGTGTTTGGTTTGAGGGTTAGATTGATTCTAAAGGGTGTTTGGTTTAGGGTTTAAATTGATTTAGGGATTAAATTGATTTAAGGGGTGTTTGGTATAAGGGTATTTTAGACATTTCACACCATAAGGGGTGTAAATGAAGATATGCAAACCTGAGGGGTCAAAATGATGATAGGACAAACCTCAGGGGGTGTAAATGAAGTTATCCCTAAATAATAATAATAAATTAATAAAATAAATAATAAATTGCATAAAAAATATTTAAAAATAACAAATAATAAACAAAATGAAATAAATAATAAGTAAATATAATAACAAAGAAATACTTCATAATAATAATAAAAAATGATTATAATAATAATAAATTAATAAAATATATTTTTAAATAATTAAAAATGAATAAATAATTTATAAATAAAATGAATTAAATAATGAAATAATAATAAATAAATAAATAAAATATATTTAAAAATTAATAAATTAATTAATAAATACTAATTTAATAATATAAATAATAAATATAATATAATATAATAATAATAATAAATGAATACAATAATAATAAATAAATATAATAATAAAAAATGGACTAAATAATAAATAATAATAATAAATTAATAAAATAAATAATAAATTACATAAAACATATTTAAACATATAATAAAAATAAATATAATAATAAATAATAAGTAAATATAATAACAAATAAATACTTCATAATAATAATAAAAAATGAGTATAATAATAATAAATTAATATTAAATTAATAAAATATATTTTTAAATAATTAAAAATGAATAAATAATTTATAAATAAAATGAATTAAATAATGAAATAATAATAATAAATAAATAGAATATATTTGAAAATTAATATATAAATTAATAAATAATAATTTAATAATATAAATAATAAAATATATTATAAAGTGAAGAAAGTGTAAGTGATAAACACCCCAATAAATATCAAATTCATGTTTATTCTCATATGCCTAAAATTTACCTAAAATGAAAAAGTGTTTTTAAACACACATATCCCAAAAACACTAACCAAATAAGTTTATAAACACAAAATACATAAACAAACACAAAAACACCACAACCAAACATGCTCATACCTGTTGAAAATATCATACCTGTTGAAAATATCTTCCACTATCCTATAGTGAAGATTTTTATGCTTAAGCTATGGCAATTGGGGTCCACACCCATGGGGAACTCGCCATCATTTCTAAAGAAGTAATGAGAATCTACCACCACCTATTGTCATACAAAAAGAAAGGGACCCTATTCTTTGAAATCAATTATTGAGCTTCCTTTCACTCTAGAAAAAGAAGAAAAAAATAAAATAAATAATC
Source organism: Cornus suecica (assembly GCA_963922005.1). Lineage (NCBI taxonomy): Eukaryota > Viridiplantae > Streptophyta > Magnoliopsida > Cornales > Cornaceae > Cornus > Cornus suecica. Next base: position 25,542,597 of record OY998241.1, read on the forward strand.
AGAACTTTTCACATAAAAAAAAAAAATTAAATTGAATAATCAAAGCTTTCGGACTCACATTTTGTGTCTATAAATCTGCAATCCGTATGTTCTTTACTCTCAATATAAGTATACGATCCCATTGTACAAAATTCATAATTTGATGAAATTTTCTTTGAATGTTTTTATTATTTTTATATCCCATCGAATTTTAATTTATTTCCAAAGCGGCCTCCAAAATTTAATTTGCAATTCAAAATTGTTCGACACTCCTTTAATTGAATGTCCCACAGTGTGAAGACATATGCTATGGTAAAGATTCCCCCAGCTGAAACATTTTTCACCTGATAATAAAAGGCTAAATGGCGCAAAACCCATATGATTTGGAAAATATGTAGAAAACTCCTCATAAGTTCATTTTGTACAGATAAGCTTTACTACTATTTAAAAAATGTGTCGATTGACTCCTTATGACAAGATTTTATTCGTCATAATAAGGAGCACTTGTTACGACAACTCTTACAATAAACTCATTCATTTATTGATAAAGAGTTCATCTTTTATCCACGATAATAAACCATTTATGATAATGAGATACTTGAATTTGTATATTACATAAATGAAACCCTTCATGTAATTACAAAGTACATGCATAATCAAATGGACAACCTAGATTAAATAGCGAATTAACCCATAAATAGAATTCACCAAAAAATAATCTTTATGATAAGACATACAAAATCATCAATCCCCACTTGCCCTCGTTGTCTTGCATCTAATTCCCATTGTTATATAAATTAAGATAAAAATCTTGATTGACAATGGCTTTGTAAGTCGATCTTCAATATTATTATCTGTATCGATCTGGTCATGACTGTATCATCGCATTGTATAAAAGCTCTAATTAAATGAAACTTTCTTTCAACTATTTACTTCCATTGTCATAAAGGATAATCAAAGCTTTTCCCTAAACCTATTTTGAATGTCCACCACGATGGGGACTATGAACCCATTGGCAAACTAGCTCTCATTTTTCATAGGTCACACGATCCATTGTCATAAAGGTCTTGTCGTCCAAAAATAAAAAGAGAAAAAAAAATCAAAGTGTGCGTTTGAAAATTAGTGTTTTCGTTTTCGTTTTTTTATCTCTTGAGAACAAAAAAAATTCTTGTTCTTGTCCTAAGTGTAATCCTGAAACAAAAACATGTTTGGTTGAAAATTTTGTCAAAAAAATTTTCGAGAACAAAAAAAAAATAACGCATTTTTTAGATTTATTTGGAATAAAAAGTATAAAACAAATTGTCAAATGGTGAGATTAAGTTTGATTTGATTGTCATCCCCTGTATAAATTAACTACAATGTATACTTCCAAATCTTTCATACAACAATGAACATGACCACTCTGTTGTTGTTCAAAAGATTAGCATACAGGAATATATATATATATATATATATATATATAAGTAGTAGCATGTATAAAGATCACATCACCCCAATTCGATTAGGGGTGTTAAGTTGCAGAGGTAAATGCTTGTGTTGGTGGTGGTGTCAATTTGCAGTGGTAGGGGTTTGTGGTGGTGTCGATTTGCAGTGGTGGTGGTGGGATGGCGGCTTGTGGTGGTGGTGGGGGTTAGGGCTTGGAGGTTAAAGATGGAGGTTAGGGTTTGGAGGTTGAAGATGGCGGTTAGGGAATCTGAAATAATTAAATTTTTTTTTGGCTGAGAACAAACAATGCCAAAAACAAAAAAAAAAATATCATTTTGGTGTTCTCAAATTTTGAACTAAGGGTGAGAAAACATTTTTTTACTGTTTACGAAAACAAAAACTATCAAAGGCTCGTGAATAGTGGAAAAAATAAAAACAAAAACGGAAACACCAGTTTCCAAACGCACCCAAAGCTTTTCCCTAAACCTATTTTGAATGTACACCACGATACAACGTCATAAAGGTCTTGTCATCCAAAAAGAAAAAAAAAACAATCAAAGCTTTTCCCTAAACCTGTTTTAAATAAATAATCAAGGTCCATGAATTAACCAATTAAAGTTTTTAATGACAAGAAATCCCTAAATTTATTTTAAATTAGTTTGATGTTTTGCTATTTTTTAAGTACGGCTTTATTTGAAATATTGCCTTTTTAATTCAATCGTACTTTTTTTGTTATATTATAAAGACATTAGCGTAGATTTGTGTTTAAAAGAGTTATTCCCTGCTCTGACGGGACAAAACATTGAATGAAAGAAGTAAAATAAATCATTTCAAAATTATCAAATTAAAAAGAAAAAAAAATTGCATTTAATTAAGTTTGAAATTATAAAGACTCTTGATATCCATTTTTGAAAATTGTTCTCAAAAACTCTTGGAATAGAAAACTATTTTTTTTAAATAGATATTTTTATATTAAGTTTTCTAAAAGTAATTTTAAAAAAACTCAATCAAAACGAACTTTTGTTCAATTTTTTAATTTTCAATTTTTAAAAAAATATATATTTTAAAAGATACATACCTGTTGAAAATATCTTCCACTATCCAAGATTTTATGGTTAAGCTATGACAAATTGGCAATTGGGGTGTGGACCCCATGAGGCAACTAGCCATCATTTCTAAAAATGTAATGACAATCAACCACAAAGAAAGGGGCCCTATTCTTTTCACTCCAGAAAAAGAAGAAAAAAATAAATTAAATAATCAAAATTTTCGGATTCACATAAAAAAAAAATTAATTTGAAAAATCAAAGCATTTGAACTCATATTTATAGAAAAATACGTCTTCACTTATGAAATAGAAATTTTCAATTATGGAATATCGGACTCATATTTATAGAAAAATAAGTTTTCAATTATGGAATATAAATATTCAATTAAGGAATAACAATTTTAGGAATGGTAATAATACCTGCCCCGGCGGGGACCCGCTCCGATTAAACCGGGTTTGGGGCCCGATTAACTAAATGGGGGCGAGTATGGGGATTGGAAAAAATCCCCAGCCGGGTCGGGTTTGGGGGAGCCCTTCCTCGCCCATATTACATCTGCCTTGCCCCGGTTAGAATTTTTATATATATATATGTGTATATGTATACGTATACATTAAAGAGAGAGAGGGATTTTGTTTGTGATGGACGGTACTCTCATCTCCCACTTTAAAGACATTGTCGGGCATGTCATGTCCCACTTGACTTTTAAAATAAAAAGTTTAGAGTGTATTTACTAAAGGACTGTTTGATAGGCATGTTTTTGTGTATATTTATATTTTTTTGTTTATTAAACTTGTTTGGTTGAATTGTTTTTGGTCATGTGTTAATTGAACAGTTAAAAACTCATTTATCCACTTACCCAAATTTCAGGCATATTCAATAAACATGAATTTGATGTTTATTGGTTTTGTTTCTAAACACAAAAATCATTTGCGTTATTACACCTATTTCACACCACACCAGTTCAGTACCTGAATAACTTCACCATCTTCAGCTCACAAACCCAACCAGTCACCGCCGATAATGGCGCCACCGTCTTCACTCAGCCAGTGTCCACCCTCCCACACCCTCATTTTGTCTTTCCTAACCCTAATTTCACTACCCATTTCCTCATTTTCGTTCCCAACGCTCCAAAACAACCCCAACTTCGATTCCAACATTGCCCTCTTCGGCGACGCCCAACTCGTCAATGGCGGTTCCTCCGTACAGCTCACTCTTCCACTCGCCTCCAGCTTCGGCCTCATAACCCACAACAAACCCTTTAAATTTCTCGACCCAACAACCCCCTCTCCGACGTCGTTTTCCACTGACTTCACCTTCTCAATCTCACCCCAAACCAACGATGGCCTATTTCTGATTTTCGCCCCCAATGATTTTGCCGTCAAATTTTTCGGGAAACCCCCTTTTGGGCTTTCTCGCGAAATTAGGTTTCTGGGTATTGAATTCGACACTTCGAGAATTAATGATGTGGGTGATGAGAGTTCAAACCATGTCGAAATCGATGTGGGTAGTCTTGTTTCTGCTAGAATCAGCAATGTTTCGTCTGTCAATCTGGTTCTGAACAGTGGGTTGAAATTGAGGTCATGGGTTGATTATGATGCGAGTTCGAAAAGATTGGAGGTTAGGTTTAATGAATTGGGTGTTTCGAGGCCGTATGATCCGTCGCTAACGTATCCGATCAATTTGCGAAAATGTGGAAAGGGGAAGAGGTTTTTGTGGGTATAAGTTCATCCAGTGGCAATTCATCACTGACCAGTAATGGAGTTTTAGGGTTATGAAAAATAAAGTTATGCCAAACATGTTTATTGATTTTTAATTTTTTAATTTCAATCCAAAAAACATCCCTACCAAATATACTTATGTTTTTGGATGAATAAACAAAAAAATAAAAAATATGGGTGCGTTTGGAAACTGGTGTTTCCGTTTTTGTTCTTGTTTTTCCACTGTTCACGGGAACAAAAACGCGTTTGGGAGCCTTTGATGGTTTTTGTTTTCGTGAATAGTAAAAAAACGTTTTCTCACCCTTAGTTCAAAATTTGAGAACACCAAAATGGTGTTTTTTTGTTTTCGGCATTGTTTGTTCTCAGCAAAAAAAAAAAAAATTATTGGAGATTCCCTAACCACCATCTTCAACCTCCAAACTCTAACCTCCATCTCCAACCTCCAAACCCTAATTCCCGTCACCACCACCAACCGCCATCCCACCACCACCACTGCAAATCGACATCACCACCAATACAAACTCTTACATCTGCAACTTGACACCCCCAATCGAATTGGGGTGATGTGGTCTTTATACATGCTACTACTTATATATTTATATATATATATATATATATTTATATATATATATATTTTTTTTTTTCATGTATGCTAATCTTTTGAACAGCAGCAGAGTGATCTTGTTCATTATTGTATGGAAGACTTGGAAGTGTACATTGTAATTGGTTTGTACAAGGGATGACAATCAAGTCAAACTTAATCTCACCATTTGACAATTTGTTTTCTACTTTTTATTCCAAATAAATCTCAAAAACGTGTTTTTTTTTTGTTCCCGAAAATATTTTAGACAAAATTTACAACCAAACATGTTTTTATTTCTGGATTACCCTTAGGACAAGAACAAGAAAAAATTTTGTTCTCAAGAGATAAAAAACGAAAACGAAAACGCTAGTTTCCAAATGCACCCTATGTTTTTATTTATTTTAACACAAACACAACTCTACTCTACCAGACCCTAACAGAAATGTTTTTTGTTTTTTGGGATAACTTCATTTACACCCCTTGAGGTTTGTTCTATCGTTACTTACACCCCCTCAGGTTTGCATATCTTCATTTACACTCCCTACTTTTCAATATTCTCATCACTTAGACCCCCTAAACGATGACATCAGCCTGTATTTGTTTTTAAAATCCCTAAACTACCCTCAATATCCTTATTCTGTTTGGAAACAAGGATAGTGTTTTTATCAATTAGACCCCCTCCCATCATTTAATAATTTAATTTGTATTAAAATTTGAAAATATATATAAAATTCGAAAAAATATATATTAAAATTTGAAAATATTATAAATTCGAAAATAAATATAAAATTAAAAATATATATAAATTTTGAAATTATTTTTTTTTCAAAAAAACATATTAAATTTTGAAAAGAATTATAAAAATCACAAAAAACATAAAACAATTTGAAACAAATATATAAAATTAAAAATAAAACATATAAAATTCAAAAATATATATTAAATTTTGAAAAACTTTATTAAATTCGAAAATAATTATAAAATTAAAAAAAAACATATAAAATCCAAAACCCCAAACACCAACCCCAAATATTCACAAACAAATATTTAAATTTTTTTTAAACTAATTTTTTTAATTTGTGAATAAAAATGAAATCATAAAACCCCTTAACCCAACCCCAAATATTTAATTTTTACAAACACATTTAATTTTTACAAATAAATAAATTAATCTCTTTCTCTCTTTTCTCTCTCACTCACACACACACACTCTGCACGCATATATACATATATATATATACACACACACACACACATATATATATATATATATATATGTGTGTGTGTGTGTATATATATATATCACCACCCCCTCCTACTGTAAATTAATGGTAATAAATTGATTTAAGGGTTGCTCGTGGTGGTATCGGCGGATGATGTGGTGGTGGTAGTGGCGGCGGATGGTGGTGGTGGTAGTGGCGACGGGTGGTGGCGGCGGTGGTGGCGGCGGCGGCGGCGGCGGCGGTGGTGGATAGGGTTGGGTTGGGGTGTTTGGTTGGAGGGATAAATTGATTTAAGGGGGTGTTTGGTTTAGGGGTTAAATTGATTTAGAGATTAAATTGATTTAAGGGGAGTTTGGTATAAGGGTATTTTAGACATTTCACACCATGAAGGAGTGTAAATGAAGATATGCAAACCTGATGGGGTGTAAGTGATGATAGAACAAACCTCACGGGGTGTAAATGAAGTTATCCCTTGATTTTTTGTTTCCACCTACCAAAAAGTAGAAACATAAACAATAATAATGTTTAATAAATTATTTCTATTTCAAAATAATGAGAAATATTTCTCATGTTTTACATGAAAGTTTCACATGTTTCTCTACTGTACAAGAGAAATGTTTTCTTCACTGTTTCCTTTATTACTTTTTACTATTTGCCTTTATTCTCTCACCAACTCACATTTTAAGTCTTTTCTTCATTTAACTCAACATTCACATTCATATCTTTCACTTTCAATTTTTTCATTACAACTAATATATTATGTTAAATATATAATACATTATATAATATATTATATTAAATAATAAAAATATTTTTAATTAATATAAAATAAATTTTAATATATAAAATTTTAAATGTTCTTACTCCCTCCGTCCATCTTTAGTTATTCACTTTGCCTACTTTACTTGTCCAAAATTAATTGTCCAGTTATACAACATTATATCATACTTTCCCAAATTATCCCTCTTCATTAACTTAAAAAAATAATGGCTCTCACTAAAAATCACACATATCATTATCAAGGGCAAAATAAAGAAGAAAATTGAAACAAAAAATTATTAATTTTTCAAACCTGAATAATTAAAGATAAAGGGAGGGAGTATAATATTTTCATAAAAAGTCAATGTTATTATCAATATTCAATGTAAAAGGAGAGTAATACCACACTTAAACTGTGGGACATGAAAAAAGAACGTGATTTGATTCACACCTTATCCCCCACAATAATAACACATATCTTCTGAAATCATACCTCTAGTTTTAGGATTCTTTAGCAATGAAACTTCTTCATGATCGCTTTACCACATACAAAATGGGAAAAAAACAATTTTTAAAATTAAATCTTCTTGTATGCGATTTTCCAAAGCTTTTTCCACCAGGGTTGAAATTATTTATCAATGTTGCTAGTGGCAGACTGAGATGAAGTGTTTGTCAAATCAATGTTCTTATTCACTGAAATTCTGATTGATATAACGGTATTATGTAATCTCTTTACTTAGTAAAAGTAGGTTGACTCAAACTTATTGGATCAGTAAAACATTAGGGGAGTGTTTAGCGACAAGCTCCAATTCTAAATTATGTGTTTGGATGTTGCAAAATTTTGTGGATTTGGGGATAGCATTAGAATTCCAAACATTCCAACTCCACAATTGGAATCCAACTAGATAAATTGTGATTTCAATTACCAAATGTTTTCCAAAATTTCAGCCTAATAGATAATCTCTCTCTAACAATTAGATTTTCACAAACAAATATACATGCCTATATATATACAAAAAAAATTATATCAATGCATGTATATACACCCACATATTACTACAAAGGTACAAGTCCCTTGAAATATATCTATACCATTGAAATATTTTAAATTAGAAAATGTAAGAATATTTATTTATTTCCAAAGGCCAAATGGGCAAATAATATTTGCACTTACTCCCAAATGAAATGTCAAAGGTTGGAATCTGCAGTGACACTAAACATTTTTAAAAAAAAGAGGAAATATTTTGTCTATATCAATTTCTTTTTAAGCCAAGTATAGATAAACATTCAGTTAGAATATAACACATACAAAGATAAAGCATTTTGTCTATATTGCTTTCTTTTTTAGCCAAGTATAGAGAAACAATATGTTAGAATATAACACATAAAAAGATAAATCATTTTGTCTATGTTGCTTTCTTTTCTTTCTTAGTATACATAAACAATCGGTTAGAATATAGCGTACAAAAGATGAAGCATTTTTTGAGCTAAGTATATAAACAATCAGATTGGGAGAAGAAAACACACATCCAAGCTTGGGATCGATACCAAGCTTTGAAGTATCAAAAGCAGCACAATGAAAAACTTATTGTTAAGTAATCAAATAATAAACAAAGTCATTATCGAACTGGCTTGATGTTAGAGGTGCCCATTTGTCTCGCATCGGATCAGGATAAGAAAGTAAATAATTATACATATGGGTGTATGTCAGCCTTATCCATCAATTTAAAATTTTTAGGTTAAATCGTAAAATATCCATCCGTCTCACTTAACCGGTTCAACTTATTACATCAGTTATTTGTTATAATATATTATCACAATTTATTATTCAAGTTGCAATCTCAATGTGAATGACATACCAATTACATTTTTTTTGGGTATATAAATTAACATAACAACTATAATTTATTATTCAAGCAGTATAATCTATTAACTTGTATTTCTTTGTCACACTTGTCATCATATTTTGAGTAAGTACATCGACGGATACAATTAACGTCCCAAATTAAATTACTCCTTATTATTATACAAAAAATGCCATTTCAAAAAAGTTCAAAAATACCTTCTAATTAAATTCGTTGACAATCACAATCATCTAAAATGCTTGACAAAATTTGAACCTCTATGTTCTTGTACTGAGATTTAATAATGAATAGATCATATCTTAAAGGGTAATTTGCAGTCAGACCCCATGAGGCTTGGGTCAATTGCAGCCGATCAATACTTTTTCGGACCCATAGTCTTTTGAGATTTCAATTTCGTTGCAATGACACTCCTGGGCCGATGAAATGACTAGAATGTCCCTTTAATTGTTTCACTTATTACATTAGGATAATATATAAAGTATGAAATTACCCATATGCCCAAACACTTCACCCCTCTGAAATTACTAATTATACTTCCACCCCTTATTACAAAATATATAAATATTACAAAAATTACAATTTGATTTTTTTTCTTTATAAAATTCTAAATAAACACATAAAATTCGAAACAAACATATTAAATTCAAAAAAAATATATAATTTGTAAAAAATATATAAAATTTGAAAAAACATATAAAATTCAAAAATATATATAAAATTTGAAACAATATATAAAATTCAAAAAAAAACATATAAAATTCGAAACAAATATATAAAATTCATAAACAATATATAAAATTCGAAAAATATATAAAATTTGAAAAAACATATAAAATTCAAAAAAATATATAAAATTTGAAACAATATATAAAATTCAAAAAAAACATATAAAATTCGAAACAAATATATAAAATTCGTAAACAATATATAAAATTCAAAAAACATATAAAATTCTAAAAAATATATAAAATTCAAATATATATAAAGTGTGACTGAAGTTTAAGTGAACAAGCCTCAGAGTCATTAGTCAAGGTAACAGATCATTTCCAGCTCTCTGTAGAGCTATTTAAATGGCCACGATGACGACACATGCCCCACTATGGTAACCGAAATCAGAATCGAACCGATATTTTATTAAAATATTTTAATCAAAATTAAATATATTAATATTTGGATCAAAATTAATGGTTTGGTTCCGGCTCTCATTTTTAAAGAACCGAAAATATCGGTTCGATTCCGATTTCGGTCGGAATCAAAAGAGAACCGCATCGTGAATATATTAATATTTGAATCAAAATTAACGGTTCGGTTCTGGTTCTCATTTTTAAGGAACCGAAAGTATCTGTTTGATTCTTGTTTCGGTCAGAATCGAAAGCGAACCGAACCGTGTGCACTCCTAGATTTGGGTCCCTTGGTACCCAAGGGACCCTTTAATCGGTATAGTTAATCAATTAATTTTTTTTTATTTTGAATTTTATTTTATATAATTTTGATTAAAATATTAATATATTATATAATCGGTTTTTATTATATAATATATATTTAATTTCGATTTTTAATATATTAATATTTTAATTAAAATTATATAAAATAAAATTCAAAATAAAAAAATTAATCGATTAACAATACTGATTAAAGGGTCCATTGGTACCCAAATCTAGGGGTGCACACGGTCCGGTTCGCTTCTAATTCTGACCGAAAACGGAATCGAATAGATACTTTCGGCTCCTTAAAAATGAGAACCGGAACCGAACCGTTAATTTTGATTCAAATATTAATATATTCACGATGCGGTTCGCTTTTGATTCCGACCGAAACCGGAATCGAACCGATACTTTCGGTTCTTTAAAAATGAGAACCGGAACCGAACCGTTAATTTTGATCCAAATATTAATATATTTAATTTTGATTAAAATATTTTAATAAAGTATCGGTTCGATTTCGATTTCGGTCACCATCGTGGGGCATGTGTCGCCATCGTGGCCATTGAAATAGCTCTGCAGAGAGATGGAGAAGATCCGTTACCTTGACTAATGACTCCGAGACTTGTCCACTTAAACTTCAGTCACACTTTATATATATATATTTGAATTTTATATATTTTTTAGAATTTTATATGTTTTTCGAATTTTATATATTGTCTACAAATTTTATATATTTGTTTCGAATTTTATATGTTTGTTTTGAATTTTATATATTGTTTCAAATTTTATATATTTTTTTACAATTTATATATATTTTTTCGAATTTTATATATTTGTTTAGAATTTTATAAACAAAAAAAATCAAATTGTAATTTTCGTAATATATATATATATATTTTGTAATAAGGGGTGGAAGTATAATTAGTAATTTAAGAGGGGTGAAGTGTTTGGGCATATGGGTAATTTCACACTTTATATATTATCCTAATGTAATAAGTGAAACAATTAAAGGGGCACTCTAGTCATTTCACCAGCTCAGGGGTGTCATTGCTACGAAATTGAAATCTCAGGGGACTATGAGACCAAAAAAGTATTGACCAACCTCTAGTTGCAATTGATCCAAACCTCAGGGGTTTGACTGCAAATTATCCTATCTTAAACTAATTGGTAATTGGACCCACCTCTCAACAAAAGAAATTAATAATATTATAACGGATATTATTTTGGAGCTTTACTTTAGAATCAACTACTTTGCTTGCTTTCAAAGCAAAAACAAAGTGAAAACCCTATGGTCCGTTTGGATACCCTGTTTTTTTTTTTTTTTTTTTACTATTCACAAGACTAAAAAAAAAAACAGGTTTGGTAAACGCGTTTACTGTTCACTATTTTTTCCCCAAGAAAATTGTTTTATGTGAATAGTGTGTAAAAGTGATGAAAACACCAAATATAACTTTTAGTTATTTTTTTGAGTTTTTTCACTATTTAGGTGGTAAAAATAATGAAAACACCAAATTCATAAAATACAATTTTCACCAAATAAAAGTGGTGAAAACACCTTCATCCAAACGCTTTTTTGTTTTTAGTTTTTTCCTGAAAAAACAAAGATAAATACAAAAACAATTTTTATATTTGAAGACAGAAAATAAATACAAAAAACAGGCTTTCCAAACGCACCCTATATATATATATATATATAAAAGCTTTCAGTTGCTTTAATCATTTGTATATTGCTGAATCAGACTTGGGCAAATTCATTTACTAGCTTCTCCTTTGTCTACACAGATCCAGAAACAAAGCTATTAAGAGGTACTACTTTTTCAATTCAATTCCATCTCTCTCTCTTCAATTTATTCAACAATACTACTACTCATTGCTAGATATCTTCTTTCTGTATCCACTTGTCATAAATAATTGATTTCTTATTACTTGTTGAGTCTTTACATCCATGCATACACATGTAATACCTTAAAATCATCCACTACTCATTGCTAGATATCTTCTTTCTGTATCCACTTGTCCTAAATAATTGATTTCTTATTACTTTTCCCAATCTTCTTTCTTTTATTAGTTTTCATCCTCACCCAAAAAAATAAGTATTGAGTTTATGGCTAACTCGACATTAGAACACTTGGTGATCCGTCTCTCTCAACTGTGATCATGCATATAAAGTATATTGAGTTTGTATTTCGAGTCTTTCACCGTCCTAAAGACGTGAAAGCAGAAAGTTGTAAATAATTTAAAACACTGCTATCAGAGTTAATCGAATTTGGGAATTTACTTAATTAAACTCGAATTCATTCAATTGAATTTGAGTTTTTTTTTTCCCCTTGTTTCAAAAGCCTATTTTTCTCATTTAAAAGATAGCATATATAACTTCATCATGCGAGGTATAATAGTCGAGTTCACATAGGATCTCAATCTAATTTCTCATAATTGGATCTCAATTTATTTTCTCTAATAAATATGAATTATTAAGACACATCTTTGGAGATAAACCAACGTAGCAAGTTGGAGACCATGGGTCATTTTGGAAATCAGTGTTTTCGTTTTTGTTTTTGTCCTCTTGAGAACAAAAAACATTCTTGTTCTTGTCCTAAGGGTAACCCGGAAACAAAAACATGTTTGGTTGGGAATTTTGTTTCAAAAAATTTCAAGAACAAAAAACAAAAAAACACGTTTGGTAGACATTGTTTTCTGAGAATAAAAACAGAAAAACATGTTTGACAGCGTCTGTGTTCCCTGAATTTCTGAGAACAGAAACAGAAAAACATATTTGGAGAGTTGAATTGTTTTTTTAAAAAATTTACTGAAAATTTGCCTAAGTGTTGGAATTGAGAAAATTCCGACAACACCTTCCCTTAAAAACGACTAGTATTTTTTTTTCCCTTTATAAGTAGCAATAAATAAATCAAATAAAAAAAATAAATGACACAATTATTTTCATACAGAACATATTTTACATATATTCTATTCCATAAGTGTCAATAATATTTTACAACCCCACCATAAATTAGAGTGACTAAGATATCTTCATTTTAGTACAATAACAAGAAAAGACATTCCACTTCAACGAACCATTTGCTAATCATATCAGATTGTTGTCCACAATTTCCATTATCGAACCATCTAATGCTTCCTTCACCCAGCCCTTCAAACTCTTCTCTCCAACAAACATTTCATCAATTACTCATCTAATTAACATGTTGGTCACTGCAGGAAGGCCATTTCAGCTAAGCATATTTTCATCCCAACATAAACTGAGTCTGGATGGTAGAGCCATCCCAAACATCAATCACATGCACGAGGCAAAACACATTTTAGGACAAATTAATAGCAACTGGTCAGTGTAAACCAATGACCACATATGTAACTTGAGAACAAAACATGCAATTCAACACCCCTTAATATAATCACACATGTTTCCCTTGATTGCCAGACAGTGGCTAATATTGTATATCAGAAATTGACAGGAAATATAATTTTAACTAATGAATAACATGAGTTAAGGAACTGCCATGTCCAAAAACGTCAATAGATGATGCAATTTTTTGCCAATTATCTATGAAAGGCCAATTGACATATGAATTCAGAGCACCAGAACTTTGCAAGGAAATAAATAAATCAACAATTGTATAAAGAATGCTCGAAATACACAGGAAAATAAGATGCAACTCCACAATATCATTTGGCTGATTCTTCAAATTGAGATCATATTTCCCATCTTTTGTTAAGAATTCTGAAGCTGCAACATCCATTCCTATTTTAATCTACATCATTCATTGTTAGTTCTCCAATGCTATAAAAAGAACTGATACATTGAGCTTCAACTAACAAAGACAAAGAGCTTTGCTTCCTACCTTGCCTGTGTAGCCAGCCTTTTCAATTGCATCCATGAGCAATACCAATCCTTCCCTGTTGTCTTGAACATTGGGAGCAAAGCTGTAATGTCCGGTATTTTACGGGTTAATTTAAAATTTTTATTTAAACAATTAAGTGCTTATATGTTTAATGTGTTTAATTGTTTTAGCATGTTTTACGTGTCATAAAAATTGTACGTAGCATGTTGTATTTCCATTTTGAAATTTATGAAAATTATTGAGAACGATTTCGGGAAAGAAATGACCGAGGGGTAAATGGGTAATTTCACATTTGGAGCACTTAGTGGAAAGTGTAGAGATTTTGGGTAAGAATTAGGGCATGAGTGACATTTTGGTAATTAGAGAGGATGACAAGGGGTAAAAGGATATTTAAGAGTCTTGATGACACTCTTGTAATTAACCCAAACTTTGGATGAATTTGGTCATTTCCACCTTTCATGTGTTGTCTCATTCCTAGCCCTTGATCTCATTCTCCCATCTTTGTTTTAAGCCCTTGGATCATAAGGCCTTGTTTGGTTGACACTTAAATGGAATAATTCATTATTGTTGGTCATCCACTTGGCAAGACTTTTTCTCAACCATTGGATGATTATTTGATTTCCATATTTTTTCTAAGCCCTTGGATGATAAGGCCTTGTTTGGAAAAATAATAAGTTTTGTGATTTGTGTAATAAGTCTTCCACTTGGCAAGACTTATTCCTAGCCCTTAGATTCATTTCTTTTTCCCCCATATTCATTTTGAACCCTTGGATGGTGAGAAGAGTGAGTGGAGAATCTCTACACTTATGAGTTTCTCTCATTTGCAAGAATTCATCTCTTCATCTCTATTTCCTTCATAAGTTTCCTCTCTTGCTCTCTCATTCCATCCTTGCTTGGTGTGGTCTAGAGTGGTGTTCTTGAGCTATTTTGGTAAGTTTCTCTCCTACTCTAGGGTTTTGTTCACAAGAACCCTAGCTTCCAAGTTCATGAATTCTTTTATGTTAGTATTGATTTTACTCTTCCTTTTTATTCATGTTTATGGAAGGTTGAGTTCCTTTTCTAACTACCAAGTGAGTTCCAATTATGGTAGCTTGTGACTTCGTCTTGTGAAGAAGCTATAGGTGAGTTCATAGTCTCTTGATCTCTTGAATTCATTTTTTTTATGAAACCCTAATTTAGTACTCATTATGGTTAGACTTGATTCTTGTGGTTGGAGCTACAAGGATGATTTTGGGTCTTTTGTGACGCCATAAGTAAATCTTGTTGTTTGTGTGGTATGTTGATAGTTGGAAACTAATCTATTGAGCGTTTGGAGGAGTAGCTTGAGTTAGACCTCTTTAGGGCATCCTTGAAATAGCTTGCTTGGAATTGAGGTAGGGGAAAAACGATTTGTGTTTGTCTTTGTATGAGGGTGTGTGTGTCTATGTGTATATATGCCGTATATATATATATATATATATATATATATATATATATATATATATGCAAGTTGGTCTTGATAGTTTAGACTATGAAATAGGCCTTGAAAACATGAATTGTGATATAAATTATGTTGTGATTATTGCTTAACAAATGTTAAATTGTAAGCCTTGTGGGAAATTGAACACAATATAATGTTATTTGATAGAAGCATGTATTGTGATGTCATATGGTTATGATAAGAACCTTTATGCATTTTGGGGTACACCATGTAGTGTCAAAAGCACGGGTGTAGGGTTTATACGAATTATGTATTCGTATGTGTATATATAGTCTTGTGTCGAATCGTCGCAACAACTGGCCAGGGGGTGTTCCCATCCTACGGAATAATGAGCCGTGAATGGGGTATAGGGTGAGTCGTCTCATTCTCAAAGTTGCGGATCGTCTCGTGCATTCGTTATACGAATCTTTAGGCACGGGTCGTCTCGTGCCAACCGCCTTCCTTGTTGAAAGTGAAATGTCAAAAACACTTGGGAAGAATCGGTGCGGTACTCTTTCTCGTTATAAATGAGTAGGGTATAAATTCGTTAACCTATATTGGGCAAGCGCATATTATGGGGTGTGTTGAGTTATATTACACTTGAACTATCCCATATGTATGATTATGTTATTGATGTTGTTGAAGCATGCTATAATTGTGGTAAATTATGTTGTGAGCATGTTGGGGAAACTTATTTGTTGGGTTCGATGGGGTTCCGGATTGGTGTGAGAGCTATGTGGAACAAGAGACCGACCTAGGGTTAGTGGCATGAACCTTGGTTGGGTTGAACCACTCGGACTACCGAAATGGAGGCAATGACGCTTCCTCTACTGGGCTAGTGAGCTCACCCCACACCTTATATATTTTTCAGGTGTTGATCCCGTTGGGAGGGTTCCGTAGTCTTTCCGTGAACGTGTGGATGTATGTCCGCCCTTTTGTGCATGGGAAGCGGACCACACTTTTATTTTGTTGGGCATTAGGTCGATAAATATGTTCCTTTTTCACATGTAAAACCAACTTTTAAAACTACTTAATTTTTGTCCGGCTAGCATGTTAGCCGAGGTTTTACTATCGATGTATATCCCTTGGAGAGCTATGCGCGGGGATTATATTATTTTGGTGCATTTCGGTGCCGGAAACGTAAGACTAGTTCATATTATGAAAACTATGTCCTATTTTGCCTTGGTGCGGTGTAATCATTAAATGTATAAATTATTTTATCTTGAGTGTGATGTGAATAATAGTTATAGAATGTGGTTATTAGGTGTCCGGCCGAAAACGGCGTTTTTCTAGGCTTTCAAACAAACTCTTTCGTTTTGAACGGAAAAACCCGTTTTCGCCTACCCCCGTAACCCCGGTAAAATTTCCTTGTTTTTAGAAATGGATTTAATTAAATTCATTATCTTAGAGATTTCAAACTTTAGAAACCGGCGGTAGTTAAAAACGGAGACCGGGGGCAAGACGGAAGATTTTATGAAAACTAACAAAAAAAATCATTTTTTGCTAAGTTTACGTTTTTCACGTTTCCCGAGGTCTCGGAAACTATTTTTGGGTTCCACAAAGGAAAAACTCAGTTTTTCAATATTTATGATTTTTTGGGACCGACGGCGCGAAAAACAAAGCCATATCGCAAAATCTCGCGTTTTTGCATATTCAAACTTTAAGGAAAGTGCAGATTTAGGCAGTGGCTTAACCCTCCCATACTTAGAAAAAATTCAGCATTTTCGAAATTTGAAGTGCAGGCCTGCTGCAGCGGCTTACGACGTCCGATGTTTGAAAATCCGTATTTTCCTCCTCAAAAGTCGGAATGGACCCCCGTTTGTTTCTATGGGTTTTCCTACGTCCAAATTATCGGGATAAAATTTGAAAGGACCAGTTTAACCCTGAAATGACTGTTTTACCCTTAGTGAAAGAGGGGTACTTCAACTTTAGTTTTAGGTCGGTGTTGTCTGACGCCACTTTTGAAAATTCATATCTCCTTCCTCGTGGCTTCAAATTAGGTCCCGTTTGTTCGTATTGCTAGTGTTAGGTCCAAATTTTGTAGTTGTAGTTGGAAATTATTATTTTACCCCTGATTTGACCATTTTACCCTTGGGTGAACATGGTGGGTTGGAATGATTCGTTCAAGGTACCGAGTGTTTCGGTTTACCTCCTTTTCGATCCCGTGTGATCTTTTTGGACGTCTTTGTGATGTTTTAAGTCAATTTTACCCTTGTACAGGTATTTTATGACTCAAATGGATTTTATTTCATTTTTATTTCTTCCGCATTCACTCCCTTAGCTCTTAGGCTTGGGTTTTGGAGTCCTAGGAAATTAGGGGTGTGACAAAAGCCTCATTCGTCTCCAACATTGCATGCATCTTGTCCATATTTCGCTTTGATAATCCCCTTCAGTGTGTGATAAACTGCTCCATCAAAATGTAGGAACAATTAATTCTATCCCATAATTCAAAAAGACTAGATAGAACGAACACAAATGCAGCCACTTCATGCTAAAGTAGTCGTCATGCAAAAGCAACTTCAAAATTCAAATACCCATAATTCGAAAAATGCACACACAAGGGAAGATAAACAGAGAAAGAATCACGGTGGCAAGCGTCATTAGACAATTAGTATTGACATTTACGGGTAATAGGGGAATACTGAATTGGTAGCTCATATCAGATGATACTTAACAACAATAACACAATAACTAGTGCTAACCTTCACTACCCATGCAGAGAGCCTCGGTGAAGGAGGTTGCTCCTACCGGTAATATCATGAATTCTTGCATAGCAAGATTGTTTCCGGCGTGGCTGCCTCCATTAATCACATTAAATGCAGGAACTGGCATAACAAGCTCCTTGGTTCTTGATATTTCCTGTATGTGCTTGTAAAGCGGTATTCCTTTCGCAAAGAGGACTATTTTTAAAAATACTAGAAAACAAAGCCAGCTTCAGAGAATACTATGATGAAACAAAGAAAGGAAGAAATGAAAGAACAAAAAAATTTAAACAAAGTGTATCTAATATTAGCTAAAAATAACCACACTACAAACAGCTTACAAACTCATGCCACTTTCATTTTCTGCAGTTCAAACACTCATGCTACTTTTAATTATATTTCTGCAGTTCAAACACTCATGCCACTCATTTATAATTTTTGAAACTCATGCCACTTTCGTGCGGTTCAGTCATCACTTCATCCTCCACTCATGGTTTTCAACAGTTCAAACACTCATGTTTTGTAGGGAAGAAGTGAAAAGTATAATTTTTGTATTATCAAAAAGTGGGTTATTAACTTATTATAATCCTTTGTTCCTATTCCATTAGAAACTACAAATCTAATATTCCTACAAAACCTTACTATACAATATTTGTTCACACCACATTTTTAATTAAAAATTTTACGTTATACAGCCTATTAATCAGAATATTTAATTCAGCAAAATAACCAGAGAATGTTTCCGAATCATTTATGTTTATCTCCTTTTTCACAACTAACAGGAACATACACACCACTTGAGCATAATAACCAAATCAAGGCACTCTAAAATAAATCAAATATTCAAACCCCCCCCCCCCCCCCCCCCCCCCCCCCCCCTAAATGTACACATTGGAATTAATTCTAGCTAGGGTTTCACACCACAAAATCTACATGCCAAATCATACAATTAAGTATAACGAAACCGCATTACAACAAAAATCAATTTCTAGGGTTCCAAATGTACCAAAAATGCGATCGATTGCAGAGTATATACAAATATGTATGTATATATGTGTATATATATATACCTTGATCATTCGTGCAGTGAAGAGGATGACGGCGGTTTCGTCTCCGACGAGGCATTCAGAAATGCGAGTGTTGCGGAGGTGCGGCGACAAAGATCGGCCCTTCTACAACACAGCGTTGGAGCTGAGGACCTTCACGAAGAGCGTGTGACCGTTGGTGCCCGGTTTGAGGTTATCGACCTTGGTGAAGACCAGCTTCCTCAGCGCTGGTTTGGCGCCACTCTGCTGCGAGCTCGTCGCCATCGATGACTGAAAACCCTAACCCTAACCCTAGATTGAAGAAAGATGGATCTCTCTCTCTCTCTTTCTCTCTCCGATTGCTCTTTAGAGTTGTTGCCAGAAGATAGGAGAAAACAATTCTTGATTTTGTGTTCTTGTGTTTTGAGAAATGATTTTTTTTGTATCGATTTTGTGTTTTTTGTTTGTACATATCTACAATTAAAAAAACAAAAAAATAGCCTTTTCTTGTTCTCATTTCAGGCCCAAATTTGACACTTATTTTTTTACTGTGCATGGAAACATTTTTAAGCTTTAGGCTTTCCAAACATGTTTTTGTCCCTAGCTTGAGACCAAAAAACAGAAAACAGAACAAAAACAGCCTTTCCAAATGGGGCCCATATAACGCTTTGTTTGTTTTTTTTTTATTTTTGTTTGATGTTTTTTTGTTTAGGGTTTTTGTTTTTAACAAAAACATGTTTGAATCTGGTATTTTATTTTGAAGAGTAATTTTAGCCTTTTTGTAAATGAGAAAATGTATTTTTTTATTTTTTACTATTCATTTAAAATATAACTATATATATATATGTATATACACACCACTAACATCACCACCACCTCACTCCGCCACTGCCGCCTCCACCACCTCAGAACAACAACCTGCCGGAAACGAGCTCCAGTCCATGCTCACCACCCTCCGCCACAGCGACCACAACCTCTTCGCCAATGTAATCGCCACCTCGACATCCTCTACCAGGTCCTCATCGCCGCCATCTCCATGCGCATCGCCCTCCGCCTCAAAACCTCCATGGCCGCATCTCCCAACCTTCATTCTCTACAACGCTGTCATCGGCTGTTACTTCTTCAAGTACGATGCCGACCAAAATTCTTCTTCTGCATACGCCGCGACCCCTTCCACAATGATCATTTCTATTTTAGTGATTGATTTTTGTCACCAATTTCTTCTGAGATGGGTGTGAAATCTATGCATTAGTTGGGAATTAGGGTTTTTTGTGATTGATTTTTGTTTTAATCTTTTGATTTGGTGATGTAAAGAATTAGGTGTTATTGGGTATTAATTGAAAAGGTTGCAGAGAATGAAGGTTGGGAGATGGTAGTGGCGGTGATGGTAGGACTAGGTGGAGAGAAAAGCGAGAATTAAATAAAATATTTTTATATTATAAATACAAATATATATGTTTGAATGTAAGATATTATATTTTCACTACTAAATATTTTTTAAAATTATTATTATTTATTAATTTATGTCTTTGAGTCGATGCTCGTACAATAATAATAAAATTAAAGTTTCAATTGATAAGTTAAATCTTTTATCTACATAAAAAAACTAAAATAAATTTATTATATGACCAAAAATTTCTATTTATGTGTGAAATTTAGTATTTTTTAGTGAATTAAAATATTTTATATTTTTATTTTGATTTAAAATAAAATAATTTTTATTTTCTTTTTTGAAGCGTGTAATATTTTTAGAAATATGTATTAGTAAAGTCAAATATGTTCAATATCAAAGTAAAAAGTAAAAACTTGTTTTAGTTTACAAGTTTGATAAATATAAATATAAATAAATATTTTTTCAAATATAACAAGTTTGATAAATATAAATATAAATATTTTAAATGTAAATACTTGTGTTAGTTAAATATGTAAATATATATTTTTTGGTTAATTTCATTTACACCCCTGAATTTTGAGCATTACAGTTGTTTTCCAAATCGAGGGGGTCAAATTGATATATTAAAGTATGGATAGGGCTAAGGGTAATTTAGGTATTTAACATTGTGTTAGGTTCGAAAAGGTATCAAAAGTACATAAGGGAGTGCAAATGAGTTGTTTTTTCTTAATTAGGGACTCTAACTAATGGAACACACCGCTCCAACACTTGGTATGATATTGTCCGCTTTGGGCCCAGCCCACCATGTCATCAGCACCGAGCCATCCTCACCAACCATGCCATTGAACCATGTCAAAACATGCCAACAAGCTTCCCCATACATGCCCTAGCCAAGGCTTGCTAGGTGGTTGGATGCCCACGGGAGTCAGGGATACACCCTTCCCTATATATGCAGAAAACACAATCATCACAATGCCCAGAGCAAATATCAACTATGTCCAAGGAGTTATAATGAAAATTTTAAATCTTCCCAAACTCCGAATCCGGATTTCCTTTCAGAGATACTCTTCTTAGGTCATAGGGATGCTACAATTAAATTCCTGCATTTTTCCAACACCTCGAAGTCTGACTTCCAACATTGGACATATTTACGAAAATGCCACTATGTCATCCTCCATGTCACACTGGCATGCCACAACACACTTTAGCACATCACCAGGTAACAAACCTCCCCCACTTGAAGAAGTCCAACGTCCTCGTTGGAGCCAACCCATCATGTGTTTAACCTCTATGTCTACAACCCAACAGTTAACAACTCAAATGTTGTTCGAAATTTTAACCTCAGTTTCTGAAACATAGTCATAATAAGTCAGCACCACCGCACACCAACTTCAAATAATATACCGCAACAAACACTACTGCACCTCTGCCTTAATCACAAATCCGACCTCCGCATCAATTTATGACCAAGTGCATCCCATTCATTAGCCACGAATCCGTCATCCGCATCAATTCTTGCCAACATTTAACAAAACCATGCCTAGTATAAAATCTCATCATCCGCAACAATTCTGACCAAGCCTAAAACAATATCACGCCTTGCCAAAAGTCCCAACCTCCGCATCAACCCTTGTCAAGGCAATCAGAAAAACAACATGGACTCAGTTTTTGACAACCGACAGCCTATACAAACACAAACATGAGGAAATGTAACATTACCAAACCATTGACAATGCTACCTTTTGGTAAGAATCCTTGGACAACCTTTCCTCGCAGCCACGCGCCCACAATAGCATACTTGCATCATTTCTTAGCACGCAGGCCCCTGGTATGCCCGTCATCCATCACCATCAATGGACTCAATCGAACAGGAGCACCACCCCCATCTGAGTCTGAACTTTCCCCGTCTAAACAATCCGTTATCATGACATTCATTTTCTCATTTCTTGGACATTATCTAACCCTATGTGGTCCTTTGCAAATGAAGCAACCCGAGTCAAATTTAGGCTTCTGTTGACACAATGCCTCAGCCTTGCTTTTGTCCTCCTCAACTACCGACTTCTTGGGTTTGTCACCAAACTTGCCCTTCTTCTTGGCCTTACTTGGGTTATGATCGAACTTCTCCATCCGAAATCAAAGAGACTGTCTGCAGCAATAATGGCAGAAGAGAGGTCAATCACACCCCTTATCCTTAATTTGGGCTGAGCCCATGATTGCAACCCCGCCATGAAATTGAACAGCTTGTCACCCTTTGACATATCTTTGATGTCCAGCATCAGAGATGTAAATTCCTTTATATACTCACGAACCAAACCCATGTGCTTGAGATTTCTTAGGCATTCCCAAGCCACCCAACATGAATTCGCTGGCAAGAATTGATCCTTAAGTTCCTTCTTCAATTCTACAAATGAATTGATCTTTGGGTGTGACTCATCCTCCAAGCGTGTCCACCACCATAACTTGCATCACTAGTCAGATAGATACTAGTGATTGTAATCTGATCTTCCTCTGGAATATGGGCAGCCTGAAAATACTGATCCATATCCCATAGAAAATTCTCTGGCACTCCGCTTGCCTCCAAAAGCCTTCGGTTCTAGGATCTTGATATTTGACGATAGCTTCTCCCCCACCATTTTATGCTTCTATACAACCCTCTTAATCGGTCCTTACTCCCCTTCCAAGTCCCTTATATTGGCCTTGAAGACATCAACATCGGCCAAAAAATCTTCCGAAACATCCTTCATTTTGGAATTCATGTCAGTCATGTATTCCTCAATCAACTTGCGTAGGGTCTACAACTCCACAACAAGAAAGTTTGTCTGCACTGACAAATGATCATCACCTTAAGAGAAAGGACTACCCACCAGGGTCTCCAACTGAGAAACACATTCTCGTAGTGATTCTGTAGTGTTCCCACCAACCATTCTAAGCGTCAATCGGGCTCTAATACCAACTGTCACAGGGGTCAATATTTACCACGAATTTTTGCCCTATGATGACACTAAATCAGACACAATCACACACTTTGTGATTTTGTTCAGCCAACATATACTTGATGCCTTTGACATTACACCAAATTATGCATTCAACACACACACAAAGTATATATGCATAGTAATATTAGCAACGCTCATAATTTACAGAAACCACAATAAATGATTTCCAACCTTTTACTATCAAACACAAATAGTACAAGGATTCACTCACTCAGGCCACACTATATCATATACAAGCACCCTCTCTGAATTTCGTACCTATACAATCCATAGATGTGCCTATATAGGCATACATACAAAACTGCCTATCTATGTGGATAACAACCTCATCTACCTAGGCTAAGTGTTGGCACCATTCAGAGGTTGCCAACACCAACAATACAATTTTACACCAAACTACCAGGCTGTTGTGGCATTCTCCTACAATGCCACATTGTCACTTGATGGTTCTATTCAATTATGTGTCCCCAAACTGTCTATCTGAGTCACATATTTTCCTTGACCAACTTTGTCCATGTTTGAGTCAAGCACCATCACGAGACACCATGTATATCAAACATGTGCTAATAATGCACAATGTTTGCCTTTGCTGAGCCAATGTCTTGTCTCAGCCCTCCCATGCCTTCGCACATATAAGAGACTATCTTTACAAAGCTTGCAGCAAGTGCCCTCACTAGCCAGCATGCACCGCGCCATGCCATATCTTGGTTTGTCAATGTCTTGACACATAGGCATGCCACTTCATGCCTAAGTCTTGAACATGTCCGCACCAACCTTTGCTTGTCTTTGTGTCACAGTCTTGTCCAAGGGCAAGTTGGCCTAGCCAAAGCTTGGTGTGCACATGGCTTACCAAGCCAAGTGCATTGCATGCACAGCAGTGCATGCCAAGCTAAGGCATCGTCTTGCCAAAGACAATTTGGCACACTCGTAGGCATGTGCGCATAGCTTACTAAGCCATGCGCGCCAGCATAGCCCACCGTGTCATCAACACCGAGCCATCCTCACAAACCATGCCACTAAACCATGTCAAAACATGCCAACAAACTTCCCCATATATGTCCTGGCCAAGGCTTGCCAAAA
This sequence comes from Cornus suecica, assembly GCA_963922005.1. Taxonomy (NCBI): domain Eukaryota; kingdom Viridiplantae; phylum Streptophyta; class Magnoliopsida; order Cornales; family Cornaceae; genus Cornus; species Cornus suecica. Next base: position 25,567,134 of record OY998241.1, read on the forward strand.
CATTGCTAGGTGGTTGGATGCCACGGAAGTCAGGGACACACCCCTCCCTATATATATAGAAAACACAATCATCACTGTGCCTAGAACAAATATCAACTATGTCCGAGGAGTCATAATGTACTTTTTAAATCTTCCCAAACTCTGAATCTGGATTTCCTTTCAGAGATACTCTTCTTAGGTCATAGGGATGCTACAATTAAATTCCTACATTTTTTCAACACCTCCAAGCCCGACTTCCAAAGTTGGACTTATTTACGAAAAAGCCACTGTGCCATCCTCTATGTCACATTGGCATGCCACAACACACTTTGGGACATCACCGGGTAACTGATGTCTACCCTACAAACAATTTTATAAAGATAAAGTCGTCCAAGAAAATAAACAATAAATAAAGTTTGAAAATAAGAAAAACATGTTGTAAAATTATATATGAGACACGTATACAATGACATACAATATAATATATAGTAGAGAGAAACAATAAATAAAGTTCGGTGAATAAATGATTTATTAGAAAACCAAAGGAGAAAAATAGAAAGAATTACGCGACTATTACATGTATGCAACTCTAACCCCAATTTAAAAAGAAAACCCTAGGCGTGTTTAGTAATGAGAGAGATGGAATTTCTTTCTACTCATAGTGTTTTTTCAAGTTACATGAGGTGCCTATTTAAAGGTGTGAATTAATCTTCCAAAGGAAGTTACATGTTCACAGGTGTGTGGATAGGGCTGCAAATGAATCGAGCTGTTCGTGAGTAGGCTTGGGCTCGACTTGTTAAGAAATTGGCTCGTGTTCGTTCATTTAGCAAATGAACTGAGCTTAAGCAAAAAATTTAAGCTCGTATAGTAAATGAGCTGAGCTTGAACATTGTTGAGTTCGGCTCGTGAAACTAGTGAACAAGCTCGTCTAAGTAAAATAGTAATATTCTTTCACAAACCCGAAACAAATGTGTAGTATTTGAAAAACAATTGCCAATAGAGTTTTTGAGAATTACAGGGTTGATGTAAACATTTCATAAAATTTACTTCAAAATAAACAATATCCAAATAATATAGTATTCGAAAATGAAATATGTTAAAAATTAACATGCAATAATTCAATTTAGGCGATAATTAAGAAGAGTATTATATATTACAACTTAAGTGAGTTGTTCGTAAGCAGACTCGGGCTCGACTCGTTAAAACTAGCACTGGACTCGTGCTTGGGCTCGTTTGTTTATCAAATAAAACGAGCTGGAGAACAACTTTTAAGCTCGTTAATTAAAGGGTAATTTGCACTAACACCCCTTGAGGTGTTTATTTAAAATGACCAAAATACCCTTGATAAAATTCGACAATATTAAGGGTAATGTGAAATGACCTTTATGCCCCAACCCCAAATATATAAAATTTCGAAAAACATATATTTAAATTCAAAAAAATATATACAATTCGAAAACAAATATTTAAATTTTGAAACAAATATATAAAATTAGAATAAAATACATAAATTTCAAAATATATATATAAATTTCAAAAAATATATATAAAATCAAAAAAATATATAAGATTCGAAAATATATATTAATTTTGAAAAATATTTAAATTCGAATATATATATTTCAAAAAATATATATATATAATTAAAAATATATATATTTTCAAAAACAAAATTCAAAAAATTATATAATTTCGAAAAACATATATATAAAATTCAAAAAAATATATAAAATTTGAAATATATATATATAATTCGAAAATATATATATAAAATTTGAAAAATATATAAATTCGAATATATATATATATATATTTTAAAAAAATAAAAAATTCAAAATATATATATTTTCAAAATCAAAATTCAAAAATTTATATAATGTCGAAAAACATTTATAAATTTCAAAATATATATATAAAATTCGAAAAAAATATATAATATTTGAAATATATATATAATTCGAAAATATATATATATATATATATATATATATAATTTGAAAATATATAAATTCGAATATATATATATATATTTCAAAAAATAAATATAAAATTATTTATAAGGTTAATTGGCTAATTCTACTTCAGAAATTGAGACCCCAAATTTTAATACCCAGAGAAATAAGCTAAACCAGTGATCCTTTTATATAAAATCTCTCAGAAAGCTCAACATATTTGTGTGAATATTCTCCAGACACTGGTTGAGATGGACAAGGAGGCATAACAATCTTTTCGTAAAACTTCACTGACCACCCCTTGAAGAGATCAAAGCATAATTGACCTCCAAAGCTGACAGCATATATTTATACGAGGTTATGCCCATGGAGTTAAAAATGCAGACATATATTTTTTATTAAGAAATTTACTAATCAGTTTCATGGAACCTTTTGTGACCATTTAAATTGCTGAAGCTTTGATAACAACATTCTAACCATGAGAACAACCTTATCATACTAATGAAGCACGTCGTTATTTTTATATAATTTTGAATTATATATATATATTTCAAATTTTATATATTTTTTTGAAAATATATATATTTTTGAATTTTATATATATTTTTTGAAATATATATATTCGAATTTAAATATTTTTCAAAATTTATATATATTTTCGAATCTTATATATATATTTTATTTTATATATATTTTTTGAAATTTATATATTTTATTCTAATTTTATATATTTATTTTCAAAATTTAAATATTTGTTTTCGAATTTTATACATTTTTTCGAATTTATATATATATTTTTTGAAATTTTATATATTTGGGGTTGGGGCATAAAGGTCATTTCATATTACCCTTAATGTTTTCGAATTTTCGAACATAGCCCGCAGGAGGGAGTGTAGGGGCGACTTCGAGAGAGAATTAGGCGGAGTTCCCATCTAACAGAGTCATATGCCTTTTTATCAAATTATAATTATAACCATATAAAAAAAGTGCGAAATATTTATATTTTATTATAAAATTTTCGCACATTTTTTTATATTTTTTTAAAAGTGCGAAATATTTAAAATTCAAAAAAAAATATATAATTCAAAAAATATATAAAATTTTGAAACATTATATTAAAATATGATTTTTTTCAAAATATAAAATTTGAAAAATACTTTTCCGAAAATTTATTATGTTCCAAAATATAAAACAATTGCCAAAAAATAATTTTTTTGCGAAAAATATATACTATGTTCCAAAATATGATATTTTGCGAAAAATATATATTATGTTTCAAAATATGATTTTTTTTTCCAAAAAATAATTTTTTTCCAAATATTATATATTATTTTTTCCGAAATAATTCATATTTTCAGCCATATATATATATATATAGAGAGAGAGAGAGAAAAAAAATCAAAATTGGTAGGCCAAAACCAAATGTTTTAATGGTTGGTTTTAAAAAGCCCAATACCAAGTCCAAAAACCACCAACCAAACATGGTTTGGTCTTCAAATTAAATACCAAAACCAAAACCAAGCCCAAAAACCACTTCCCAATCAAGCCCTATAACTTATTTGCTTTTTTTTATAGTCACGTTGGCTCAATGGGGTATTTTTAAATAAATTTTAACATAATTTAAATATATATTGGGAATTAATTAAAAGATAATATAGAACTTAAGAAAATTGTAATAAATATAAATTTTAAGATCTAAATGAATGATATTTTGTTAAAATATGGATAAAACAATCAAAATTCATCTATTTTACAATAATAATAATAATTATTATTATATTACTATATTTTGACATGCACATGTTGTCTCGTGTTTTATCTTTTTAAGATTTGCGTGTTGTAGTACCATGTTGTGTTGTATATATGTCCCATGTTTGTATTCGTGCTTCATATGCTATGGGTACGAACGGTGAGGACCCATTGGGCGACATGACACATTGTCACAAGGGTTAAGTACAGAAAATACCCCTGTAGTATAGATATGGTGCGTATAACACCCTGTACTTTAAAAATGTGTGTATTGACACCAGTACTTTTGGAAAACGTGCGAATACTCCCTGCAAGTTTCAAAAACGTGCGAATATCCCCTTGCAAGTTTCAAAAACGTGCGAATACCCCCTTCTTTTCGGTCATCTGCGGCTCACATGACTTTTATACTCCTTAAATACCCATTTTACCCTTTTTCTTCAAAATATATATATAAATTTTGAAAAATAAATTTCGAAGCCAATATATAAAATTCAAATTCGAAATTTATATATATAAAATTCGAAACCAATATATAAAATTCGTAAAACATTATATAAATTTCAAAATATATATATTAATTTCGAAAAATAAATATTAAAATTCAAAAAATATATATAAAATTAGAAACAAATATATAAAATTTGAAACAATATATATATATAATTCAAAAAAATATATAAAATTTGAAAAAAATATATAAAACTCGTAAAAAAATATAAAATTCAAAAACAATATATAAAATTCAAATAGTTGTGGAAATAGAAGTATAAAAAATACAAGTGACCAAAGTACAATACACCAAAACAACATTTAAAGTCCAAGAAAGTAGAAAATAGAAGTATATTTTCCCCGAATTTTATATATTTGTTTCAGAAATTTATATATATTTTCGAATTTTATATTTTATTTTCAAAATTTAATATATTTTTTTCGAATTTAATATTTTTCCCGAATTTTATATATATTTTTCAAAATTTATATATGTTTTCGAAATATATATATATATTTTGAATATATATATGTTTTTCCCAATTTTATATAATTTTTTGAAATTTAGATAATATTTCAAATATATATATGTTTATCGAATTATACGAAGGGCATATATGTCATTTAATACGAAATGGGGTCAATTCGCACACAAATGAAATGATTAGGGTGAAATCAATCAAGGAGGGTGTTATACGTAGAGCTGACAAAATTGAACACGACACGGTAACACGACACGAACATGACCCCATTTAGAAGGGTTAGGGTTGAGCATAAAAGAGTCAAGGACTAAAAAAGGTCGACCCGAACACGACACGGAAATTTTCAGGTTGTGTTCATGTCAAACCCGTGTCAGGTCTTGTCGACCCGTTTATTTAATTCAACCTATTTAAAAATTTAAATTATAATAATAATGAGGGTTGAATTAGTCATTTTTCTTTTGGTCTTCTTTTCATTTCTTCTCTGTAATTACTCCCTTTGTTTTATTAATTTATTTATTTAACAAATTTTTTTTTGGTGATTCTCTCAATATTTTAGTTAATTTTTTAATTAATTTTATTTTAAAAAAATGGATTATACGTGTCGTGTCGTGTTATGTTACCTGTTTAAATAGCAGGTCGTGTTCGTGTTTAATATTTTTGACACGAATATTAATCGTGTCGTGTTCAGGTCGAGTCATTTCATGTTCGTGTCATTTCGGGTTCGACACGAACACGACCTATAACGCGAAATTGTCAAGCTCTAGTTATACGCACTATATTCATACTATAAAGGGATTTAAAGCACGCGACCCTTGTCATAAAGGTGAAGTCATCCAAAAAGAAAAGTGTCCTGCACCGAAGAAAAAATGACAATGACAATACATTTTCTTTTTCAAAACTATTAAGAGGTACTACTTTTTCAATTTAGTTTCAGCTCTCTCTCTCTCCCTCTTTCTAATTTCTTCCACACTATTACTACTACTACTCATTGCTAGATATATATCTCCTATTTTTGTATCACCCTTTTGTGTTTACCTTAATTTTGGTTCAATTTGGATCTCAATTTTTACTCTACTCTTTATCTCTCTGTTTAACACTCTTCTTCACTACCTTCTTTTATCTTCTTTCTTATTCAAATTCAGATTCCTTGGATTCCGATATTTCAGACACATTCCTTCTTTCATCCTAACAACTCCACCAAAAAAAAAAGAGAGAATTTGAAAATGTTTCTGGTTGACACTATTGTGGAAAAGATCATAGAACCAATAGTGGACGCCTTGCTTGCTTGCACCGTCCGTCAATTTCGTTATGTCCTTCACTGCAACGAAAACATTGACGAATTTGCAAAACAAGTTGAAAATCTCGGAGATGCCAAAAGAACAGTGGAGAGAAGGATTGCCGAAGCCGAAAACAATGCTGAAGTGGTTGAGGATAAAGTTTCCAAGTGGCTAACTGAAGTACAGATTTCATTGCCAACGATGGAAAAAGACAAGAACAGATTAGTTCAAGCAAAAGAAAATGTGCAGTGTCTTGATGTACTGTCACGCTACCGGATGGGTAGGGAAGGGAGAAAGAAGCAGGCTAATGTTATTAAGCTTGCAGAGGAAGGCAAATTCGACGTAGTTGCGTACCGACCTCCTCTTAATGCTACTTTGCAGAAGACATACAGCAATAAGTATGAGAATGTCCCATCCAGGGACTTTGTTTTTCAGCAGATCATGGAGGCGATAAGAGATGACAGAACTTCCAAGATTGGGATACATGGAATGCCAGGTGTTGGAAAGACTAGGATAATGGAAGAAGCTGCCCAACAAGCCCAAAAGGAGGGTCTTTTTGAAGAGATTGGGAAGACGGTTGTGACCGAGAATCCAAATTTGAAGGACATTCAACAAAAACTTGCAGAATCTTTGAATCTGACATTAGACAAAGACACTGAAGATGCAAGAAAGGAGCTGTTACACAAAAGGCTGAACAATGGTAAAAAGATCCTTGTAATGGTGGATGACATTTGGAATGATCGAATTAAGTTGGAGGACATTGGAATTCCGGCCGTTGATGATCATACCCCGGGCTGCAAAGTTGTGCTGACCTCCCGCATAAAAGATGTGTGCCCTGATATGGGGGTTGAAAAAGACTTCCAAATCCAAGTCCTCGCGGAAGAGGAAGCATGGTCACTATTCCAGAAAAAGGTTGGAGATTTTATCAATAATCATGAAATGGGATCCATTGCAAAACAGGTGTGTGGACAATGCAGGGGTCAACCATTGGCAATACTTGCCGTGGGAGGTGCGTTGAAGAATAAGAAGAGCAGGGAAGAATGGCAAGATGCACTTGACCAACTGATACCTTCCAGTGGAGATAACATTGGAGACAAAACGGCACATGTCTATTCGCGCATAAAGTTGAGCTACGATTATCTGGACCCGTCTGAAGCCAAGTCAATTTTCTTACTGTGTTGCATGTTTCCAGAAGATGCTGATATTTCTATCGATGAATTGGTGATGTATGCATTTGGAAGGAGGCTTTTGCGTGGCATAGATACAATGGGAAAAGCAAGCAATAGAGTACATACGTTGATCAATACCTTAAAGACACATTCTTTGTTGCTAGAAGGTGAAATAGATGTGTTTGTTAAAATGCACGATGTGATTCGAGATGTCGCCATCTCAATTGCATCCAAAAATGAATAGGACATGTTTATAGTAAAACCCATTGTGGGAGAATGGCCCGAAGAAGAGGAATATATTCATCGTTGCACAATCTCCTTGCAATTAAACAAGGATTTTGTATTTCCCGATGAATTGAAGTGTCCAGAGCTACGCAACTTAAGGTTGGAAGGCGTTGTATACTGTTCTTCTGCTCCAAGCAGTTTTTTTCATGGAATGCACAAGCTTGAAGTTCTACAGTTGATTGGCATAAGCATCTCGGCACTACCGTTGTCTCTCAAAAGTCTTTGGATGTTATGTCTACATTATTGTGGAGGATCGGTGAACCTTGCTTTTCTCGAGGAGCTAGAAAAACTAGAGATACTAAGCATTAAAGGTAATTATCAGAAAGAGTTGGCCCCGGAAATAAAATTGTTGACTCGTCTGCGGCTACTGGATATGAGCAAATGCGACAACCTAAAAATCATTCCATCAGGTGTTATATCAAGTCTAACCCAGCTTGAGGAATTGCACATTCCAGAGGGGTTTGACGAATGGGAAAAGAATGACAATGCGAGTCTTGATGAACTTAAATCATTGAGGCACTTAACCACTTTAGAACTTTATGTGCCAAATGGCAATATGTTACTGCCCCTGGATGAGCTCCAGTGTAAGCACCTAATAAGATTCAAAATTGGCATTGGGAGTAGGTTTTACCTGAGTGAAGTCCCCTCTTCAGCAACAAAGGTATTGAAATTGGAGGGTATTCCTTTGAGGACGGAGATTATCATTTTGATGGAGAAAGCTGAAGTACTTTTCTTAGATAAACTGAAAGGTTTGAAAGATGTATTTCACAACAAGGAGTTTCTAGACTTGAAGCTTCTCAAGGTTAATGATTGTGATGGGGGTGAACATCTGTTTGGCAATCCGAAATTGATTTCACAAATTAAAGGGCTCTGTGCATCTGGTTCACTTAGTAAATTAAGTGAATTAAAAGTTTACAGCTGTCAAATAAGATCTCTCTTCTCCAAGGCAGTGGCAGGAAGTCTACCACAACTCCAAGAATTAAAGATAAAGAATTGTGAAAAGTTGGAAGTCGTGGATATTTCTTTTCATCGATTGAAGAAGTTGAGTTTGCAGTGTTTACCAAACCTCAGAGGCTTCTTTGGATGCAACACCACCACTTCCCTCACGCAAGCAGCTTTATTTAGTAATACGGTACGTTCAATACTTACCTTTTATTTTCAGAAATTTCATTAGTAGCCTCAAAATATTATTATTTTACAAATAATGGCCTTAAGAAATTTAATTCGGCCCCACCAAAATAATTTTAAAGTATTTACCCAAAAGTAGAGAATTTAAAAATATTTTATGCATTACCACTTGAAACTTATAGGGCTATTAACAAATCTCCTATGGTTTCAAATTCTTGACAAACACTCCTCTGAGGTGTCAAATAACCCCATATATTTTTCTCATCTTACACACAATCCCACTCCGTTAGTATTCCGTTAACAAACACTCACTTGCCGTTAGAAATTGATATTTTATGCCCAAAATACTCCTAAATTGATATTTTATGCCCAAAATACTCCTAAAATAAATTGGTAACTAAATTAAGATTTTTTCATAAATTACAAATTATTTTTTGTTTTTTGTTTAAGTTTACTTATTTATTTAAATTCGAATTTGAAAAAATATATTACTCCTTCCGTCTCAAATTATAAGTCCCTTTTAGGGAATTCAACTTTTTAAGATGATGACTTTTATTGTAGTGTTAGTGAATAAAATACTAACTTTACTCGTGGTCCCACTATAATGATGTGATCATTTATAAATTATATATTTTATAACTTTAAAGTTTGAAGGTTAAACTGATAAATTGACCAAATTAAGTGATTTGACTTTTCAAAGTGGACACTTATTTTGGGACGACTAAAGAAGAAAAGTGGACACTTATTTTGGGATGGAGAAAGTAAAAATTATAAGGGCAAAACCCTTTTAAATTTTCTATGCATTTATTCTCTTAAAAAAATAAAAACATATTATTTAAAGTGTATTATTATCAATAATGCATTTTTTTATAATTTGTACTCCCTCCGTCCCAAAATAAGTATCTACTTTGAAAAGTCAAAGCATTTTATTTGGTCAATTTACCAGTTTAACCTTTAAGCATTAAAATTATAAAACATATACTTTATAAAAGATCACATCACTATAGTGGACCACAGGTAAAATTGGTATTTTATTCACTAACACTACAATAAAAATTCATCATCTTAAAAAATTGAATTCCTCAAAAGGGACTTATAATTTGAGACCGGGGGGGGGGGGGGGGGGGGTAATATATATTTTCAGATTTGAATTTAAATAAATAAGTAAAGTTAAAGAAAAAATTAAAAAATTAAATGTAATTTACTCAAAAATCTTAATTTTGTTAAAATAATAATAATTTTTAATTTACTAAAAAATCTTAATTTAGTTACCAATTTGTTTTAGGGGTATTTTGCGCATAAAATATCTATTTTGAACGGCAGAGAGTGTTTGTTAACGGAATACCAACGGAGTGGGAATTGTGTGTATGGTGGGAAAACTGCATGGGGTTATTTGACACCTCAGGGGGGTGTTTGTCAAGAATTTGAAATCATAGGGGGTTGTTTGTTAATAGCCCAAACTTATATAATAAGTATACATTTTAAGCATTTATAATAAATTCAATTATTTAATTTTAAAAAATGTAAGTTCATTATTATTTAAACTCCTAGACAACAATTGTTACTATATAAACATAAAAACACGTACTCACATCCATTATTTGAAATTAAGATTAATTTCTCAGTAAAATTAAGCCATTATTGTTCAAAAGTATCATAAAAAATAATTAAATGTTCTTCTTGAACAATTCATTAAGACAATATTTAGTAATAAAGTACTAAAATAATATTATTATCTTTACTGAGTTTTGTGAACATAAAAATGAAGGACAATGAAAGTAGTGTTACAAATGGCTTTGTGGTGTATTTTCATTCCTCCCCAAATTAGGAGAGATCTGAGAGCTCATGTGAGGTGTTTGAGTGTGTGAGTTCCTTTACATGAAAAAAATTATAATAATAAAAATTGAAAGTAGTGTTATACCACAACGACAAGAATGCCTAGAACAATAATTGATCAACATATTTATATCCATTAAATTATTATTTCACAAGTATATATATGAATATATATGTTAAAATTTAATTGGGTGAATGACGCAAAACCCCCCTATACTTTACAATTAGTGCAAATAGCCCCCTCCAAGCCCTTTAAGATGCCAATTATCATCTTACCCTCAAAAGACATTTCAATCTTGTACCGGGGGAGCCACTCAATCCCTAAATTGTTTCAAAAAAAAAAACTTTTGCCCCAAAAATTATATATTAAAAATATTTCATATGGCCCCTCAGAGTTTTTAAAAAATTCTTTTGGTAACCTAAAAAATATAATTTTACCAATACATTTATCCTTAAGGGAATAAGGATATTTTTTATATTTGGGAAGAAATGATGGCATGTGAAAGTCAAAAGGTGAACAAAATCTTGTCATAGGAGATCAATCTGCACACTTTTGAAATAATAATGAGGCTTATCTACACAAAATTGGAAGTTTTCTGCACATTTTTGAAATCATAGGGTAGTTTTGCACCATTCACCCAATTTTAATTGCAAAATACCATTTTGGCTCCCTAACAGTAATTCCCCCGAGGTAATTTTCCTGGCTCCTCCCGTTGTACCAATAGTTTGAAAAGGAAAACAAAAAATTAGTGGGTGGAATAAGCTGTTACGACTTAAAACTGAAATAATCTTTTACTACTCCCTCTATCCCATATTAGTTTTCCACTTTCCCAATTTTATTTGTCCCAAAATAATAGTTGTCTAGTTTCGAATCCTAATACAATATAATTTTATATTTTCCTAAATTTTTCCTCTTCATTAACTTCAAAAGGCAATAGGTTCCACTAAAAACTACAAACTATACTATATTATCAAAGGGTAAATGGAAAACACAAAATAACAAAAAAATAATATTGAAAAGTTAGATTTAGAAAACTAATTTGGGGGAGAGGGAGTAGAATTTAATGATTAGCTATTGAATTTTAACAATATACGTTACAGTAAATGTCAGCCCATAAAAGTATCATGAATACTTGAATTTGTTGCATTCTTAAGGCTATAGATATCTAAACTGAAACAATTTAGTACGACTATTTACAAGTCAAGTTGAATTAGATAACTACTCCTTCCATTCGATGCATTTTTTTTTTATCTCAAAATGGGATTAGATTCTAATCTTGTTATATCGCAAGTGATTTTACTATTATATATAGCAAAGTTTGTAAAAGAATTTATGAGTTTTGAAGCAAGAAGGAAGAATATTGAAAACAACAAAGTGATACTTTTTTTTATTATTATTATTAATTGTGACAAATACTAGAGTATTTCCCCTATACTTTCTATAAAATCTATAACGAAATTTTCTTTTATCATAGATTTTTTAGGAAACTATAAATTGAAAACATAATATTTACACAATAATGTGAGACACAAATACACTAATCCAAGATCTTAGAACTTCATCATGCTCGCTATGTATTAACACATAATTAAATTTATAAATACCTTGACCTATTTAAATAGTTAACCTTGGAGAGATAATCACCATATAGTCGAGTTTCTATTCCGAAAATGTGCACTTAAAACAATAGCCCAACCAATCTTAGCATGCGCATACGTTAAAGTAGTTTCTGCTGGTCAAGAAGAGGTGGGCAAGAAATAGTAGTAGTGGAGGAGGGTAATATTCCCCCATCACAACAACTCTTCAACCACAAGGTACATATCAGCCTTGTGTTTATGACGTCATTTATCAACTAATAATTATTCCTTCGATTCGATGCAATTAAATTTATAAATACCTTGACCTATTTAAATAGTTAACCTTGGAGAGATAATGACCATCTAGTTGAGTTGCTATTCCAAAAATGTGCACTTAAAACAATAGCCCAACCAACCTTTAGCATGCGTTAAAGCCCTCATAAGTGATGTATTTAGGTGAACATAAAATATTGAATATGATGTACCTATTTAAAATATTGAACATAAAACCTTTAGCATGCGTTAAATTTATAAATACCTTGACCTATTTAAAGGTTAATTTTTTCTTTTCATCAAATTTAAGGTTCAATAGAGGAACACTTGACTTTTAAATAATTAAGTTGATCAAATTGCACAAACAACAATTCTGCCACCATTAAATCTTACAAAAATGATAATTAATAATATATAATTTTTTGGGGTAAGCAATTATTAATATTTATAGGTATAAATGAGCTTTCTTTTGGTCAATCGTTCTATAAGACCGGGATAAACGATAGCTCATGAACCATTGCATTCTAAGAAGGCTAATTTGGTAGAACCTAATCTTTGAGCTTGTTGTGTGATTCCTTTACAGGTTAAGTTCCCAGCTTTGGAGGAATTGAAGATTATTAATTTGGGAAGCCTCACAGCGATATGGGACAACCAATCATTTCTAGGTTCGGAAGCACATGATTCCTTTCGGCAAGTAAAGAAGTTCTTTGTCCAAGGTTGTGATAAAATGGTGAATGTAATTCCACCCAATGTTGTCCCATGGTTTCAGAACCTAGATAAACTAACAGTTGTCTCATGTGATTCAGTGGGATCTATAGTTAAAGTGGTTGCTTTTGAACAAGTCACTGATGAGATTCACATGTTCCCCCAGTTAAATAGTTTGCATCTTTGGGACTTGCAAAAACTGAAAACTTTTTGCTACAGTAGTAGTGGTGGATCCATTGAAGAAGAAGAAGGGAGAGGTAAGATCTTAGTGTTCCCTCAATTAAATAATCTGAAACTTGAAGAGTTGCCAAGGCTCAGGAGTTTTTGCTGCTCAAGAAGAGGTGGAGAAGAAATAGTAGAAGTGGAGGAAGATGAGGGTAATATTCCCCAACCACAACAGCTCTTCAACCACAAGGTACATATGATCAACCTTGTGTTTTGGCGGTTATCAACTAATTCAACAATGAATTATTATGTATTAACGGAACAGAATTACAACTGAAAATTGAAAGGTTCTGAACATTATTGGTTTATCTTTTATGAATAATATATTTCTGTGCGCAGGTTGATTTTCCTGTCTTGACGAGTTTGACTTGTGATGGAAACATTGTAGAAGGTATTGGGTTTGGCCATCATGTAGCTGAGTCCTTTGGTAAAATAAGATTTCTAAAGGTAAAGAACTACAACAGCTTAGTAAATGCTAGTAGCCTCCTGCAGCAGTTTAAGGGTGTTGAAGAAATCACTCTGGCAGGTATTGGGCTTGACTTCCTTAGGTTTGACTTCAGACTAATGCAATATCTCCATAGATCAGGATTTGAAATCCTTACATTTTTTGATGGAGTTGACAAAGAAAGGTTGAGGCTGGTGGATTTACCAAAATTGGAGCGTATTTGGATAAAGGAACCCAAGGGGCTTCTAGTGTTTCACAACCTGACATCTTTGTATGTTGGAAGATGCAACAACCTGAGGTATGTATTCTCACTCTCAATAGCAAGATGTCTCACACAACTCAGAGGATTGTGGATTGAAGAATGTAGTGAGATGGAAGAAATAGTTAGAAGTGAAGGACAAGGAGAAGAAGATGACATGGACCAAATTGTGTTTCCTCATCAACAGAAACTGATACTTGAATACCTACGAAATCTCACATGTTTTAATCGGAGAACTAATGCTTTTAATTTCCCATCCTTGAATAATGTTAACCTGCGGGAATGTCCCAAATTGGAGACTTTTACTTTCGGACGTATAAGCACACCCGTTATAAGAGACTTGTGGATAAATGGTGTGGGGCGAAAGTATGATAAGCTGGAAGAAGATGTGACCGACGACCTAAACAAGGAAATGCATGAAATAGTAAAGGTAGGTAACAATGAAATTCTTTTTAGTAGTAGTTCTTTTTCCTGCGTATTATTGGTCATCTATTATTCATTAATTATTTAGTAGCTACTTTCATTGACTTGTGTTTTGTTTGATTCAGGAAATTGAAGATAAAAGAGAAGGAGAGAGAGGAGGCCCTTCCCATAATGATGTTGTGCAAAAGGAGGATATTGATGACAAATGAGAAGAGAGACCATAATAATAATGAGATTGGGAGAGTCGGATTGAATTCGGATTATTAGGGTTTCATAGGGATTACATTTGGTGCTAGTGTAGTGGATGATGATAAGTAGTACAAGTTTTTCAGTAAATTCGTAAAATACTCACCTTGTATATATATCCCACATCATAAGTTGTACTCTAGTAAATATCACCAATTAAAAAAATTTACCCAATAAATAAATAAAAATTACCTCCATTTAAAATTGTAATTTTTTGTGATTACATTAGGTGATTATGGAAACACTACATTAAGGGTCCGATGGAGGAAAATGAGTTAATCTCACATGTTTTAGTCGGAGGAGAACCAATGCTTTTAATTTCCCATCCTTGAAATATATTCATCTATAGCAATGTCCCAAATTGGAGACTTTCACTTTTGAGATTATGCTCGAATTAAAAAAGGTTTTATTGTTTATTACAATATTCATTTTGAGCAATATTGTCAAAAAGAATAAATCAACTAATCAGAGATTGTAAAAGAAAATAACACCAAATGATAATTGAGTGACCTTGCAAAATAAAATAAAAAAACAAATCTTTTAGCACTAATTTAAGAATTGGCTGAATAGCCCTAAAATACTCTTAAGGACGATCTACGAACATTCCGAGTTTCTAGAAAAAACTATTTTCATATTTATAGAAATCAAATGTGTTTCACTTGCAAATTACGGTGTGAGTTGGTGACAAAGTTCTCAATCTCTCTTAATTTATTGGTGATAAAGATTAGATGTCAACAGCCACCGAAATATCCAAATTGTTACCTAATGAAAGAATACAAAAATATATGCTGTTTGTAGTTTTATCATTTGATTGTTGATATTTCAATGTTTTCTGGTTTAACTTCAGCTTCTTTGTAGTTTTATCTTTGATGTCCGTGGCCTAGTAGTTCACTCTTGTTCGATGTACATGATATGACTTTCTTCTCTAACATATTCACGTGTGAGTTGGACTTTGTCCACATTATCAAATTAAACTTGAACTAAACGAAGATTTGGATTTTGAGGAGACTAACATTGGAGTTTTGAGCTTGTTCCTCCCATGCATGCTAGATATAAATTAATTACTGCAATTTAATTAGTCAATCAGACCACAATCTTTTGATGTGTTTCCGATATAGCTTTCCTATGGTCGATGTGTTTGGTTCATGCTATCGTATTTTTCTTGATTCTGAGTTTGTTTTTTGACATAATTCCTATTTTTATGCTCTTAATATTTACGATTCCCAGTAACTTTTGGGAACTGATCCACACTGGAAGTGGCTGGTTTTGTAACTGAATTTATCAAAGATTTTAAAGAGACCAAAATTTGCTCAAAAAGCACTAAATATCCCGATCTTTAATTTTGTTCGCTTGCGTTGGAACTCATGAGCACAAAATTGACAGGTGAATGTCAGAATAAGTGTTTGTGATTATATATTTGATTAGTCATTTCTTCATTTGGTGTTCTTGCTCTATGTTCACTCAATTTTGTATTGTAGAGGGGAAACTCGCTTATAAAGACTTCAAAAAAATGGCAGAAGGATCGAAAGGCAAAGCTGCTGCTGAAAATAGTTATGTTCGAGAAATAATAGTACCCTCAATGAAAGGCCGACTTGGAAAGAAAAGAAGAAATGTTCTCGAATGTAAGAAAGATATCACTGTTGAAAAATGTAGCTATTATTGAATGAATTTTTCAGAGCATGTAAAAAAGAGTTTTGAGTTTAAAAGTACCATGTATTATTGAAAGCGGTGGTGTATATTTTCCCTCCTTAATTTCAATATTTTTGGCTTGATCGCTTTGGTGTTTTGCTGATTATCACATTTCATTAATGAAATCTCCTATTTCGTGTATTTTTTTACAGGTTTGTGGCATTTGATAGTCCCTTTGTCTATATACCATTACACATCACAAGCCAATCGTCCCAAATTATCAGCTCGTATTTCGCTGTAAATTTAATGTTAGACAAAAAAATTCTTGAAAATGTAAGTTCCATATCCATGAATTTAACAAGAGTAGTAATGACATAAAATGAGTTGATATAAACGTAATAAGTCCAGACTCTTGCAGGAAAATATTACAGGTTTTTACTTCTGCTATACCAAACACCAACTAATGATGTTAACAGAAGCAGCTCTTATTTTACTTCTCAAAGTAGAAGAAAGAGGAAGCATAAAACCAAATCATATCTTAACCGCGCCCATTCCCTTCAAAAACAGCACAAATTGCTGGCAAAATAAAGTTTCTAACAAATTAGGTAAAGCATGAGAAAAATTCAAAGAACCTCAACTTGGCAAGTCTTGTTGCCCTTTCGTAACATCAATAATTTTTTGCGAATCTCCAACGCTTTACTGTACCAAGCACGAATCTTCAGTTTCTCCAACATTCTTGAATTCAACAAGAAATACTCTGCCATTTTCAGCTCACCACTTTTCCCTTCGAACTCATTAATTTCAATTTTCTTTAGGTGAAAAGACAAACAAGAAGGCACGGACGGAGGTTGATACCAAGTGGATGTCGTCTGGTAATATTCTTTTTCACAGAATGCAAGTCCCTAATCATGTAAAAGGTAGAAATAGTAACTCCAATTTATCCACTGAAAACAAAGTCATTTCATCAACGAAGTTAAGAGTTTTACCCGAAAAATTAGAGTTTCTAGCCGGGGCGAGCTAGCAATTAACTTCAGTCTCGATTTCCATCAAACATCTTCTTGATTATCACCAAGCTCCAAATAAGTGAGATTAGAAAAGGTGCAAAAGGAAAACAAACTCAAGTTCATTAATATCTGGAAGAATGTACTATTAAAAGTAAAATTGAGTGATAAAAAATATTAGACATTATAAATAGATGGCACCGAGTTGAGCAAACTAACCTTCCCAATCGAAGAACTAGATAAATGAAGCCACTGAACATTAGATATTCCTCGAAGAAAATCTGATACGACATATCTTTCCGTGGAACTGTAAGGAGCTCCATGGAGTTTTCTGATACAAATGCCAGCTTCAACAAGAGCTTTTAAGTTATTCATTGCATAACCTTTTGCTACATCTTCTTGGTATTCAAGGTCTTGAAGATTTGGTGTCAAGGACTACCTCGTACTTATTGGAAGCATCATGCCAACTATATATTATAATCAAACTCTTGAGATTCTGAGCAGAAATGTTAAGAACACTTACATTTGTCAAATCACACCTCTCCATGGACAAATATTCAAGCACAGGGCGCCCAGAAAAGAGCCTATAAATCGAATCATCATCCAAAAACTTAACTGATTCCACAACTATCCTTTTAAGACTCGGTAGACACACCGAAGTAGGAACATTGAGATCAATTTTGTGACGCCATTCACCGCCCAATTTAAGTACCTCCATACTTGTACAAGTAAAAAGCTCACTAGCCACACTCTTAATACGTAGAAGATCTAGTTCTCGAATATTACGCGACAATGCAGTTCAAACCCATACATCAACATGACAAACATCATATTTTTCAGTACATCTAAGGCAGAATTTCTGCAAATCTGATACATTTTGAGTAAGTACTCAATAGACAAAGTTAATGAAGTTCTACCTTTGTTCGTCACTCTTCTGAGGGGTTACCGTTACATATACCAACCCATCATCAAAGTCTAGACTAGTGATGAAGGTCCAGAGGTACTTCCATTTGGCCGATAAGACACTAGTCGCCACTGCATCCATTGTTGGAAGGAAAGATAGGATATGGCCTATAAGACTTTCTGGTAAGTTACTGATTCTGTCATCCACACTAACACTTGGTATGCTTCCGACGGTTTGGAATTGAGGCCATCACTTTTGAAAGGTTTCCTGCTGAAAATATATATGCTTTACATATTCTCTAAATATATGTAATTGCTAATCAATAGAAACAATTAATCATAAACAACTAATATAATAAATAGTTTGGAACGCGGCTATATTCAACTAATCATTGGGTAAGTCCAGTTCAAACTCGAGTGTCTAAGCTAGCTAGATTCTGGTTCAATTGACCTTATAACAAGTTATGATTGAGCTCAGCTTGACAATTTTCAAAAAGAATCAAGTGAAAAAAAAGTACTCCTTCTCCAATGAATAATTATTGTTGTGAACAATCACAAAGGGACTCGAGCAAATATCTCAACAAAATCGGCATATTTATTTGTATTAAACTATAATTGTTCACAGATCATGTGTTCTTGGTTCGTGCAATAATTTCTTCTTTCACAAGATTATTTCATGCTGAGTAAGAGATGAAATTATGATGACAGAATCAACCATGCATAACGAAGATATGAACTTTTTATTCTTGATCCACCAGATATGGATTCACTTTGCAATATATGCACTTATAATTTAATCAAGGAATAGGGTTACGATTAAAATTATGTACAGAGATCAAAGTGCATCTATATCATTGTATCAAACAATAAACACTTCAAGCTCAACAAAGTCCTCATCTTTAACTCAAATATTAGTATATTATACTTTAATTAGAGGTGGCAAACTGGCGAGTTAGGGCGGGTTTGGATCGGGTCATTAACGGGCGGGTCATGGACAGGTCAGTGACCCGGTATGATGGTCGTAAATGGGGCGGGTTGTGGACGGTCGGAATATGGTTAATTATATTCATGTAATATCAAAATAAATAAAAAACTACAAATACAAAATCATTTGCACTTAATTAAGTTGGAACTCCAACTTCTGTGCATCACTAACACATAAATTGCAATTGAACACTCTCTAAGTGGTATAATGAGAAAGCTAAAAAAAAAAAAAAGGTAGGCTACTGAGCAGGAATGAGTAACACAAAATTCAATCTATTCTCAAAATGTTGATGGAAACAAGGCAGAGAAGTAAAACCTAAAATGTGAAACATTCACAACCTACTCAAAATTAACAGAAATGCTTATATGGAATTTAGAGGCAAACCAAGTGATGAATAATGTACTCTTGGCAAACCTTGAAAATAAAAAAAGCAGTGAAATCTGACCTCCCTACGATAATAAAAAAACATACAACATAGCAGCAACATAGATGAATAATCACAACAGAATAATAAAAGAACTTACATTTGGTAACCATAAATTACCTAGGGTACTTTAATTATTATAAGCATAAGACACACAAGAGGAGAAAGCACTTGCATTTTGAAGGTTTCAATCATTTTAACTACATGTATGCCCCACTAATCCATTTCAAGATATAATTTTTACCATATATTTCACTTTGTGTTTCATTTCTCTTCTTTACCATTCACATATTCGGAGAAACGAAACTGATGAAGAATTTCATCCTCCTAAATTTTTCCTTTCCTTCAAATCTCCCTTGTAGCAAATGATAAAACTTCTTTTATTTATATTACTCAGCATATTTTCTATGATTGAACACCAACCATGCATGGTATTTTATGGATTTTAGAACAACAACATACCATCTCGCTTTTATATATAAATCCATTTGTATACCTATGTCAATAGTAAAAAAGAAGCACTCATCCTAAGTGATATTCTGCAATGCCTATATTCCAAGGAAAATTAAATACAAAAAATAATTAAAATTATATAAAACCTTCAATAGTTATACTCAAGAACTCTTTCTGGTGCTTATTGGTCACAGTGATTGCTCCTGGAATCCAAAAGTTGGAGTCCACATTATACTCTGCTATAAAATCAACATTCTGCTTTCACATTTGATTTCTTTGCCCAATCCTTTAATACAGTTACTGTAAATGCAGAAAAATTACAAAATAATAATTGGGTCAAAAATTGGATCTTTTCTCATTATCAAAGTTATGTATTTATACATAATTATGGAAGATGGGTTAAGTTTATCAATCCCTTAAATCAGGGGATTTGATAAACTCTAACCTTTTTTGGACTCTTTATTCTATAATTAGACTACTCTTTTTCTTGTGGATCACTTAATTTCCAGAATTTTCCATAGGCCCGTTATTTCTTTAGCCCACTTGTTTTCAGCCCATCCGTCTTTGGCTCATCAGCCTTCGGCCCATCAGTCCTGTGGCCCATCTTGGTTGGGCCATGCATTATTTTAGCTATTACACAGGCCCCTGAGGTTATGGGCTTTTGTGATATTTCCTTTCTCAAAGCCCATGACCAAAAATTTAAACACCTTTATACACATATACGCATACATGCACTTTATGGGAGATGAGGGTTTGGTGAGTTGCCAATCAATTAGGAGCATTTATTGGCATTTAAAAATGAGCGGCCATTACTCCCTTGATTGTAGCTCCATGACGGCTCATCGTGAGTTGCGCGACCTTCGGACTTCGTGCAATCCTTTGGCCTCCTTCTCCCCTTCTATAAAAACCCACACTTCTTCATTTCATTCGTCATTTTATACTTTGCAATTTTCTGCTCTCGCATTTCTCTTCCTTAGCTCTTCATCTCTGGAATTTATTTCTTCGTCATTGCTGCAATCCTTTCCGTCAGTCATTTCAGATCTATTAGTAGGACAGAAACCTGCTGCTACCCGAAGCTTCTGTGACTTTTCATTCACCAGCTGAGTAAGTCGATCGGTCTTTTCTTCTCCTTTCTTTCTTTAATTTTCACCTCTACCCCCTTCTGTCTCTTCTACCTTTCTTGACACCATGTCTGACAGTGACTATACCCGGTCAGTAGAGGAAGTTGTTTTGTCCTCCACTTCGGGCACTGATCCAACTAGTAGTGACAGTCCCCAGTCCACCCGTAAAAGAGCCAAAAAGACAACTCCTCAAAGTACTGACCTTCCGGGTTCATCAACGACCGGACCTGTGAATCCCAGGCCCTCCGAACCGTTTGTAGTGGCCCCACTAAAAAGAGTTTGGCCTGAAGTAGACGTTAAACACCTTCGGGCAGAGACCCAAGTACCTGGGGACGTTGATGTATCCCCTTACCCCGGCTACCTAGACTTTTCCCAGAGCCAGGGGCTAGCTCCTGGCAGTATCCTGCTATCGGCATCTCATCTTAGGGTTCTAAGGTTCCCCCTTCACCCTTTCTTCCACTATGCGTTCTTTATGCTAGGCGTGCATCCTCTTCAGCTGAACCCGAACAACCTTAGGATCATATCCATGCTTCTGTTGTATAACAGGGATTTAGATCTCAACTTAGGTTTGACAGATCTACTCCTTTGTTACTTCTTCCAGAACGCCCGAACGAGTAAGGGTAGATACAACCTTTTACCTTTCCAAGGCCGTAGGATATGTACCGATACCGAAAAATCGGATAAGGGATGGAAAGAAAGAATGGTAGTAATGAGCGGCAACTGGTCTTACCCTTTCTCGTGTATATTCCCGATCCCAAGAGTATTCGGTGCCATTCGTCTGCCCATCTACCGTCCCCTACATAAAGTCTCCTGCCTTTATGAACATTGCAGTCTTCATCGGGGAGACTATGCCTATAAATTCCTGGGTTACGAAGATAGGGACATTCCCCTTACTTTCATAAAACAACGCATAGGCCTCCTGAAAACCCATATCTGGGGCAAAGCCCGATCTGCCACTGACCTGTTGACTTTGGAAAACCTAGAGTCGATTTCTAATTTGGGCGCTGATGTTGACAGGATGGACTTGCCTGACAAACCCCTTTCCTGCCAGAATTCCTCAGGTTCCCGAAGGGGTTACCCTTGTTGACGCTGTGCCATTATCAACAGCACCGCCTGCGGCTTCGGTACCTCCCCCTGCTCAGAGCCCGGCAGCGCCACCAGCACAGAACCCAGTAGCTCCACCCCCGCCTCCTGTAAATCCTCCGACTATCAGGACCCGATCCAGTACAACTGGTGGAGTGGCTACTAAAAGGGCCAGGACTCAAGTTGACAATGCTTCTTCAAGCAAAACTCCTACTGTTCCTGAATCATCCCAAACTTTGATTCCCTGAGAGCCGAAGTTCCTTCTGCCAGATGGGACCCCGGTCTGCGCTGATAAAATCACCCTTAATCAGCCAGAAGCTCTTCGGGCTATGGCCAAAGGGATCTGGACACCAGCTGATAGGGTCGCCCAGACAAAAATTACCAGAACTGATCTGGCAAAGAAGACTTCGATAATGGTCATGGAGGTAAAAAACTTTGTTCACACTTTTTGTACTTGGTTTATTTGTTGTTCGCCCTTTCGCGCAATAATCATTTCTTTACTGTGCAGTTCCTCTATGGCGTCCAGGCCTATAACAACCTCTTGGAGGCCGACGTCAAAGAAATGGCCAGTCTGAAGGCTCAAGTTAAACAAAATGATGCCCACCGGACTGCTCTGGTAAAAGAGGCAGATGGCCTTCGCCAGACCGTCTCAGAGCAGAAAATCCTTATGGAAACTGGCGGGGCAGAGAAACGGGGTCTGATGGCTGAGAAACTGGCCTTGGCTGCTGAGCTGGAAGAAGTGAGGGCAGCTAATAAAAAGCTGGCAGCCGAAAAGGCAGAATCAGATAAACTCCTGGTAGAATCTGAGAACTTGCTGGCTCTTGAACGGGCCAAAGTAGAAGTATGCCGACTAGGAGGTCTTGACATGTACAACAGATATTGTGTCATCTGTGATCTTCGATCGGCCAGAGCTTGGCGTCAGAGGCATGAAATGGAGCATATCCCTCTAGCATCTCGAGAGTTCAAGACCCCGGAGGAATTTGACGCCCATATGGGAGTGCCTATGCCGTACAAGACTCCTCCTGCCTCTGAAAATGAGAAGAAGTTTGCTGCAATCCTGAAGGGGGAAGAATATCATCCTCCTGATCAGTAGTTTAGGCTTTTTAACTTTATCTGTACTTACTTCTCTCATAAGGGTAATTTTGTAACTCTCTTTTCCCTTATTAATGAACAAGAACTTTCCTTCACTTACTCTTTTCTCTTTCTGTTTTTAGTGTTTGATCTTTAATCAATTACGACAACAATGAGCTTTCGGGCATCTGGCCCCTGGGGCTTGCTGATATCCTCTGGTTGGTTCAGATCAAGTTTGAAATCAAACACTTAGGAGTATTTTAACAAACATTTAAGCCGTCGGGCATTTGGCCCCTAAGGCCTGTTTTTATCCTCTGGTTAGTTCAAATCAAGTTTGAACTCAAAGACTTAGGAATATTTTAATGAAAAATTAAGCCTTCGGGCATCTGGCCCCCTGAGGCTGGATTTTATCCTCTGGTTAGTTCAAATCAGGTTTGAACTCAAACACTTAGGAATATTTTAATGAAAAATTGAATCTTCGGGGATCTGGCCCCCTGAGTCTGGATTTTATTCTCTGGTTAGTTCAAATCAGATTTGAACTCAAACACTTAGGAATATTTTAATGAAAAATTGAACCTTCAAGCATTTAGCCCCCTGAGGCTGGATTTTATCCTCTGGTTAGTTCAAATCAGGTTTGAACTCAAACACTTAGGAATATTTTAATGAAAAAGAACACACGTATAGAAGTAGAATGTATCTTTATTGAAATGAACTTAAAATTATGAAGCAGAGGTGCCGGACATCGGGCATAGATGCTTTATAAAAAGGGTGTCATAGAAAGACACAGCTTTATTTCTTAACAGGAAAATTAACTATCTAAGGATAATACCTCTTTAACCGATAAGCATTCTGAGAGTTGGACTCGAGGCGGCCTGTCTCGTTCTTCCGAACCCGATAAGCGCCGCGCCCGATAAGCGCCGCGCCCGATAACCTCAACAATTGTATAAGGTCCTTCCCATGTCTCTAGTAATTTGCCCACAATCCCAATCTTTCTTCTAAGTACCATATCGCCCACTTGGAATTCTCTTCTTTTGACTTTCTGATTGAATCGTGCCCTGACTTGTTGCTGATAGGCAGCCAGCATTATCTCGACAACTTCCCTTCTTTCTTCCAGGAGGTCCAGATCATGGGCCAGGTACTGATTCTTTGGACCTTCTTCCCATGTTTGACTCCTTAAAATAGGTACCCTTAACTCGGTCGGTATAACTGCTTCGGCCCCATAAGCCATGGCGAAAGGGGTTTCTCCAGTGGGGTGCCTTGGAGTAGTCCGATAGGACCATAACACCTCAGGCAATTTTTCCAACCATGCCCCTTTTGCGTCTTCAAGTTTTTTCCTCAATGTGTCAAAAATGGTTCTGTTCGTCTTTTCGGCTTGTCCATTTCCCTGTGGATAGCCGACGGAAGAAGTGTTTTGGTTGATCTCATGTTTTGCCAGGAATGTTTGAACCTTCCTGTTATCAAGGTTGGTGCCATTGTCCATCATTATGGTTCGAGGTAGACCGAATCTACAGATGATGTGGCTCCAGATGAACTTTATAACATGGCTGCCTGTTATGGTGGGATATGCCTTGGCTTCCACCCATTTGGTAAAATAGTTGGTAGCCAAGAGAACATGCGTGGTACATCATATTGCCTGTGGGAGAGGGCCCACAATGTCCATACCCCATCGGGCAAAGGGGTGAGGAACAATAGTTGGGTTCAAGAATTCCGGCGGTGGATGAATGGCATCTCCATGAAACTGACACTTTTTGCAATGTCTGGCATAAACTTCAGCGTCTCTTGCCAGGTAGGGCCAGAAGTATCTCTGGGTGAGAACTTTATGAGCTAAGGATCTTCCTCCGGAATGATTGCCACAGGCCCCTGCATGAATCTCTTCCATGACCGCCGAAGCCTCGGAGGATGTGAGACATCTCAAATATGGCCCGGAGAAAGACTTGCGGTATAGTTGGCCGTTGTAGATAGCGTATCTGGCTACCTTTATTCTTATCTTCCGGGCTTCTGATTTTGACTCAGGCAATGCACCAGTTCTCAAATAATCTGCTATGGGATCCATCAAACTCGGTTCCCATGGGATGACCATTACCTCTTCGGGGGGCTCCAAGCTGGATTGGACGACGAAGTCTATTGGTACAGTGTAAGTCATACTTTCTCCTGCAGCGGAGGCCTGGTTAGCCAGATGATCTGCTACGGAATTATCTCCTTTGGGAATCTGTTCAAAGGTTATTTACTGGAACCCTTCAGCCTCATTTAGAACCAAATTCTTGTATGCTTCCATCTTCAGCTCTTGGGTTTCATACTTCCCCTTTAACTGTCGTACGACTAGCTGGGAATCACTTCGTACCTCTACTTTCTGTACTTGAAGGCTTCGGCCCAACCGAATTCCTGCAAGAAGGGCCTCGTACTCGGCTTCATTGTTAGAGGCTGGAAATTCCAATCGAACGGATTGCTGGATTTTAGTACCATCCGGTGTTACGAGTACTACTCCGATCCCTGCTCCGTTGATGTTGGATGATCCGTCCACGAACACGACCCATTGTCCAAGCTCACTTTCTTCTACAGAGTCAGTAGTTTCTGTTTCTAACAGGAAGTCTGCTACTGCCTGTCCTTTGATAGCCGTTCGGGGGACATAGGTTATGTCAAAAATCCCGAGTTCAATTGCCCATTTTGATACTCTCCCGGATAACTCAGGCTTCGCCATTATAGATATGATCGGAGTTAAAGTAGGCACTATGATCAGGTGTGCTTCAAAATAGTGCCGAAGACGTCGCTTAGCATTGATCAGTGATAGTACTAGTTTCTCTTGTTTTGAGTAGCGGGTCTCTGCATCAGCAAGGGCCTTGCTGGTGTAGAAGACTGGTGTCTGGTACCCCTTGCCCTCATTAACCAGAGCGGCACTGGTAGATGTTGATGATATGGCCAGATACAGGTGCAGCGGCTCATCGGCTTCGGGGGTTGCCAGTATAGGCGGTTTTGCCATATAATTCTTGAGTCTTTTTAGGTTGCCGCCTGCTCTAGCCCCCAGACCTCTCCTTTTGCTGCCTTTATTGCTTAAAAGAATGGCTTACACCGATCGGGTAGCCGGGAGATGAAACGACTGAGAGCCGCTATTCTTCCGGTTAGCACCTGGATCTCCTTTCGGGATTTTGGCTCTGCTGACTCTACGAGAGCTTTGACTTGCGCTGGACTAGCTTGTATTCCCATCCGATCAACTATATGCCCCAAAACCTGGCCTGAGGACACTCCGAAAGAACACTTGGATGGGTTGAGCTTCATATTATACTTCCTGAGGGTGTCGAACACCTGCTGCAGATCGGTCAGGTGATCTCCTTTCGCTTTGCTTTTGACCACCGTGTCATCGATGTAGGCTTCTACGGTGGATCCCATCATGCCCTGAAACACCCTTCTGACCAACCTTTGATAGGTAGCACCTGCATTCTTTAGTCCAAAAGGCATAACTGTGTAACAAAATGTACCTGACTCAGTGATGAAGGCAGTTTTTTCCTCGTCCTCTGCGTTCATTCATATCTGGTTATATCCAGAGTATGCATCAAGAAAGCTCAGGCGTTCGAAACCTGCGGTGGCATCTACCATCTGATCGATCTTTGGTAAAGGGAAATAGTCTTTCGGACAAGCTTTATTCAGATCGGTGAAGTCTACACATACCCTTCATTTGCCATTTTTCTTCTAGACCACCACTACGTTCGCCAACCAGGAAGGATATTGGACCTCCTTTATGAATCTTGCTTGAAGAATTCGATCAACCTCTTCAACTATGATCTGGTTTCGATGGCCCCCCATTCGCCTTTGTTTCAGTTTGACAGGCTTTGCGCTGGGATCTACATTGAGGGAATGTTGGGCTATTGATGGGTCGATGCCGGTTATGTCCATATGGCTCCATGCAAATATGTCAGCATTAGAACTAGACCTGTCAATGGATCGGATTCGGATCGGATTAGTTAAATTCAAATCCAATTTGTTAAGAAATCGGATTATCGGATTCGGATCCTAATCGGGTTATCGGATTTTATTTTCAATCCATATCCGGTTAATATCGGATTCGGATCGGATTCGGATCATAATCGGATTATTGATAAGTTCATTGATAAGGATGACAAAAACTCCCAATCCGCGATCTGAATCCGATAATTCGACAGATTTTCACTTAATTAATTCATATTCGAATTTCTTCATTATAGAATATCTGATCCGAATATTTAATTAAAAAAATACAAAAATCAATAAATATTGAAACACTAAAATTATTCACTTTTAATAATTGTATTTATGATCAATCATTATTAATAAATAATAAAATAATTAACAACTAACATTTATATACATGTACAATATTAAATATATACACATATATATAAATATATATATATATATGTATATTTTATTGGATCGAATTATTATCGGATCGGATTAGGCTAATCCAAATCCAATTTGTTAAGGAATCGGATTATCGGATTCGGATCATATTCGGGTTATCGAATTTTTTTTGCAATCCAAATCCGACTAATCGGATCGGATTCGGATCAAAATCCAATCTATTGACATGTCTAATTAGAACGGAGAAGGGACTCCATTTCCTCTTTTTCTTGTGGACTGAGGCCTGAACCAACATAAGTAAACCTTTCGGGACGATTGGGGCAAATTTGAACTTCCAGTAGGGGTTCAACTGCTACTGGTGACCTCGAACCGCCCTCCTGTAATTGTTATTTGCCATCGGATGCCACCTTGGATGGTGACCCCCGTTCTGGTTCCGCCCTTCGTTTTAGACTTTTCATGGTGACAGCATAACACTCTTTTGTTGTTACCTGATCGCCCCAGATGTCAATCACGTCAACTCCATTCGGGTCAATACACCGCATGACTTGATGCATGGTTGAAGGGACTCCGTGCATCCGATGGATCCAACCCCTTCCCATGAGGAGATTATAGGAAGGTTTGACATCTACCACCACGAAAGTCTCTCGGAGCGTGCGCCTTGCTGCTGTTACCGGCAGTTGGATCTCTCCCACTGGTTCTACTCTTCTGCCATCAAATCCTGTTATCGGGCTTCTAGACGGTACAATTTGCCGAGGGTTGATTTCTAACTTCTCAAAGGCCCATTTGGTGATAATATTGGCGCTGCTCCCAGGGTCAACCATCACCCTCTTGATCAAGCAGTTTAAGACCATGAGGGAGATCACCAAAGGGTCATCGTGTGGCGTCTGAATGCTCCGCATATCCGCAGAAGTGAAAACTATCTAGGCATCCTCTTTCGGGCCTCTAAACTCGCTGACTTCCCCAACTTTCGCAATTTCTGAGCTTGTCGCATCTGGGACCTCCGGGCCTCTTCTCTCTCTGATCGGCTTGGTCCTCCATGGACCATGTGAATGACCCGTATGGGCTGTCCCATGGCTCCCTTGGCAGGCACATGCGACGCTTGGTCTAATCGGGCTCCTTCTTTGGCAACATACTCGGTCAGTTCTCCTTTTGCAATCATGGCTTCCACCTGTCTCCTGAGGCTTCTGCATTCGTTGGCGTGGTGCCCGTACTCGCCATGGAAGGCACAATGCCTCGACATATCTCTTTGGTCCATCGGTTGTCTGATGGGTGGTGGTGACCAGTAGATTCCCTTGCCCTTTATCTCCTGGTACAGCTTGGCCAGGGTCACCTTTAAGGGGGTGACCTTGTCCTCAAACCTCGAGCGTTTCTCTGGGGGCGTTTCTCTGGGACCGGGGAGGGTGCAGGAGGAGCGCTCGGTCGCTTCCGGTCTGGTGCCCGATATTTTATCCTGGAAGGTTCGGATGCCCTTGACTCTACTATTGCAAAGGCGGTCCTTCTTTGTCGTATGGCCAACTCCTCTTCTATTCGGAGGTGCCCTAGAGTTGAGCTCTTCAATGTCTGTTGCTGGTCTCTTGACCAGGGACTGATGGAACTTGGTTCCAGGGATCAGGGCCATTCTGAAGGCTTCGACAACTGAGTGTTGATCGCAGTTGTCAATTAAAGACATCTCCACATTAAATCGTGAGGCAAAACTTTTCAGGGATTCGCCTTTTTCTTGAATCATGGTGAACAGACTGGAGATAGTCTTCTTCTGCCTTTTGTTGCCGAAGTACTGGGCAATAAATAACTCGCAGAGTCTAAGCTAGCTACAGATCGATCGGGGCGGTTGCTTTCTGAACCACAAGAGGGCTGCTTCGGTCAGGCTGGTGGGGAAAACTTTGCAGAGTAAGGCCTCGTTTTCGTTGTAAACATTCATCTTGGTATGAACGTGGTAGATGTGCTCTGTTGGATCTTTTGTACCATCGAACAGGGTGAACTTCGGTAATCTGAACCTCTCCGGATATGGCACACTGGTGATCGAGACGGTAAATGGTGTCTGAACGGTGTCTATGGATGCCTCGGATGCCAGATCGATTGGGGCCTATACCTTTAGATCCTTAAGCATGTCCCGCTGGAATCTGGACATGATTTCCTCCAGTTTTTTCATGGTCAGGACCTCTTCGGGGTCACATACCCTAAGAACCGGTAGAGATGACTCCGCGTGCTCTTCACGATCGTTATGGGATCTAACGAGGAGATCGTCCTTGTCCGTCTAGCGGCCTATAGATCGTTCACGCTGGCCGGACTGCTCACCGTTATGAACCTCCTGTGGGTTTTATAGTTGAGCCAATTTTGCCACTAGTTCAGCGTTCTGCCTCTCTAACTCGGCAGTCCTCTCCTCTAGGGCTCGTCTGATCGGATCTTCTGGATGCTGGCCTCAGTTTGGAGGTAAATCGGTCTATTGAGAACGTGTGATTGCCATTGATGGTAAAAATCTTAGCTTTTTGTAGAGAGTGGGAAACTTTATTGAAAAAGATTTCAATAATAGAGGTTTCCCACAGACGGCGCCAATTGTGTAAATGCAGAAAAATTATACAATAATAATTGGGTAAAAAATTGGATATTATCTCATTCATCAAAGCTATGTATTTATACATAATTATGGAAGATGGGTTAAGCCCATGTATCCAAGTTTATCAATCCCTTAAATCAGGGGATTTGATAAACTCTAACTTTTTTTGGACTATTTATTCTATAATTAGGCTACTCCTTTTCTTGTGGATCACTTAATTTCCAGATTTTTTCATAGGCCCGTTATTTCTTTAGCCCACTTGTTTTCAGCCCATCAGTCTTCGGCCCATCAGTCATGTGGCCCATCTTGGTTGGGCCATGCATTATTTTATTACAGTTACATAGATTTTTTTTGGACCAGTGTTTCCTTCATTACATAAACAAAAACCCAGGAAATGTCACTAACTAATTCCGTCAAATAAGTGCTGGAAACCCATTACTATGAATCACTTAGGCATTTTAACAAATACTTGGAGTACCCAAATCAAGGAAGAGAGACTACCCATGAAATTATTTTATAAAATGGATCAAAATTTGAGATAATTTTCACTGTATGTATACATATAGCTTCTCCTTCACATACATACATATATGTATATGTATATATATAGAGAGAGAGAGAGGAGATAAGCCGAACCTAATTATAACATAAGAACTCATATTGCAATGAAGTAAAGATGGAGACAAATTTGCAAAAAATAAAGAAAGAGATAAAGAAACATACATTGAACTGTGTGGAAGAAGCGTTTTGGTGACTTGAAAATGCCTTTTGGTAACTTTCCCAATCGAAAAATGTGCTTATTAAAGGCAGAGCTCTCCGAATAAATGGGCTGAAGGAGTATGGGCTTTCAAATACTTTCCAATATAATATGACCCAATTATTATTGTTATTATTTTTAGGCTCCAAGCAAGAGGCAATGGGTCCCAAATTATTATTAGGGAATTTTCATAAAATTCCTTCAGTTCTTAGATTTAATCAAATAATCCCTAAGGTTCAAAAAATTTCCTTAAATTTTCAAATCTTCTCGGATACCCTTGCTTCCAAAAAAGGTCAATTTTTGGGCACCGAAAATATCAAAATAACTTAAATGTTCATAGTTATACGACAACGTTTCAAGATGAAATTTTGAACTATCAAGATTGTCGGGTGATTTTCACAAAACCCCTCGAGATTTCAATTTTCAACCAAATAACCCTTGGGGTTTAAAAAATACCCTAAAGATTCCAAATATGCTAAGACACTCCCATTCTCCTTCCATTTCAATTAAATTTCCAAATCTCTCTCTACCAATTACATTAATTATTTGGTAAGTATATTTAAAAAAAACAATGAAATAAACTTAGTATATAAAACTTTAAATAATCAAAATTGAAAAAATAAGTATTCAAAAATAATGAATAATAATAATATATTTTTAGTTATGCTCAAAATTAGTCCCTTTTTTCTCATGTATCTTATATTAATAATTCTAGTTTTGAATACTCATATTACATACAACAAATAATAAGATCAATTACTTTTGAACTATAACTTTTGTATTTTAATTTTAGGGTGATATCATTTGATTTTAAAAGTCTAAAAATATATATGAAATTAATAAATAAATAAAAAATATGTGTTATTGCATATTAGTTCATTAGATTTAGAATACGACTTAATCTTTGTGGAATTCGAAAACCTTTCTCAAAGTCATACTATATTACAATTGACCTATACGTTTGCGAAAAGGTAAAATAAGATTGTGTTAATTCTACTGTCTTAACCTATTATTTAAACCACGACTTGGACCGATCATTTTGTTAAGGGCAAAGATGGCAATTAAGAATTCTCTCCATATGTTGTCGTTTACTTATGGGCAGTTTAGTAATTTTACATTCTAATGTGGGTAAATTGCCCATTTTCACGGCCAGGTTTATATTTGACCATATCTGGAATCTTTAGGGATTTTTTTAACCTCTTGGGGTTATTTGATTAAAAATTGAAACCTCAGGGGTTTTGTGTAAATTATTTTTGAAACGTTGTTGTATGACTATGGCATTTAAGTCATTTTGACATTTTCGGTGCCGGAAAATTGACCATTTTTGGGAGCAAGGGGATATCTAAGAAGATTTGAAATCTTTAGGGGGGGTTTTGAACCTTAGGGGGTTATTTGATTAAAATCTGAAACCTCGGGAGGTTTAATAAAAATTATTCTTATTATTATTATTTTTTTGAAAGTAAATATTTTATAATATGGCAAGAATGGAGGCAATCAAACACAATTGTAAATCAAATTCTTTAGTATGATAGCCTAGTGTCACGAATTCTTGTCCCACATCGGATTCAGATGAAAAAGATCTTGGCTATAAGTGGACTTCCTCATATCTTAAGCTTCTGTGTCTAGATAAAAATATTAAAAGTCGAGGGAATCCACCTGAAATTAGGGGTAAAACATTACTAATTTTTTATTTCCCACCTATTGGCATTTAATTAGTATTTGACAATGACCTCTCATGGAGTGAAAAGTTTTAAAATAATGGATTAATTTCATTTATATCTACTAAGATTTATTCTAATATTAGTTATATTTTTTCAGGTTTGTCAAATTTTATTTATACCCCTTATTTCTATTTATACAGATCATTTATACCCCTTGTACCATTACATCACCTTGGAATTTTAATTTAATACCTAAACTACCCTCAATGTTAAATTAAGTGATGTTTGGAAATAAAGATTCCATATTTTATCAATTTGACCACCTACCAATCCTAAAAATCTAAAAATAAAAATTTAAGGATATTTAAAAATAATTCTATATTTTGTTAAATAATTAAAATAAATTGATAGAAAGAATTATTCCTCTTTTTTAAATGTGCACTTGTAATAAATAAATAAAGGGTAAAGTGCATTAAACCCCCCTGGACTATTTTCTCTTTCTCAACTAACTCTCCTGAACTAACTAATGGCCCCTTGAACTATCAAAAACTTACAATTTACTCCATTCCGTTATAACACCGTTAGTTAAGTTAGGATAATTTGCACTCAGATCTCCTGAGGTTTCGGTCAATTGCACTCGCCTCCTGAGATTTCATTTTCCTTGCAATGACACCCCCTGAAGGGGAGAAATGACCGGAGTGCCCTTGTGTTATCTCCCTTACTTCATGAGACAAATATCTAGGTGGTGAAATTACCTCCATGCCCCAAGATGAAAACCTTATAATATATATATATATATATATATATATAGATAACAACTATTCTAAAATGTGAGGGGTTGAGAATATTTTCAAACATTTTCTTCAAAATAAAAATTAATGAATTAATATGTATTAGTTGAAGTGCAACTCTAAGGAGTATGTCAAAACGATATAGAGTAAAAGAAAAGGGGTTGGAAATATTTCAATACTTTTGAAAAATAATAATAATTAATTAATATGCATTACTTGAAGTGTAACTCTAATGAATATTTCAATACTTTTGAAAAATAATAATAATTAATTAATATGCATTACTTGAAGTGTAACTCTAATGAATATTTCAAAAGATATAGAGTAAAGATATACGACAAAGGGTTATAAATATTTTCACATTTTAAAAAAAAAAATTAATTAATATACATTAATTGAAATGTAACTTTAATGGATATTTCAAAAGATATAGAGTAAAGATATAAAACAAATATATTTCAGTAAGGAAAAATAATATAACTTAAAATACAGAAATCTGTATATTTATTTATCTATCTATATACTACTAATAAAAACACAAGGATTGTCTAATATTTCGATTCATTATCACCTTTTACAATATAAAAAATTATAATAAGTAAAATTTGACATTATTTAAAGTGTAAGAGTTTAAATTAACTTTACAAAAAAATTAATAAATAATAAATCATTTGTCATATTTTTAAAAAATATAAAACATTACAATAAGTAAAGTTTGTTATTATTTTACCGTGTAAGGGCTTAAATTAATTTTACACAAAGAATAATAAATTATAAACCATTTGTAACATTTTTATACATTTATCACCTCTTATAATACAACAAAAACTATAATTAAAATGTATTACTAGTTGTTTAAATTGTAGGAGTTGTATATTATTTATTTACAAAATAAATTAAATTATATGAGCTCACAAATATTTTATACATGTATCACCTTCTAAAATACAAAAATATATATATAATCATAAATAAAGTGTATTATTATTATTTAATGTAAAATGTCACAATATTAGTTTTAGGAAAAAATAAAAAAATGATAACTTTTGGGGCCTATATTACAAAAATGACAATTTTAAAAAAATAATTTAAAGAAATGTGATAATATTTCAAAAATCATTGTATCCAAAGTACTTGAAAAGTTTTTCAAATTAAGCTTAAGACACAAGGGTTGTTTGGTCCATTAATTTAGCCAACATGTGTTTTACACTAAAGTAAGGGCACAAGAGTCATTTCATGAGGTCTACACCCTTCAGGGGGTGTCATTGCAAGAAAAATGAAATCTTAGGAAGCGAGTGCAATTAACCAAAACCTCAGGGGATCTGAGTGCAAATTATCCTAATTTAACTAACGGTGTTATAACGGAATTGGGTGAATTGTAAAAGTTTGGATAGTTTAGGGAGTTTTGTGTAAAAAGTGTAGTTCAGAAAGGTTAGTTGAGAGAGAAAATAGTCTAGGGGGACTTAATGCACTTTACCCATAAATAAATTACAACTGCCTGATTTGACTAAAAGACAAGAAAAAAAAGAAAAGGAATGCAACCCGATTCTCTATAACTTATCAACCCTTTCCTTATCTATTTATTTAGAGTTAAGTGCAACAATCCCCTTGAACTATCTCAGTTTTGCAAATAACCCTCCTGAACTTAAAATCATCCCCCTAAACTATCAATTTGGTGCAATCAACCCCCATTTCCTTATAAAAGACCATTCTACCCTTTTAATAAAAAAATTCATTCTTCTTATTATACCACTATATTTTTTATCTTTTAAATTTTAATTTTACCATTCACCTTAATCGTATTTGCGTTAAGTATATTCTCAAAAAAAATAATACAAAAGTTCATAGGAGGAAATTATTGAATTTTTAAGTAATAAACTTGATATTAGAATTTTGTTTGATTTAATGTATAAAACTTCTCACCCTAAATTTAGAATTTTTAAATGCTAAAATAAATAAAAAATTCCTAAGATATAAAAATGACTTGAATAACAAAAAAACAAAATTTTGTGATATATATAAATAGACCCTTTTAATAAAAAAATTTATACTTCTAATTATGCCATTATATTTTTTTTGATATTTTGAGATGTTAATTCTAATTAGGGGTGTTCAAAACTGGTTCGGTTCAGGTTCCGTCCGCAACCAGTTTTTTCAGTTTAAAAAATAATTATAATTATAAACTAAATTAAAGAGAGTATTTCAAAATTTTAATTATTACAAACCTAAAGTTAATTATAACATATCAAATTATAACTTATAATTTTAAGTATAATATAAATATATATATAAATGTAAGAATATAACACTAATAAAAATAAAAAAGTATATATAAAAAAATCGGTTCGGTTCCGGTTCCGGTCGGTTCCAAAGGGGTAAGAACTGGAACCGAACCTAATATTTCGGTTCTTTGATTTTTGGAACCAGAACCGGAACCGAACACCCCGGTTCCGGCTGATTCCGGTTTGGTTCTGGTTCCGGTTCGGTTCTTAGACACCCATAATTCTACCATTCACTTTAATTGTATTTGCATTAAGTATATTCTCAAAAATAATAAAAAATGTATAAGTTGTAATTATTAATTTTTAAAATTTTGTTTGATTTAATGTATAAAACTTCTCACCCTAAATTTAAACTTTTTCATGGAGGATATATTATCAAATTTGTATAAATTATTCCATAATGTATATTAATAAGAAAAATGCATAAATATAATTCAATAAGAAATGACATTATGGTCTTTTATGAAATAATTTGGGCAATTTGCAACTTCATGTCATAGTTAAGATTTTTATTTTTATTTTCAAAGTTTAAGGGGGTTTGTTGGGAAAGAGAATATAGTTCAAAAGAGTTTATTGCACTTTACCCAATTATTTATTATATATATCTCTATAAAGATAATACCATATATATTCTATATTTTTTGAATGAATTTCAGTTTCTTCCAATCACAAGAATGATTCCTGTCACTTGCTAGTATCAGGCACTCATGCTCCGCCGTCCTCTCCATCACCATCACCATCGGTGATTTGCAAGGATGGTGGTTTTGATTGTAGATCTGGTGTTGGGCTGTGGTGCGGCTCGGTGGAGGAAAGGGAGAAAGGTTTGGTGGGTTGGCGTAACAGGTGGATGTTTTGCGGTTCGACTCAAAAGCTTAAGTCAATGAGTAGGGCTAACATCCATCTATTATAAATTCCATTCACTTTCCCATCTTTATCCAATGTGGGACAAATGAGCACCCTATAACAATCTCCCCCATCCAAACCCACGCAACACCCTCGTTGAGGTCAGACCACCTTGTATGCCCGATCTGAGACCCAGACTTCCGACCCAGCGGGTGCTTGGCGTGAAACCGGATCAAAGATTGGGTTTGACTCTGATACTAACTGTAACGGGTGAATGCTTCGCGGTTCGACAAGGTTAAGCAAATGGGTAGGGCTAACATCCACCCATTATAAACCCCATTCACTTTCTCATTTTTATCCGATGTGAGACAAATGACACCCTGTAATAGTTGGGGTTTGGATATATGATTTAGGGTTAAATATATGTTTGGATATATGATCAATAATATTCTATGATTAAATTGATTTAAGGAGTGTTTGGTTTAAAGGTATTTTAGACATTCATACCATGAGGGACATGAGGGAGTGTGATTGATGTCAGGACAAACTTCAAGAGTGTAAATCAAAGTAATACTAAAATAACTCTATGTTCAAGAGGTAATGACACGTTTATTTCGCTATACCTATATTGTCAAAATAAGTAAAAAAAATATCATTAACTAGGTTTATGAGTCCACTTCGAAGCAACTAAGGTCATACGTTTATGTATACTTTACTGAGCCAAAATTGAAATAAATTTAATGAATTTTAGTATGAAAAACTAGCAAGTTATATAGCAAGTCTGCCCATTCCTTAAAGCTATCTATTTTTATTTTAAAAAAAATTTGTTTTGTCATTTAACCTTGTGTAAATATAATGTTGATTAGGTGTATAAATTTATAGTCGAATAAAGTGGGCCAAGAGGCCCAAAACATAA
Source organism: Cornus suecica (assembly GCA_963922005.1). Classification (NCBI taxonomy): domain Eukaryota; kingdom Viridiplantae; phylum Streptophyta; class Magnoliopsida; order Cornales; family Cornaceae; genus Cornus; species Cornus suecica. The sequence continues at coordinate 25,604,440 of OY998241.1, forward strand.
AAACGAGACCAAAGTCCACCCAAGCCATATTAGCCCAAAAAAAACTAGTTAGCACAGTAAGGTCAATAGTGTCATTTGAAACATAATCCAAAAATTGATTGTCTGATTTCTCCAATCTTGTAACAGCTTCTTTGATCTAAAAACCCCATCTTCGATTCACAGTCTTAACACCCAATTCCAGAATTGATTGAAACCCTTTTCCCATTGCTTCACCAATTTAGGGTTGGTCAGGATTGGATTGATTCAAAATCGGAAGATGAAGATGAGAGTGAAAGCACCCAATACAGGGTTATTACAGCTCCCATATTCATCCAGCTCACCACCTCTCAAATATCCTTTCTTCAATTATTGGTAGAGGTACTTTCTAAATTCCAAGTTTTGGCTACATCATACATATTTATACATGTGAATGTATGTATATATATACATATATAAATGTATATGTATATATATATACATATACATATACATATGTACATACATATGTATATGTATATGTATATATATATATGTATGTGCTTGTGTGTGTGGGTGGGTGGGTGGGTGTGTATAGCCTCTCCGAATTATTGAACATTATGTTTGATTGATATTTAATTAATGGAAATTTCTATATAATGTTAAGATTAATAAAATTAAGAAAGAGGAGGTCCAAGGAGCACATCAACAGACTGAAATAACTGCAGTTTATGATCCCAAGATCCTTCCAATTCCTCTTTGGAGTGGTTTTTGTGAAACTTGAAATGTATCTCTCTGAGGCCAAAACATTTTGCTCGTAGCAGCCTCAGTTTGCTTTGGTGTTTCGTATAGGGAGCGACGAAAAGGCATTGTTATTTGTTTTGTTTGTAAGTCTTTAAGGCTAGTTTGTATAGATATGCAATGTATCCAATTGTTCCCTTATTGAAACAACATATAAATATATGCTACGGTTTAGGCTGTTGATATTTTAATGCATTCTGGTTTTAACTCCAGCTTGGCTTTATCCTTGATGTTCATGGCCTGGTAGTTTACTCTTGTATGGATTGTGTTTTAGTTAACATGTTTCTAATCTCGTTTGTGGCTTTTTTGGAATATGGCTTATGATATGGCTTTCCTCTGTAAGTCTTCATGTGTGGTGGACCTTGTCCCAGGGAATGCCCTGGTCAGTGTATTCCACTCTACCTAAATATATTTGACCATTTATACAGGACTTGTGTTGAACCTGGTAATGGTTATTGGTATAATGTGAGTTGAGTTAATGTGGAAAAAAGGTCTTATACTTGTGTTTGTTGATTGTTAAAAAGTTACAGATTTTATATTGTGGAGGCAAAATAATCAAACAGTGACGAATCTAGGGATCCGTGTTAGTGGGGGTTAATTTTTTTTTTTTTGGATTTTTGGGGTATAAATGACATATATTTATTTCAGTGGGGTTTAAAGCAAATTTTCAGTGAGGGCTTATTTGTAAAAAAATCTAAATTTGTGGCACTTAAGGTAAGAAAAATTCAGTGGGGACAAAATACTAAATATCTAAAATTTTAGGGTAAAAAATATAAAAAAAAAAAATTTCAGTGGGGGCATGACCCCACTGGGCCTGAAGTGTATCCGTCCCTAAATGCGAATTCTAATGGTATTTGAGGAAACTATCTGTAAGGAAAGAGCATATTTAGCACAAGTTTTGGTGTGTATGTCTGTCTGTCTTGCAGTTTGCTACTAAATTTATAGTAATTCTTGTAATTGGAACCTTTTGTTTCTGAATTGGTTATAATAAAATTGGAGTCTTTGGTTCAGAGTGTAGTATTTCTCTTTAATCCTTTCATATGTGGCAAGCCTTTTAGAGTTTTTTTTTTTGTTTTTTTTTTTTAATTCTTTGCAGAATCAGAGTTTATATTCTTATGATGTGTAACAGGCTTGTGCTATGGGGGAGCAGAACCAGTCTTGGAAGGCTATACAGATAAAGATATGGCCGGTGATATTGACAACAAAAAATCTATATCAGGATTCCTATTTACTTAGGTGGGGTGGGGTGGGGCGGGGCCGGGGGGGGGGGGGGGGGGGGGGGGGGGGGTGGGGGGGGGTTGTCTCATGGCAATCCAAATTGCAGAAGTGTCGCTTTATCTACAATAGAGGCATAATACATTACCGCAATGGAAGCTGGGAAGGAAATGTTATGGATAAAGCAGTTTCTCCAAGAACTGGGAGTCAAACAGAAAGAATAGAAAGTACATTGTGATAGTCAAAGTGCTTTGGACTGAGCAAGAATGCAATGTATTATTCCCGCACAAAGCATATCGACATTCGCTATCATTGGATACGCGAAGTGATGGAGCAACAACTGTTGAAAATTGTGAAGATTCACACTAACAAAAACCCAACAAACATACTAACAAAGGTGGTTACTCGTGAGAAGCTAGAGTTATGTTGAAACATAGCTCGGATGGATATCCACTGAAGAGTATCAAAATGTGTTTTCCTTCGATAGGTATGGAAGGGGGAGAATTGAAGTTTCCATACCAACCATGATGGCTAGTAATGGTGGTGGTTCAACAACCAAAATTTTCTGCCACACAAAACCGAGCATGGGTGTTCAAAGGGTAACCATATATTTGGTTTCCAAAAGCCTATATATATGGGTGTGTGCTTGTGTTGTAAATCACCAAAGCAAGAAACACAGAAGAGAAAAACAACCAAGAGAGAGTTGTTTGTATAGGCAGAGAGTTGTGAGTTGAGTTGAGTGATTTGTTTTGTATCCTCCTCCTCCTAATATCTTCAACCATAGTGAAACTTTCTCCCGTAGACATAGGTCTCAATTGGGACGAACCACATTATATCTTGTGTCATTTATCTTTCTCTTGTTGTGTGAGTGTGTATATGTGTATTTTTGAGTTGGTTAAGGCACAACACACAGTAGAATAGGTGTATGAGAATTGTGTTCTATTCCCTTATCTTTATATGCCTACATGATTGAATCTGTGATGGAATATGAATGCCATTTTTTACCCTTTTGATTTGCTTCTGAAATAATTTATTTTATAGACACTGTGGTCCAATGACTTAAAGATAAGCATTCAAGCACAATGACAATTTTTTACTTTTCTTTTGTGTTGGGGCAGGAGTCGGGATGCCATTGGCCAAACTAGTGATCATGAATGTCTACCAGACAAACAATTTTATAAAGGTAAAGTCATCCCAAAAAATAAAATAAAAAAGTCTAAAATAAACCATTCGAACATGACCTACTGAAAATTGGATATGCATTCAGTCATGTTAGTCTCTGACTAGAACTGCCCATTCATCCCAGTCAGCAGCCCAGTCAGCATTAGTGGCCCCACAAGCCAAGACTGATCTGTATAATTTCTTCTTCAGTATAATTGAACAGTTAATGTATATAAGAACAGTAAAAGTCAACTATGTCAGGCGCGCAAAACCTTTCCCAGTTTCAATTTTAAATTTCATGAAAAATCAAAAATCCCCCCAATGTCAGATTTAGGTCAACAGTGATGAGAAGGAAATATATATATATTTCTGAAAAAGAAGGAAAAAACTTTGCAACCAAAATTCAATCCCCGAACAGTAAAATCCAATCCAATCCAATCTTTATGAAGGTTGCAGATTCGATTCGTCAATAAATCCACCACATTCAATGGAATCTATACAATATTGCAAAAAAAGGAGCAACGACCTTTTAACGGTAATTTCCACCCCCTTTCCTCAATCTGTTTGTTTCCTGAGAAAATGCACCAAAACACAAGGATACGAAACTCCCATCTCATACATTCAGATATATGTATATATATATATATATATATGTAGCATTTTAGGTGGTTTTATTTTCGTAGGATTTTTCAGCTACCAATGTAGCATCAATGATATATGTGAAATTGGTTTTGGATCTTGTTTAATTCCGCTCCAACTCTGGGTAAAATAGCTATTACATTTTTTTTCCCTTATAATGTTGCAACTTGTAACCAAATTAGATCTTTTTTCGTAGGATTTTTCAGCTACCAATGTAGCATCAATGATATATGTGAAATTGGTTTTGGATCTTGTTTAATTCCGCTCCAACTCTGGGTAAAATAGCTATTACATTTTTTTTCCCTTATAATGTTGCAACTTGTAACCAAATTAGATCTTTACGTTTTAATTTGTTTCTTTTCTTCCTTTTTCTAATTTTCTTTTCCCAGTCAGATCTGTTGATTTAATTTATGAATGTGATATATATGACGCATTTACACAACATATAGATGTGGTTTATGTAATTCATAAGTTAATTACTGCTTACTGATTTAAGGTGATTTGGATACTGTTAATGAATTTTTTTTATTTCTATATACATATATGTAGATGAGTGTGTGTGTAGCACTAATTAGATTAGTGTTGTGGAAAAAAATCAATACCCCATGTTGGATTGCTTGTAGGATTCTGTATATAGTCATATGATAGGATTTTAGGATCTAGAATAGCATGATTCTACAATATGAGAAACTTTTAGTACTTCATAACAACGTTCAAACACCCCTAACTTTAACAACGTTTACTTGTTTATGTAGTGCAATTAATTCCTTGCAGATTGGGTTACAATTAATTCATATTGTAGTTTAGGGTTTTCTTGTACATTAGTTTGTTGGTTTGTTCATGAACTCTTCACCCCTAATTATATTCTTCTTCATTTCAGATTGATGTTATCTATTTTTTATTGAGAGTGTAGAAACTTGAAGTTGTGGTTTTCAGATTCATTCCAGGTACCGTTGTCCGTTTGGTTGATATGTTTGATCAGTGTGGGTTTTTGTTTTCTGTCTATGGTAGTTGTTGAATATGAATCTTATTGATACTGAATATGAATATTGTTGATGAGCGTCGTTCTGCCTATGGTTGGTGTTGAATATTAATATTAGCAATGCCTTATAACATTGCACGTATAATTTACAAAAGTTGTTCATTTTCTATTACAACTTTACACAATCTAATTGTTCAGAAGAAATATTTATGTTCTTTGATTTGGAATTGTTAAATGTTGTGGGTTTTTATGGTTTTTGGTTACTTTAGGGTTCGTTTGGTTAGTGTGATCCCCTAAATTTGTCAAAAAATGTTTGTCATATAAAACGCTCGAAATTTTGACTTTTCCGTGAAAGTTATCCATTTTGAAGATGAAATTACGGTTGTGAGCTTAGTATATAATCTTAGATACATTCAATTGTAGAACATCATGAAGGTGAAAAAGACTAATATCTCATTATATTACAGAGGGATAAAAATTATTGTTATAACATTGCACGTATAATTTACAGAAGTTGTTCATTTTCTATTACAACTTTACACAATCTAATTCTTCAAAAGAAATCTGTATGTTCTTTGCCTATTGATTTGAAATTGTTAAATGTTGTGTGTTATTACGTTTTTTGGTTACTTTAGGGTTTGTTTGGTTAGTGTGATGTAAAAAATTATGTGCAAAATTTTGTACATATAAAACCATTGATAATTTCACTAGTCCTTGAAAGTTATCCATTTTGAAGATGAAGTTATGCTTGTAAGCTTAGTTACTTATTTATATAGTCTTGGATTCATTCAATTGATAAAATACGTCATTCCTGATGATTCAAGTGTTTGTCTTAGTTTGTTTGATCTGTGTGGATAATTGATTTTTTGTGTATGGTTGTTGTTGAATATGAATATTATTGATGATTGTCGTTCTGCCTATGGTGGGTGTTGAATATGAATATTAGCGATGCATGTATAATTTAGAGAAGTTGTTCATTTTCTATTAAGGGTGCGTTTGGTTAGCTTGATCCCCTAAATGGTGTTGAAAGTTTTTGACGTATAAAACCCTAAATTTTTTCACTCTTCCTTGAAAGTTATCCATTTTTTAAGATGAAGTTACGCTTGTGAGCTTAGTTACTTATTTATATAGTCTTGGATTCATTCAATTGATAAAATATGTCATGCTTGATGATTCAAGTGTTTCTCTTAATTTGCATCTATCTTATGGATTTTTGTTTTTTCTATCTATGGTTGCTGTTGAATATGAATATTATTCGTATTGAATTAGATTTTTATTGATGAACAAGTATTGAATATGAATATTAGCGTTGCCTTATAACATTGCACGTATACTTTATAGAAGATGTGCATTTTCTTTTACAACTTTACACAATCTATTTCTTCAAAAGAGGCTATTGGTTTGGATTTGTTAAATGTTGTGTGTTTTTATGTTTTTTTAGTGACTTTAGGGTTCGTTTGGTTAGTGTGATATTGAAAATTTTGTCAAAACTTTTTGACATACAATACTCTCGAAAATTTGACTCATCCGTGAAAGTTATCCATTTTTAAGATGAAGTTACGCTTGTGAGGTTAGTTACTTGTTGATATAGTCTTGGATTCATTCAATTGTAGAACATCATGAAGGTGAAAAAGACTAATACCTCAGTATATTATAGAGGGATAAAAATTATTCTCATAACATTGCACGTACAATTTATAGAAGTTGTTCATTTTCTATTACAACTTTACACAATCTAATTTTTACTATTAGTCTATATGTTCTTTGCCTATTGATTTGAATTTGTTAAATGTTGTGTGTTTGTACATTTTTTGGTTACTTTAGGGTTTATTTGGTTAGTGTGATGTAAAAAATTGTCAATTTTTTTTTGTATATAAAACCATAAATATTTCAATGTTCGTTGAAAGTTATCCATTTGGAAGATGAAGTTATGCTTGTGAGCTTAGTTACTTATTTATATAGTCTTGGATTCATTCAATTGATAAAATACGTCATGCCTAATGATTCAAGTGTTTCTCTTAGTTTGTATCTATCTTGTGGATTTTTCTTTTTTCTGTCTATGGTTGCTGTTAAATATCAATATTATTCGTATTGAATATGGATATTATTCATGAACAAGTGTTGAATATGAATATTAGCGTTGCCTAATAACATTGTACGTATTCTTTACAGAAGATGTGCATTTTATTTTACAACTTTGCACAATGTAATTCTTGAAAAGAGACTATTGTTTGGATTTGTTAAATGTTGTGTGTTTTAATTTTTTTTAGTTACTTTAGGGTTCGTTTGGTTAGTGTTATCCTGTAAACTTTGACCAAATTTTTTCACATACAATACCCTCGAAAATTTGACTCTTCCATGAAAGTTATCCATTTTGAAGATAAAGTTACGGTTGTCAGCTTAGTTACATGTTTATATATTCTTAGATTCATTCAATTGTAGAACATCATGAAGTTGAAAATGACTAATACCTCATTATATTACAGAGGGATAAAAATTATTCTGATAACATTGCACGTATAATTTACATAAGTTGTTCATTTTCTATTACAACTTTACACAATCTAATTCTTCAAAAGAAATCTATATGTTCTTTGCCTATTGATTTGAATTTGTTAAATATTGTGTGTTATTACGTTTTTTGCTTACTTTAGGGTTTGTTTGGTTAGTGTGATCTAAAAAATATTGTTGAAATTTTTTTGACATATAAAACCATCGATAATTTCACTATTCCTTAAAAGTTATCCATTTTGAGGATGAAGTTACGCTTGTGAGCTTAGGAACTTGTTCATATTGTATTGGATTCATTCAATTGTAGAACATCATGAAGGTGAAAAAGACTAATACCTCATTATGTTGTAGATGGATAAAAATTATTGTTATAAACAATGTTATTGACATTAGAATTATGTACAACCTAACCTACGAATGTTATTTTATTTTAGGTATTTGATACCCTTAGTACACTCTTCGACATTAACAAACATATATTAGTGTTCCTTCACATTTTTATATGAAGTTGGTCGTGTTGCTCTACTTAAATGATGTATGTTGTATTTTTAAAAAAACTAATTTAGGCTGCATCTTCTAATTTTGTGTGTTGTTACAATGAACAACAATCTGCTTTAGGATTGAGCCTTCTTAGCACTCCCTCTTCTTTCGAGGGCTCGACAACCTTAAATCATGTAAGTAATTTGAATATGATACTTTTCTGTACACAGTCCCTTTCAAAATACTAGTATTTTCTACATCGACTCCCAATCATATCTGTGGATATTTGTTTCGTCCAGGGTCCCCTAATCTGAATAACCTTCGGCGATAAAACTTCAATTTTCCCGGACACCATGATCATTCACCCAACCCTAAATCTTGTAACATGAATCCAATAGTTTACTGTTCATAATTCCCTCCAATATACTATATTTTACATTGAATCCCATTTATTATGTGTTCATATTTGTTTTTCAGTCAGGGTCATGAAATCTCAACGGCCTCCGGTGCTAAAACTTCAATTTATCGGACACCATTATAATTCACCCAGCCGATGACAACCGTGTGCACAATAAATGACAGAATAAATGTTTGATTCACCAGAGATATGAATATATAGTAGTTCTATTGTAACATTTTATTGTAAACTATCATGTCCCTGGGTAGCCATGAGTTGAATGAATTAATAAATTTGAATCACACCTGAAACATAACCTAGGAGGATTGAAGCTTTCATAAAATCTGTAGATTGACTTCTCTGTAAGGTTTGAATTAACTATTTATTCAGTAGACATTGGGTTTTATTCAGTACACATCGGGTTTTGGACAACCACATTCTACCGAACTGCACTAAGAGCGGTTCCAATGCATATTTTATAAAGGCGAGTATATAACAACGATTGATAGTCTTAAAATATTTGCCTACAAATACCATATCTCATTAAAATTGTTTAAGGAATCTATGACCATATCATATTCTCAACACTCTACCGTTATCAATCACTCAAGTTTGTTTTTGGGACTACAGTTGTTTCAACATGCTTCTTCGGGTTTTCATTTTCTCTGCATTACATGTTACATGGGGAATATTTAAATAATGTTACAGTGGACGAAATTTGATTTATATTTTTTTAATTATATGGCTTCTGAATTCCCCTTTTTGTCCCTGAATCACCTTATTTCATAAAACTCCCAATAGTTAAGAATATATATATATATATATATTTCGGAAATAATGTATACTTGGGAAAAAATATTTATATTTCGGAAAGAGTATAGATTTGGTAAAATAACAGATACTCATGACAAATATACACATTTTTCCCAAAATATTTCCAAAATATATATATTTCAACAAATATATGTATTTTGGAAAAAATATATATATTTCTCCTAAATATGTGTTATTTTTCCAAATCATTACTTTTTCCGAAATGTAGATATTTTTCCTTCCAATATAGATATTTTTCCTCAATATATATACATATATATATATTTTTGGATTTTTTTTATTTGTTTCGAGATATATATTTATTTCCTGAAATATATATATTTTTGAAATATATATAATTTAAGTACTTTGCATTGAAGTTTTTGGTTCGATATAATATTTACAAATAATTCTGAATTATTATACAGTTATTTTAATTACAATATTTATATATAATTAATTATGATTAATCTTGATAATATTTACACTTGATAGATAATTTATAACAATTCTAAAATATGTCATCAAAAGTATTTAGGAAACTATACTATGACTATTTATGAAGATCTATTAACACTGTATTAATTTTATTTTCATTCTTTGTTGTGCACATGAGCCTACACTATATTGCACTACAATAAATATTGCTTACAGTATCTAAAATATGTGATGCACAAAAGTGAAGGCAAAATTTATTCACTCTTGGGCAGGTGGGGATAATCTGAGTTACAGAGATATGCTTATTCCATGGTGAAAAGAGAACCCTCCCAAATTAATGCCTGAACTCAGTAGCCCTAATAGGTCATCATACCTAATTTCAATTAATGCGATGTCTATTATTGCAAATACTAAAGTATAATATGCTACATATTATTGCAATGGCTGGTAATTTCCGATCATTCCACTTTTTAACAAATCCCCTGAGATTTGAAAAGTATTTAAATGACCGTAGGGATGACACTAAGGTATTAATTGTCATGTTATTGGTGTAATGTATTGTAATACTTGTGGGGCTAATATTGGACACGTGTACGTTATTGTACTATTTTGGTGCAATGTTCTTTTATTTCCGGTACAATATATCACAAAATATTGTGCATTGTACTCGAGTAGAGTTCTTTTCATCATTATATGGTTAATATATATCCATTTATTTTAATTACACTGTGTAATTAATTTGTACCCTATGGTCATTTGGTGAGGTCATCAGTACCAACATCATTAGGTAGGTCATTAGGTCCTTGGAGATGGTGCAATGAAGTATGCAGAGATATGGAAAGATCTTATGAGTTATCATCACTACCAATGTATTAGTTGAAAAGATATGTCATTAGATTATGTTGGCCCAATTCTGGAGACAAACATGTGTTATCATTATACATGTGTTGATGGCCACATATAGCTATAATGTGGAATAAATCATTACCTATATATAGTAAGGTAATGATTGTATGAAGATAAAATTTAAAACTATGAGATATTTGTTCTTAGTTGCACATAAGACTACAGTTTTTACATGCTTCAAAATATATTTTAGGATTTATAAAGAGATGATAAGTAGGTGTCATCTGCAAACCAACTTCTCCATTACATTACCGTGGGGCAAGAAAACCACACCCTACATTTCATTACATTACATTACTAGTTTCTACATTATATTACATAACCAAAATATACGGCGACAAAGCCACTAACCAGGAACAAAACAAGAGAAAGAGACTTCAAGGTGCAAGAAAAGCATAACAAAAAGAACTCCACTTCACAGTGGACAAACCGAACCCCAACCTAGTCACCCTTCATCATATGCCCGGATACACCATACGCACCATAATAGGTTTAAAACAGGTGTCAAATAACCCCTCTCCCCCCATGAACAGCTTCGGGGACTTCATCCAAGTTCGTCCGACCCATCATCATCAGAGCTATTAGTGGAGACGATGGCGGTACCGAAGTCCTCGCCATGGGTGTCCTCGACGTTCCTTCGGCTTTGGCTTGCCACAGTTGGGGGTTGTGTCCTCTAGACGTGCTGGTTGAGACGTGTTCCTATGTCTTTCACTTCCAGACTGAGCCCCTAGAAATGGATATAGACCTCCGCCATGTGCTGCCGGTTGTGCTCCTCAATTGCCGCGACTTGCCTTCCAAGTAGTTGTACAAGGTCATTGTAGGAGGGCAAGGCTGGAGGGGAAGGCATGGGCGCCTATGGAGGAATGTTGATGGATATCCCACCACGGCTTCTAGGTATTGGGCTTCGCAGCCAGGAGCGTTGTAGGACTTGCCTACGAACGTTGGAAGAACCACCGGAATTTGACCCAACTGAACTTTCCATAACTTCGGAACAAAGCTTGAAGGAGGCTATAACATAGTAGAACTTCCCATAACAAGAGCAATGGCCTGCGTTTTATAGGAGTAAATGAAAATCCTTCAGTAATTTAATGTGCTTGGAAGTGGTTGTTAGGTCATTTAATTGTACTTAAATTTCATTTGAGAAGTAAATATAGTTATCATCATGGCAAGTGGAGGTTAGATTGCACTTATTATGCAGTGGAATATTATGTGAAATTGTGCAACTATATATTTGTGTGGTGGTTAAAAGAATTTTTTATTCATCAGCCTAAATATTTAAAGGACTCCTCATCACTATATTTCTATGTGTGATGTAACTGGAAACAAATTAACCATCTAAGAGAAACTTATAGTACAATGTAAGATAAATATGTCAGCCATCAGTATATAAAAATGTTGACTCTTGGAGCCATTAAAAGGAAGAGATCATTTTTTCGTTCCGATGATTGTATATGAACGTTAAGCTCGATATTTCCAACAAAAAGAACAGTGAATGTGGAATTATTCGTCAATGTTTGAGTCCTCATCGTAAATCTTTAAACTTGCGAGCATTATTCTATTTATATGTGCAATGTAAGTGTATAGGAATTAACACTGTTACATAAATTAGTTGTGCATAGTTGTCCGGTGTATACTCCAGCCTTCCCCCACGTACAAAAAATACATAGAGGACAATTGTGTGAAGGAGGGTATAGAAGAGCGACAATGAGGCTATAACCAATTATCCTATTGAAATATGTTGAAGATTTTGTAAGAGAATATGTGAGCCATGAGTAGAAATAATTAAGTTCACCCTTTGACCAAATAGAAAGAAGAGATAATGTTTGAGGTGCCAATGATTGTATTGGAACGTTTACGTCGATATCTCCAGCCATTGAAAGAATGAACGTGGAATTAATCAATCGTCAATGTTTAATATTTTTTGGAAATCTCTATACTTGCAACCATTTATTACAATTTAGGTGTGCAATGTAAGATGACAGGAATCAACAATGTTATATATATTTCTTGTGCATTGTCGTCGGGTGTATACTCCAGCCTTCCCCCACGTACAAAATATACATAGACGACAATTGTGTGAAGGAAGGTATAGAAGAACGGCAAGGAGGCTATAACCAATTGTCCTATTGAAATATGTTAAAAAATTGTAAGAGAAATATGTGAGCCAGGAGTAGAAATAATTAAGTTCACCCTTGGACCAAATAGAAAGAAGAGATAATGTTTGAGGTGCCAATGATTGTATTGGAACGTTTACGTCGATATCTCCAGCCATTGAAAGAATGGACGTGGAATTAATCAATCGTCAATGTTTGATATTTCTTGGAAATCTCTGTACTTGCAACCATTTATTACAATTTAGGTGTGCAATGTAAGATGACAGGAATCAACAATGTTACATATATTTCTTGTGCATTGTCGTCGGGTGTATACTCCAGTCTTCCCCCACGTACAAAATATACATAGACAACAATTGTGTGAAGGAGGGTATAGAAGAGCGGCAAGGAGGCTATAACCAATTGTCCTATTGAAATATGTTAAAAAATTTGAAAGAGAAATATGTGAGCCATGAGTAGAAATAATTAAGTTCACCCTTGGACCAAATAGAAAGAAAAGATAATATTTGAGGTGCCGATGATTGTATTGGATTGTTTACGTCGATATCTCCAGCCATTGAAAGAGTGAACGTGGAATTAATCAATCGTCAATGTAACACCCCGTGTTATTTTCCTTTTTTTCCTGAAATTATTTCTGATTTAATTTCAGTTATGACGTCACCTGTTCATGACGTTCATGTTATCATTGGTATTTCGCGTGTAAATTTTTCGCGTTTACTTTTAAAGTCGACTGAATGACTTTACGGTTTTTCTTTGATGACTACGCGGTATCGTTTCGACATTTAATGTTTAGTACTTCGACTGGACGATGACACGTTTTAATTTATCGGGCTTGTTAGGCTTTCCAACATTTGAGTTCGTACCCCGGTATATTTAATTGGGATTATTTATTGAGCGTCCCGTTGTTATTTCGGGTTGCGAGTTTACGTTTAGGTGTTCCCGGTATTTATTGGGATTTACTATATATATATATTTAATTGTAATTATATATATAGTTTTGGGGGCTGTTTCATAATTTTTGGATAGTTGAATGGTCAGTTATGCAATATATCATATATGTGTATATGCATAAACACGACACAACTCCATCTGCTCCTTCTCTCCAACCAGCAGACCACCTCTTCTCCTTCCTCTTCACGCACGGCTGAATCTGCTCCTCACCTTCATCTTCACCATGGTCGCCGGCGAGAGAGAGAGAGAGAGAAAGAGAGAATCAGTTGAGAGAGAGAAAGGGAGCTGCGTGACTAGCGGCGATGCGCAGACGCGGGCGGCGGTTCGGAGGAGCGGCAGCGATGGCGGAGCTCGACGGTGCTGGTGGGCATCGGCGAGGGTAGCAAGCGGTGGCGCAGGGTGGCACAGCTAAGTCGCGCAATAGCGACGCGTAGCAGTAGCGTAGCTAGCCAGTTCGGTCGGAGCTTCGGGCGGCCGGTTCGGCAACTTTCGGTGGTAGGTTTGGGCCAATTTTTGGTGAGTAGCTTCGTCTCAACCTCGTGTTCATCATACTTTAATTTCATAATTTTATGTTGAACGGTTTGCCCGGAAATCGCATTTATAGGTTATAGTTTTCATTTAGATTATTTTAGATTTACCCGAATTGATTAACCTATTGTTAATGGGCTTCATATATATAGTATAGGTTGTCGAGGCGGATGTTTTGATATATTCGAAATAATTTTCGGACGACTTTGGTCGGCGGGCTCCATATTCGGGCGCCGACACTATGTTGTTTCGGACTGTTCGGTAAACGTAAAATTAGGTGGGAAATTTTATTTCTTACTCCGTATCGTTGACGTAGTTTGGGGTGTGCAAACCCTTAATTATTTTAATATAGATATATTAATTGTGAATTTAAAATACCTATATTTGGGTTAGAATCGACGTAGGACTTGGGAATTAATTTAAGAAAATTAATTAAATTATTTCCTACAAAATTAAACAAATTCCTATTTGAATTGAATAGGAATAGGCGGCTTAGAAATCCCTTTGAGAATTTAATCGGTTAGTGGAATCTTGTAAAAGTTAGACGTGGACTTATGAATTGATATTAATCCCCGTTTGACTGCATTAGGGGATATGTGAACGTGAGAGACGTGAAAACTTAGACGTTTTGCTAGGTTCCCCTTATGTTACGTGGATTAATTGATTTAAATTGTTTAAAGGCATGCTAAGGGAAATTGAAAATATTTTCTAAAGAATTAAAGAAAATATGTTGTTTAAGCATGAATTGTAAATGAATCTATTTTCTCACGATTTTAATGTCTTTGTTATATTTTAAAGCATGTAAGGAGATTATGAGATTCATGTGGATATTTTCATAAATATGATGCATTACATATTTATGTTGAGATATGATTTTTATTGTATACCATGTCGTGTGAGCACATGTGTGTTGGTGCATGTAGTGTATGGTTTCACCATTTGCAGAGAAAAGTCATTTGGTGTGGTCTATTTCCGTTTGCGTGTGGGTAGACGTTTGTGTTTGGATCGTCCAAAAAACTGGCCAGCGGTGCTTCTTGCTCCCACAGAACTAAAAAGCTGAGAAATGCAGACGATAGGGGGATGACATATCGTCCAAGGCCCTATATGCTCGACTTGGGGTCGTGGTGCACGTCTTCCTATTAAAAGTGTAAGTGTCAAAAGCACTTTGGAATGACGGTTCGATGAGTCTACCTTCCCTAGTGAGCCTGTAGACTCAGGGGAATGGTGGAGAATGATCCGTACCCTTGGGAAGGGTGTGTTTTTGTGTGTGTGTATCACAGGCGGTCTGTGAGTACCTTGCATTACATATTATTATGTGATATCATTGATATATATATATATGATGTTGGAGCATGTTAATTATGAAAATTGCAAAATGAATTCATATTTTATAAAATGCTCAGTTGAAAGTGATTAATGTAAAACATGAATTAAATGCGGTAATTATTAAAGTATAAATGAAACGTATATCTTTATACTTGTGGTAGTATGCTTTGGTACCCTTGGGGGAGGTTATGTGTATTGGCATAGTGATCTATGTGGCTAGTTGAGGTTAATGGTGGACCGTAGACTTGATGTTTAGTTGATACCTTAGAGAATGTGGGTAATAGTTTTGTGATTGTGGTTAGTTGTGTGACATTTTTAGAGAATTGAGGTTAGGAATTGATTTTAGTATCAATTGATATTTGAGGCCTTAGAGAAGGCGGATGATGAGATTGTGGTCTTAATGGATGTTGTTGTATAGGCCTTTAGGTGCCTTCCACTTTTGAGGAATGGGTTATCAACTGTGTCTTGAGATTTTTATTGGATTAGAAGAGGTTATAGTGGAGGTGATCTTATTAGGTACTTGAGGTACTGTAGCTTGACAGACTTAGTTCTAGTGCTTAGTTTATCCCCTAAGCATTCCTTGTACTGTGTTTTGTACTCTAGTACGTAGTAGTTGACTTGTATCTCATTCCTTGACTCATCGGTTACGGCATGGTGCCGAACCTCTTCCATGTGTTGTCATTTGATTTGGTGGAGTTGGAAACGGATGGTTGTGGTCCGTGAGTCCAACGTATTGTTCTTCCTTTACTATCCTCTCGGATATTATAGGAATCCGTAGAGTTGTGTTTTCTCTTATTTGGCTGTCATTTCAAAAACGGTGTTTTCTAAGTTTTAAAGTAAACTCTTGTATTTAAAAGGAAAAACCCGGTTTCGCCTACCCCCGTATTAAATCTAAAAGTTTTAATACTTTATAAAATGATCTTGGGATCTTCTTTAAAATGATTTTTAACTTTTAAAAGCCGGAGAGGGCGACTGACGAAGACCGGGGGTAAGACGGTCATTTTTACTGTGTGATTTCTTAAAAGAAAACTATTTTATTATTTTTCTCGAGATTCTGAGGTTATGAGACTTCTTTCTCAAAAACCTCGTCCTGTAGAGTTTTAAAATGTGTTTTCTTGTTCACCTTTACTCCGGATCATTTCTAAGTCTCGGGTATGAGGCTTGGTGTTGTTCAGTGCACACATACAGTATTGCCTCTCATTTCTTCTTGGTTGTTGATGTCACCACCTAGGTGATTGGAGTTTTTCGTATGTTCATGGATGCCGAATGGATTGGTACGAGTTTTAAAACCTTTTTCTTAAAAACTATTTGAATATCTGGGATTCATCTTTTTATAACTTTCACTCTCGGCCATTCACTTTCGGTTTCCTTGTTCACTTTGGTGTTCTTTCCTTGTTCACTAGTGGCGTTCTTTCCTTGTTCGGGTATTCTTAACATATACGTTGTTGTCTCGGTTATCTGTTGGTTAACATTGGGAACTCTTTTCCTTTCCTTTGTTTTGGTGACCCTTAGGTGGTTGTTCTTGTGAGTTGAGTTCGTGTACTCTTAGTGAGTGCATTGGGTGGTTTTCCTCGCCTACAGTGAGAGCGTTAGTGATTTGATTGACCCTATTGATGATAGTATTATGATGTCAATGTGATGATGTGATTTAAGGTATTGAGAAATAGATGTGATTGAGGTGATCTAGTCCTTGAGAGGTAGGTTTCCTCTAGGAATGGGATGATGTTTCTTATATATATATATGTTGTACACATATATATATAGATGATGATTGTGTTAGTACGCAAGGATGTGAGTGTTTTTCCTCTTGTGTTCTCGGGGAGTGGGATTTGAGCCTTCCTTGGTACTAGTTGTGGATTTTGATTCCTGTGGATATTAGAGGTGAGTGTGTTTCCCTCTGTTGGGTTTGTGGTTAGCGTGGTGAGCATTTGAGGATTTGTTAGATTTGACCTGGGTGTCGTGTACCTAGTGTACGTTAGTGAGAGTAGTGTAGACTACCGGTGTTGGTACTTGGAGTACGAGTCTTAGTCGTACCTTATAGACTTATGTTGTGTACTTATATATATGTATATATATATATTCCCGATATGTATACTCATTTACGGTAGCATATGAGTGCGTGCCTTGGGTTTGCGTAGATGGGATTGGTTGGGCTATATATATCTTGCTAGATAGTTTAGCATTACCTAAACTGCTAGAGGATGTGATATTTAGAGTATCTTTTCCCACTGAGCTTATTTGCTCACAGGGGAATTTCATTTGCCCCCTGGTATTCCACGCCAGGTTGCAGGAAATGTTACGGCTATGGGCAGGATGCAGTGCAACGACAACTTTCTTTTGTTTCCTTGTTACAGGTTGTGGAGTTGCATTGGGTGATGCAGTTACGGTTGTAGCGCGACAGGCTTGGGGACGATAGTTTTCTGCTGTTAGTTTCTCTACCCATTTGTTATGGGATTGTCTTATATTTCTTTTGGGAGCCAGTCTGTTGGCATATCTCTATTGGTGTATCATTTATTTCCCGTCTATTATTTCAGGATGTTATTGTATCTATGCTGCACAGCTAGGTGCATTTTTGTATTCTTATTCGAGCATTTGTGGCTCTGTTGATTATAGAGGGTTTGGAGGGGTTTTGGTTTCTTTCCACTACCTCGGCCCTTGTAGGATTGATGAATGTGGGGCTTGGAAGCCATTGTTATTATCGAACTGTTATTGGCAGGTTATTGTGTTGTGGTTGTGTATCCAGATGTTCCATTTACAAATGGAACTTTGTCGGATTTTCGTTAGATTCCGCTGCTTTGTTTAATCATTCATTTGGGTATGAATATACCATTTATGTCATTACTCCATACGTTTTCATGGTTAATGATATCTTAGTTGGTCACTCATATTAAGGATCACATCCTGGATTCCTTGGATGTCCTGGTTCGGGAGTTCTAGGAATTTAGGGGCGTGTCTGTTGGTATCGGAGGATGCTAGTGAGTTCCTAGTATTCTTTTGGGCATGGAGTATATTCTTCATTGTTATTCCATGTGTTTCCTGGTTATTGTTGACTTTAGTGGTTGCTTGACTTACGTCACCCTTTGGAAATTCGTTGATTCTCTAGATTAGAGTTTCAGGAACTTTAGGGGCGTGACAGCATGGTATCAGACATATTTACCCTTTTGTGGGTGTTTGATGATTGAAGGTCATTGTTGTCGTTTCTTTTTACTTCCGTTCACTCCCTTAGCTCTTAGGCTCGGGTTTCTGAGTCCTAGGAATTCGGGGCATGACAGTTAATGTTTAATATTTCTTGGAAATCTCTGTACTTGCAACCATTTATTACAATTTAGGTGTGCAATGTAAGATGACAGTTATCAATAATGTTACATATATTTCTTGTGCATTGTCGTCGGGTGTATACTCCAGCCTCCCCCCACGTACAAAATATACATAGACGACAATTGTGTGAAGGAAGGTATAGAAGAGCAGCAAGGAGGCTATAACCAATTGTCCTATTGAAATATGTTAAAAAATTGTAAGAGAAATATGTGAGTCATGAGTAGAAATAATTAAGTTCACCCTTGGACCAAATAGAAAGAAGAGATAATGTTTGAGGTGCCAATGATTGTATTGGAACGTTTACGTCGATATCTCCAGCCATTGAAAGAATGAACGTGGAATTAATCAATCGTCAATGTTTAATATTTCTTGGAAATCTCTGTACTTGCAACCATTTATTACAATTTAGGTGTGCAATGTAAGATGATAGGAATCAACAATGTTACATATATTTCTTGTGCATTGTCGTCGGGTGTATACTT
This sequence comes from Cornus suecica, assembly GCA_963922005.1. NCBI lineage: Eukaryota > Viridiplantae > Streptophyta > Magnoliopsida > Cornales > Cornaceae > Cornus > Cornus suecica. The sequence goes on from OY998241.1 coordinate 25,623,457, forward strand.
CAGCCATCCCCCACGTACAAAATATACATAGACGACAATTGTGTGAATGAGGGTATAAAAGAGCGGCAAGGAGGCTATAACCAATTGTCCTATTGAAATATGTTGAAGATTTTGTTAGAGAAATATGTGAGCCATGAGTAGAAATAATTAAGTTCACCCTTGGACCAAATAAAAAGAAGAGATAATGTTTGAGGTGCCGATGATTGTATTGGAACGTTTAAGTCGATATCTCCATCCATTGAAAGAGTGAACGTGGAATTAATCAATCGGGAAATCTCTGTACTTGCAACCATTTATTACAATTTAGGTGTGCAATGTAAGATGACAAGAATCAACAATGTTACATATATTTCTTGTGCATTGTCGTCGGGTGTATACTCCAGCCTTCCCCCACGTACAAAATATACATAGACGACAATTGTGTGAATGAGGGTATAGAAGAGTGGCAATGAGGCTATAACCAATTGTCATATTGAAATATGTTGAAGATTTTGTAAGAGAAATATGTGAGCCATAAGTATAAATAATTAAGTTCACCCTTGGACCAAATAGAAAGAATAGATAATGTTTGAGGTGCCGATGATTGTATTGGAACGTTTACGTTGATATCTCCATCCATTGAAACAATGAACGTGGAATTAATCAATCGTCAATGTTTAATATTTCTTGGAAATCTCTGTACTTGCAACCATTTATTACAATTTAGGTGTGCAATGTAAGATGACAGGAATCAACAATGTTACATATATTTCTTGTGCTTTGTCGTCGGGTGTATACTCCAGCCTTCCCCCACGTACAAAATATACATAGACGACAATTGTGTGAAGGAGGGTATGCTCGGCAAGGAGGCTATAACCAATTGTCCTATTGAAATATGTTAAAAATTTTGTAAGATAAATATGTGAGCCATGAGTAGAAATAATTAAGTTTACCCTTAGACCAAATAGAAAGAAGAGATAATGTTTGAGGTGCCAATGATTGTATTGGAACGTTTACATCGATTTCTCCAGCTATTGAAAGAATGAACGTGGAATTAATCAATCGTCAATGTTTAATATTTCTTGGAAATCTCTGTACTTGCAACCATTTATTACAATTTAGGTGTGCAATGTAAGATGTCAGGAATCAAGAATGTTACATATATTTCTTGTGCATTGTCGTCGGGTGTATACTCTAACCTTCCCCCACGTAGAAAATATACATAGACGACAATTGTGTGAAGGAGGGTATAGAAGAGCGGCAAGGAGGCTATAACCATTTTTCCTATTGAAATATGTTGAAGATTTTGTAAGAGAAATATATGAGTCGTGAGTATAAATAATTAAGTTCACCCTTGGACCAAATAGAAAGAAGAGATAATGTTTGAGGTGTCGATGATTGTATAGGAACATTTACATCGATATTTCCATCAATTGAAACTGTTCCGTGGAATTAATCATCAATGTTTACTCCTCATCCGAAATCTCTAAACTTGCCACCCTTATTCTATTTAGATGTGCAATGTAACTGGATAGGAATTAACAGTGTTACATATATATATATTGTGCATTGTAGTCGGGTCTTTGATCGAGCCTTCCTTCACGTACAAAATATACATATAGGACAATTGTGTGAAATAGGGTATAGAAGAGTGCTAACGGGACTATAAAAAATTTAATAATTCTAATATCTTGAAGATTGTTATTCCGTATTTTCCCACATATGTAAATCATCAATATATGGTAATTCTTGGACGAAACCTCTAATAAGAGATAACTTGTTAGTTCCAAACATTGCATAGGAACGTTTAACTTGATATTTCCGAAATAAATAAAAACCGAATGTAAAATAATACGTCATAATTTTTTTCATCATCCTGAATGTTTAAACTATCAACCCTTAATTTTTTTTATGTGCAATGTAGCCTGGAAGGAATTAACTTTACAAGAAACAAATATTGTATATTGTAGTGGTCAGCTAATCATTTTTTCAATATCAACACTTCAACCGGGTTGATTCACGCAATTATAACAACTATGGTAATGGCTCAGATCTTTAAAAAGTAGATCCTATCATCATTGTGCTTTTTATACAAGACAGGTCAATGACTCGGAAAACATGGTCGGGAAAAAAAGCTTCATAAAAGTGAAAAGGGAAGAAAGAAATTGAAGTACGAAAACAAAAATAAAATATTCAACAAAAAAGCGAAATTCGAAGACTCAAGAATCGGGGTAGATAGGTCAGGATGCGATCATTGTAACAAAGTATTTTATGCGTTCATAATATCTTATAAGTTCAAGTATTAAATGAACCGAACTCAAATGAAAGAAAAAAATGATTTCAAACAAGTGTTCTTTGAAGTCATAGTCGACTAGAAGACTCTGTGTAGTCGACTGAACGATGACGAAAGTTAGAGTTTGAAATCAATTGAGTTGTAGTCAACTAAATGCACCAAGTAGTGGACTAAACAATCATCTAGTCAACTACACCCTCTCAAGTAGTCGACTAAACCATGCCGAAAGTTAAGAATTTTTTATCATTTCATTCAGTCGATTAAACCCCACAAGTAGTCGACTAATGACTACCATCCAGACGACTAAAGCCTCATTGAGTCGACTAGAGACCACCAAGTAGTCGACTAGGACTTCATCTAGTTGACTATAAGACTTCATGTAGTCGACTAAAGCCTAGCAAGTAGTCGACTAAAGGCTCATTATTCTGCACTTTGATAGAATACTTTTCTCCATCATTTGAGCAGCATGTCTAATGCTTTTGAAACGACTATTGTCTCTTTTCAATATGATATTCATTCTCAAGACCCTAAAGCCTCCATATATAAAGAATGAGAAGTGTATTCGCAAAACAACAGATTGAACTACACATTACGGTCACTAAACCATTATCAAAACCCTAAACCAACATATATGGAATGGGAAACAAAATTACTTGCTATCGACGCAAATTATCTTCCCAACCAAAATTCTATTAACACTACACATTACGGTCATAGAAAAAAGGGCCCCCAAAGTTTTACAACCATCGAAGCTCAGAAAAAATAATTGTTTCTGGTTAGCGTCAATACATTTCCTTTAACTTAGTCCTTAAATATTCGACTTGTTCTTTGCTGGGGTCGTCCATCAATTTCAGTAGAAATTCCGAACACAAGTACATTGGATCGGTCTGTATTCATTAAAAATACAGATGTTAAGATCGAAAAATAGAGGGGTCATGGAAGGGTATAGATTTGTGTGGATAATTCTGAAAACTCACCGAGATCAAGTCTCCAGCCAAGCATTGGCCGTTCCAAGACTCCATATTTTGCATCGCAAAGCTACCACATAAGGACCTGCTCATAACAATGTATTACTTTCATTTGTAAACTTATTTAACTATATAACTCAAAGTGGAATACATTAATTGGTTGCCTCTTACCCGTTCTTTGATGTGGGTATGTTTTAGACCTTTGCGTAAACGTAGTTGCTGAAGTCCTTTCCGAATACGAACCCCGCAAAGTCACACTAAGAGGTTGTTTTACATGAGACAAGAAATAATAACGGTTGTACCCTATATATAAACTAAACCTTTTAAATTGTGTTCAAAGGTACCAGTGTTTTCATCAATGCACGGTATCTGAATTGTTCCCCCCCCCCCCCCCCCCCCCCCCGAGCAAAGGTAATCGACGAATTTGCGTCATTGGTTAACAACTAATAAAAACCAATGGCGATCTACGCAAGCTGGGAAAAAAATATGAAACAATAGGCAAGGTAAGCAGAGATAAGATTATGACATGAATGAGTAATATGAAATATTAATCAGTCATGGCAATTAAGAATCATAATGTACCAGCTCGACATCCTTCACGCTATCCAAATACGGACATGGTGTGACTCTCTTATAGTAAGTAAAAAGCTCTTGAGCAGTCATTGTCGAAGTGTGAGCTTTTTTCTTCCTACCGCAACCGCCCATTACATCTATCTTCGCAACAACTTAGGATTTGAAATAATATTTCGCTCATCTTTCTCCTTTTTCCCTATGGTTCAGATTCTCAGCAAATACATTAATAACCTGTGTTCAATCCGAGAGTGGTATATTTACAAAATTTTTTTAATAAACTAATCATGGCCCACCCCAAAAATATTTCACTTGCATTTAGACAGTGTTTTATCAGTGGAGAAAATGCTTTGTGAATTGTTGAAGGAAATAATGAGCGATGAGGAGGAAATAATCACCGAATTATTGGAAAGCAAACAAAAAAATATTAAAAATTACAACTCATTAGTATGGAAACCGTTAGATAATTTTCACATATGAATTTCATGTATAAAAAATTAATGTTCGAAGCACTGACTTTTTGCAACATGAGTTTTTGCGCACTTAATTGGTTTTTCCTTCTATGAATGTCATTGGGAATGTACAAGTTCACTTACAGTGTCAACAAGCCATTGTTTATCGAAGAGAGTCATAAGGTGTCGGTGCTCCACAATTTGGTTTCCATACTTCACCAAAACCTCCTTGATATAATCAACAAAATAGTACGCTTAATAGTCGACAACAAAGTACTATTAGAATGTAGAGAAAAAAACATAAATTGTCACCATTTTCCTTACACACCTTTCATCGCAACCTTCCATCGAGGCATATTCCATCGAGGCATAATGGAGAAGATCCAACTAGTAATCGCTACGATTGGTTACTTCCTCTATAGTTTGAATCCATGGCGAGTACGCGTAACGTCCAGGCCTCTTGCTCCTTTTTCCCCTACCGGCATTTTCACATTCTATCGTCTTCCATTTTCCCCTACCGGCCTCTTCTAAGATTGTCTTCGAACATGAAAAGGACATCCGCTGCGCCTTCCTAGGCGCTGAAATAACTTCAGCACCCACCATTTCATATTCCTCTTGGATGGAATGTCCAATTTCATATTCCTCTTGGATGGAATGTCCAATGTGTTCTTTCGCCAGACGATACACAATGCCTGCAAGTTGACGATCTCCATCAGAGTCAGTGGCATCTACTGCTACACCTTTACCTTCTATATTTCCTTCACCTATCCCATCATCATTATTTTCCACAACCATGTTTGACATGACTACTTCTTGATTTGTTGTTGCACCATCGACTTCTTTGCTGCCTTTTCTTTCTCCTACACCCATTTCTCCTCCATGTACAGCTGTTTGTTCTTGTACATTTGATTCCATTACACCTTCCCCAAATTTTTCAGACCCCAAGGCCTCATACGAGTCTTCATGTAGAGGTCTGTGTTCTCCCCTGATTTGTTCTTCTTCTACTCCTTTTTCATCCACTGACAGAGCCTCTCCTCTTGCCAATTCTTCTTCTTCTCTAAACTCTTCCTCTTGATCATTTTCTTCCGAATCAGAATCAGATTCAGAGTGGGAATCTCTATACTCTTCCTCTTATTCTGTTTCTGAATCGTCCGACTTTATTTCGGTATCTTCCCTTACTTCTTCAACAACAGCCTTACCCTTGCCCTTGCACCTATCTCTGCCCTCGACACTCTCCACGTCTGCCTTTCTCCGTTTCGGTCGCTCAACAACCTTAACCTCAGATCTGCCATCGGCCTTTTTTTTGTTCTTCTTGCTCTTGAGATTCTCAAGCTTTGAAGCTTTATTTCTCATCTTTTTAGTGCACTCATCAGCAGTAGCTAGAATATGTGAGGCTACATACCTCATGCGATGAATAACTTCCTGCAAATATTCATAGAACCGCAAATAATTTAGACAATAGCTTAGGAAACATAAATACTAAAGAAAATGCAAAATAAATACGTAGGCATTAACTTACATCAGCTTCGACGTCCACCGACTCCTCCATGTCTACATTGTGTGCTATCTCGCTATTTGTCGACGTACAACCAGTGGAACCAATGGTTGGCAGACTGATATTCGTGTTTGCAGTAGCATCACCAACCGGGATCAACTATGGATATATTAAACACCATAAATTTATGAAGATACTTTAAAACTAAAACATAAATATAAAGGTCATGTCCTACCTTGTGTGTGCCATATGCGCCCATACCCCCATCCCATTTAATTCTGCGGCGTACGAGATTTGCCGTCCAATAGACAAGGGTTTGAATGTTGCCTTGCGGTTAATGAAATTGGACAGACTCAAAACGCATATAGTATAGAAGTTGTTGTCAAGGTAAAAAAAAATTGATAACAATTATTACATTCAGTGGATAACAAACATTCTCAAACATGATACACAATACCTGCAAGAACAACAAGCATCCACGATAGGCAGTCTTTAACGGCCCCCCTGATCCGGGCCTTATGGCTTTCACAAGTGCATCTGCAACATATTTTGCCCAGTTGCACGTGGCAATGGCATCGACTTCGGTAATAGCAGGCAACATGGACAAGTGACAATCATCACGGCACATTGGTGTTAGCACAGCAGCACAAGCCAATACAACAAACAGTCATTTTAATTGTTCGTTGTTTTCTTCCTTTATGACTTTTTCAGCAACCTTGGAAATCTTCAAACCATCAGGTTCGTAAAGACCGACTGCCACCATCCACTTTTCCCTTTCAAAATGTTGTTTCGTAGGAACTTTGTGTAAACCAGTGGGTATTCCGAATACATTGCCCACTTCACAGCCATTGACATGAAGCTCTCCGACATGAGGAAGTAAAACTCGGTTGGTTCTACAATCAAAGTTAGAAATCAAGTACATGGTTAAATCTTTGCCTATCACATTACAGTTGAGCTCCAACAGCTTTCCAAACCAAATATTCTCGACCATTTTCCGCTGGTCAACGGATAGCTGGGACACGGTATTGATAAATAGTTTCAAGTGTGACCGTTGGAAGCCAGTTCTCTTCTCCTCTTTACCTTCAGCTTTACCTTCATACTTGTTTCGCAATGAACTGTAGATTTTAAATAATTCAAAGCAATCAATCAAATCATTCCAACTCCTCTTATATACAAGGTTAATAGACGAGATAAAATAAAATAAAAGGCATCCCTGACCCAAGATATGAGGCCGGGCCTAGAGGACATGAACACTTTCAATCATAGGGTGCTCTCACCTCATACTTTATAACAAAGAATTAGTTACTTTACATAAGTATGAAGGGATTGATGTTCATTCATATACTAACCACCTCAAGTACATTAAGGATGGATTAAATAAACCTTAATGACTGAAAATATTGCATCTTTCACAAAAACTAACCACCTCAACTACATGAAGGATGGATTAAACAAATCATAATGACTGAAAATTTTGCATCTTTTGCAATTTCATACCTATGAACCAAATCATTCCAACTCCGGCTATAAAAAGGTTTATAGCCGGATTTAACAATTTTGAGAACATATCCAAATTAATTCCTTCTTTATTGAACATAATTCCTAGGGATCCAACAAACATAATTCCTTCTTGATTTAATATATTAATGTACGACTCATAAGGATATGAATAAGGAAAATGCTAGACATTAAGATTTTAACTTGAATGACGTGAAATGATGAGGTGGCATAATCTTTAATTCACTTATAATTTTGCCTTTTCATTTCAAATTTTCTACGTTCTTCATTTTATCTCCCTTTATCTCAAGACCCAGACACTCAATTCCCCCCCCCCCCCCTTTCTTGTGTAATCAAATATTTTGTTCATCAATTTTTATCAATTCTTTGTTCTACACACCTTTGCAAAACACCTTGTTAATGGGTTTTCTGCTGGCTTGGTTCATGAGACCAACGTGTTTCAATGCAGTGCCACCATTATTGGACCTCCTGAAACTCTTAGTATGCATTAATTCATTACCAAAGATTATATATTTCCACCAAAGATTGTTTTTCCTCTTATGTGGATGGTACATGCAGGGCCATCTCGGATTACAAGAAAATTGAGAAAAAAAAAATTCTGGAAACTTGTACTACCAAGAAGAATTGATTAACAAGGGACGATGAATTTTTGTTGCGCTTTGTCTATTGCAGGAAGGTTAAAACTTATTCAAACTGTCTTTGTTTGTATCTCAAATCTACTGGGTTTCTATATTTTGTCTCCCTAAATATGTGATGAAGCAATTGAATACTATCATGAGAAGATTTTTGTGGAAGGATATTCAGTTGAAACACGGAGGTGAAAAAATAGCTTGCCACCAACTTTGCCTTCCTAAGGATGGGGGGGGGGGGGGGGGGGGGGGTTAGGTTTAAAGAATCTGGAAAACAGGAATCATCCTGCCATTTGCAAATCTATTTGTGGCCTTTATGGGTCCATGAGGACTTAATTATAAACATGAATTTTTTGTTACTAAAGATTTCAGACAAATGTTCATGGATTTGGAGGAAAATCCTAAATTTCAGTAGTCAATTTAAAAGATATTTTGCTTTCAACATTGGAAATGGTAGTTCCATATCAGTGTGGTATGATAAAAAGCTTTATGAAGATTCTATATATGAGATTATGAGACACAGGGTTTTGTATTATTCAGGCTTGAGCATGACTGCAAAGTTAGAGGTTTTTATTGATCCTCAAGGCTCAACTTCCCAACCCAAATATAAATCAGGATAACAGAATTATATGGAACCCTACTGGGCATAAATTTAGTATCAAAACTGCTTGGGAAGCTATCCAATCTAGGAGAATGAAAGTGGAGTGGGTTTCATTGGTTTGATTTTCTTCTTGTATTCCAAAACATGCTTTTAATCTTGGGATACAATGCGAACTATGGGTATAGTGCAGGCTTGAAAATGCTAAATATGTCACTTTGAAGATGAATCTGCAGATCACTTAATTTTCTATTCTCCTTTCTCTAAGCAAATTTGGAATGTTATTATGTATAAAGCAGGTTTTGGTGTTATTGGCAATTCTTGGACTATCATTTTGAACTGCTGCAATATTCATTTAAAAGGCAAAAGCCTTCTCAAAGACATTGCAAAGCTATCTTTAGCTGCAACTGTGTAACATATTTGAGGAGAAAGGAACATAAGAATGTATGGTAAGGAGGTGAGAAATGGGAAACTCATCTTGCATGACATTATTAAAAATGTAAGATTCAGATTGATGTCTCTCAAAAGGATGAAAGTTAATTCAGTAAATGAGAAACACAACCCTAAATTAAACCCCTCTAAACCGGAAAATCCTTTAAATTGAAAAGGTAAACTCAACCCTAAATTAAACCCCTCTAAGATGCAACCCTAAATTGAAAACTCTAAACGTATTAACTATTGATGATTTCAGCTAGAGGAGCATAGTAACATACATATCCCCATAGTACATAGTGTGAGCACTGAGCAGATAATATTGTATTCAATATATATGTGATATATAATGGAAAAAGTCCGCTTCTTTTCACGGATATTCAAACAATGTTCACATTCTCACAGAAACCCAACAAAATTTATTGAAAACCCACACATATTCTCTCAAGTTGAAAGCTAAAATTATGATAAATTGAGATAGGGCTCGCCTATGAAGTTGTTACAGGAACTGCGATAATGTCTGTGGAGTCGATTTCTGCTTCAAATAATGATAATATCAAAGGAGTGCTCACGCATGGCAGTCGATATGTCAAGTACACTGTGTATGGCAACTTTTTTAAGGTCTCTAACAAGTACATCCTTCCCATTAGACTTATTGGTAGAGGTGCTTATGCCATTATTTTTAGAGGTCCTTATGTCATTGTTTCGTAACTTAATCAAACAATTGGATGTGTTATATATATATATATGTATCTATAGGTTAATTTGAAGTTGGTTCTTGTTTAATTTAGGTTCTTTAGTTTTATGGTTTTGAGATTGAGAAAACCCAAATTTTAGGTTTTACTATTTTTACTAGTTTTGTTTTGCTCAACTCTGAAATAGGTCTTGAGACATTTTAAATAGAAATATGTGGAGTATTGTTTATATATTCAGGTATAGGTTGATGTTTGTTTCTTACTGGATTAAGTTTTTGGGGTTAATTTGGGTTGGTTTGTTTTATAACTATGTGTTTATGGCTTATGATCACCCAAAGTTCAATTTATTTACTATTGCATGTTAGCTTTATTTGGTTTAAATCTCAAATGGGTCTTTGGATATTTTACTTAGGAATATTCAGATTAGTCTTTATGTATCAAATTTCTGAGTTGAAGTTTGTTATTACTGGATTTTTGTTTCGTTAATTTGGACTCTTTGTTTTATATCTTAGAACTTATTCCAAGTTTGATAAATTTAAGAACTTTGTTAGTTTTTCATGCTTAAACCTCAAATGGGTCTTCCAATAGTTTAGATAAGGTTTTATGTGGATGTTTCTTTTATATATGCAAATACTAAGCTGAAGTTCGTTTCTCGGTACGTCATTCAGGTTAATTTATTGTTCTGTTCTGTCTTGGGACTATGTGCTTATGAATATTTATATTACATTATTTTGCTTAAATTCAAATTAGTCTCGTGAGATTTTGGATAGGAATGTTTAGATGAATTATTTGTACACTTCTCTATCCTTTATTTATTTACTAAATTATTTATTTTTTTCGGATAAGAGACACAGTATAATCAATGATAAATTAAGAAGTTTCATGCAACCCTAAATTGAAAACTCAAAACATATTAACTATTGATGCCTTATGCTATCAGAACCTGAGTGTTCATGTATGATAATTTCACCATTTTAGTTGTCCTGGCCACCAAGTAATGAGAACAAAAATCTCCTTCTGTGTGTTTGTGTATGTGTTTCATGTTATACATCTACTAAACATAATACAATAATGGGATGTGAAGATGGTTTCTGCAATTTTGCAGCCTCTACGAATCCCAAAACTACCGGAGACTTTCCGAGCTCATAGGTTTATGGATTGCAACGGCCATAGTGCTTGAAAACTCTAAACTCAAGTAAGAAACCCTAATTTAAACACCTCTACAATGTAACCCTCAATTGAAAACTCTAAACTCAACCGCTTGAAAAGTCGATATTCAAACATATCACATACCAAATTAACAAAACTGGATTTTAGGATGACATACCTAAGTCTATACAAATTTTCCACTGGAATATTGATGGACGATGGAGGAGGGACGGCCCCAGAAGAAGATGATGGTGGCTTTTTCGCTGATTTCTTCACTCCTTTTTTGCCGGCTCTTTTCAACTTCGTTTTGGACGAAGCTTTTCCCGCAACTGATTTCTTCGACGCACCAACAACATCCTTGCCCTTATCCACCATTTCGAGTGATGAATTGCCCTTATCCACCTAAATTGGGGGTTTTTAGGGATTCCCTCCCGTGATTTTTAGGGTTAGGGGTTAGGTTATAAATTGGGGATTTCTAGGGTTAGGGCTACAATAGAACACACATGCAGACTAGAAACGGAGTTTAGGGTTAGGTTTTAGGTGGTTGATGAATCAGTTTTACAAACACACACAAGGAGCTCTCAAGGGGAAGAAGAAAGACAGTTCTCAAGATGAAGAAGATTGCTACAGTGGTTCGCACAATTAGGAAATGTTTTAATTTCAATTTTAGGATGTGTTTGAGTTGGAGCCAAAATGGTATGATTTGGAGCCAAAATGGTGTAATTTTCGGAAGTCAAACATGTATTTCCAAACAGTTCCGTATAATTTTGTGATGTACACAGATATACATATATAAGTATGTGATATACACAGATATATGTATATGAGCTGATATATGCTGATGTGGATAATTGAATACTATGCAACCAACCACAATCTGCCACTTATGAATGGAAGCAAGTCCAGTCAGAGAAGGAATGGACCTGAATTTTTTCCCTGAAAATTTCATCCACTATCCTACAGTCAAGATTCTTATGGTTTTGGCTATACCTATGGGTATTGGGGGTGTGGACCCATTGGCGAACTAGCTATCCTTTTTCAAAAAGTATAAATGCTTGTCTACCCCAATGCATTGTCATAAAGCATAAAGGTAAAGTCATCCAAAAAAAAAAGTGTCCTGTACTGGGGACTCAATTATTAAGTTTCTCATTCTCAAAAAAACAAATATATATATATTAAGCTCCTTACACTACAGAAAAATAAAAATAATGATAATAATAAAGCATTCACTCACATTTGCACATCTGAATCTGCCATCCAAATATTCAAGATCAAGTTTGTGAATCTGAATCTGCCATCCAAATATTCAAGATCAAGTTTGTGAATGACATACCAATTACCTTTTTTTGTTGGTATATAAATTACGGTTAATTTCAAGGAACCTCCTATACTATTCAGTTTAATCAACTAACTTCCATTGTATCTACTTTGCCCTCTATATTATTTAATTTCATTATTATGCCCCCTCACCTCATATTTTGGGTCAAAATGACTAAACTACCCTCAATAGTATAAGGGGGTTTAGTGAAATCAACCATTTTAAAAAATTATTTTTCAAAAATCAATTATACTTTTCGTAAAAATTATAAATTAAAAAATATATGTATATTGTTTGAAAAAAAATTATTTTCCAAAATATGAATTATTTCGAAAAAAATAATATATATTTTTTGCAAAAAAAATATTTTTCTGAAAAAAATCATATTTTGGAACATAATAAATAGTATATATTTTTCGCAAAAAAATTATTTTTCAAAAAAGATCATATTTTGGAACATAATATATATTTTTCGCAAAAAAATGTATTTTTCAGAAAAGATCATATTTTGGAACATAATATATATTTTTCGCAAAAAAAGGTCTTTTTTGGAAAAAAAATAATATTTTGAAACACAATAAATACTTTTTCGCAAAAAAAAATAAATTCAGAAACAAAATCATATTTTGGAACATAATATATATTTTTGGAAAAAATTATTTTTCGAAAAAAATCATATTTTGGAAAATAATATATATTTTTTGGAAAAAATTATTTTTCGGAAAAAAATCATATTTTGGAACATAATATATACTTTTTGCAAAAATTTTATTTTTCAGAAAAAAAATCATATTTTGGAACATAATATATATTTTTCGCAAAAAAATTTATTTTTTGGAACATAATATATATTTTTTCGCAAAAAAAAAATCATATTTTGGAACATAATATATATTTTTCGCAAAAAACTTATTTTTCGGAAAAAAATGATATTTTCGGAAATATTTATATTTTTTGAAATTTATAATTTTTACGAAAAATATAATTTATTTTCGAAAAATAATTTTTTTTAATGGTTGATTTCAGTAAACCCCCTTATACTATTAAGGGAAGGTAATTTAGACATTTTGACTCAAAATATGAGGAGGAGGGGGCATAGTGATGAAATTGAATAGTATAGGGGGTAAAGTGAATACAGTCGGAATTAGTTTATTAAATTGAATAACATAACGGGTTTCTTGAAGTTAACCCTATAAATTAACTTAACAACTATAATTTATTATACAAGCATTATAATCTATTGACTTGTATTTCTTTGTCACACTTTTCATCATATTTTTTTGTGCTTCCAGTTTCGTTATATAGACTAATGTGACTGCATGCTGTATATTTTGATTCTACATTAATTGAAATTTCTGGTTTAAATATTTATTTGTCAATAACAAAATATTCAAAATTTACTCCTGTACGCCACATATCTTGCAAGTATTGTTGTCAACGTTTCCTATATGAGCCTAAACCTCCACAACAAAGACAACTTTCTCATTCAACCATTTCCACAGTCTGATTAACTTTCAATTTTCATAATCAACGAGTAGCTTTCCTTCGTTCTTTAAAGATTACATTCTATCCCTTTGAGCAAATACTAAAAAATCTCCTTTAAATAACTGTAAATTAAGAGGGATTTGCCAAATTCACCACCATTATCTAACTCTTCCACTACTTGGGTTTTGTAATTATAAAAATCACTCACCACGGAAGTAGTTCCTACCAACAAGGATGGGCCGAAGACGGATGGGCCGGAAACGAGTGGGCTAAAGAAATAATGGGCCTATGAAAAATTCTAGAAAATAAGTGATCCGCAAGTTAGGGAGTTGTCCTATTTATGGATAATAGAGTCCATAAGGAAAAATGTTTTATCAAATCCCACGATTTAAAGGATTGGTAAACTTAGGAAAGGGATTTGACCCATTGACCAAGTTGTGTATAAATATGTGATGAAATATTGAACAAAGGATCCAATTTTTCAACCCAATTATTATTGTGTATTTTTTCTGCATCTACACAATTGACGCTGTCTGTGGGAAGCACCATTATTGAAATCTTCTTTCAATAAGCTTCCCATTCTCTACGAAAAAGCTGAGATTCATACCATCGATGGCGGTGATTACCCGTTCGCATCAAACTGACTTACCTCCGAACGGAGGCCAACAAGCAGATGATCCAATCAGGCGAGCCTTGGAGGAGAGGACTGCCGAATTGGAGAGGCAGAACGCTGAACTAGTCGCAAAACTGGCTCAACTTTAGAACCCCCAAGAGGTCCAGAACGATGAACAGTCCAACCAACAGGATCGATCCATAGGCCACCAGACAGGAAGGGACAACCACCAAGTTAAATCCAACAACGATCGGGAGGAGCACGCTGAATCATCCCTACAGGTGCTTGGGGGGCGCAATCCCGAAGAGATTTTGACCATGAGGAAGTTGGAGGAAATTATGACCAGATTCCAAAGGGAGGTGCTGAAGGATCTGAAGGTGCAGACCCCTATCGATCTTGCGTCCGAAGCATCCATCGATGTCGTGCAGACTCCATTCACCGTGTCGATCACCAGTGTGCCCTACCCGGAAAGGTTCAGACTACCGAAGTTCACCCTGTTCAACGGTACGAAAGATCCAACGGAGCACATCTACCACGTGTATACCATGATGAATGTCTACAACGAAAACGAAGCCTTACTTTGCAAAGTCTTCCCCACCAGCCTAACCAAAGCAGCCCTACTCTGGTTCAGAAAGCAACCACCCCGATCCATTAGAAGCTGGCTTAGACTCTATGAACTATTCATTGCCCAGTATTTCGGCAACAAAAGACAAAGGAAGACTATCTCTAGCCTGTTCACTGTGATCCAAGAGAAAGGCAAATCCCTGAAAAGCTTTGTCTCACGATTCAATGTCGAGATGTCCTCAATTGATAATTGTGACCAGCATTCGGCTGTCGAGGCCTTCAGAATGACCCTGATCCCTGGAACCAAGTTCCATCAGTCCCTGGTCAAAAGGCCACCAGCAGACATCGGAGAACTCAATTCCAGGGCACAAGGGCATCTCCTAATAGAAGAGGAGTTGGCCATACACCAAAGAAGAACAACCTTTGCAAACGTAGAGGCAAGGGCATCAGAACCTTCTAGGATGAAGGATCGGTTACCAAACCGGAAGTGACCGAGCGCTCCTCCTGCACCCTCCCCAGTCCCAGAAAAACACCAGAGGATTGAAGACAAAATGACCCCCTTAAAAGTTACCCTGGCCAAACTGTACCAGGAGACCAAGGGTAAAGGAATCTACTGGTCACCACCACCCATCAGACAGCCGATGGACCAGAGAGATATGTCGAGGCACTGTGCCTTCCATGGCGAGTACGGGCACCATGCCAACGAGTGCAGAAGCCTCCAGAGACAAGTAGAAGCCATGATAGCAAAAGGAGAGCTGACCAAGTATGTTGCCAATGAAGGAACTCGACCCGATCAACCATCTCATACACCCGCTAAGGGGGCAATGGGATAGCTCGTAAGAGTCATTCACATGGTTCACGGAGGACCAAGTTGATCAGAAGTAGAGGAAGCCCGTATATCTCAGATGCGTCAAGCCCAGAAGTTGCGGAGGGTTAGCGAAGTCAGCGAGTTCCGAAGCCCGAAAGAGGATGCCCGTATAACTTTCTCCTCTACAGATATGTGGGGCATTCAATCTCCACATGAAGATCCCTTGGTTATCTCTCTTATGGTCTCGAACTACTTGATCAAGAGAGTGATGGTTGACCCAGGAAGCAGCACCAACATTATCACCAAGTGGGCCTTTGAGAAGTTAGAGATCGCCGGATTTGATGGCAGAAGAGTGGAACCAGTGGGAGAGATTCAACTGCTAGTAACAGCAGTAAGGTGCACGCTCAGAGAAACCTTCGTGGTGGTGGATGTCAAACCCTCCTACAATTTCCTTATGGGGAGAGGTTGGATCTATCGGATGCACGGAGTTCCCTCAACAATGCATCAAGTCATGCGATGCCTCGATCCGAACGGAGTTGATGTGATTGACATCAGGGGCGATCAGGTAGCAGCCAAGGAGTGTTATGCCATCACCATGAAAAGTTTAAAGAAAAGGGCTGAACCAGAACGAGGGTCACGATCCAAAGCGGTACCCGATGACCAATAACAATTACAGGAAGAGGTGGCGGGATCATCAATAGCAGCTGAACCTTTGCTTGAAGTACAGATCTACCCCGATCACCCCAAAAGGTTGACTTATATCGGTTCTGGCCTCAGTGTTCAAGAAAAGGAAGAAATGGGGGCCCTGCTACGCTCTAACGTTGACGTATTTGCCTGGGGCCATATGGATATGACTGGCATTGATCCGTCCATAGCATAACATTCCCTCAACATGGATCCCAATGTAAAACCTATCAGACAGAAACAAAGGCGAATCGGGGCTCACAGAATCCAGATTATAGCTGAGGAAGTTGACCAGCTTCTCCAAGCAGGATTCATTAAGGAGGTACAGTATCCTTCTTAGCTGACAAACGTTGTTGTGGTTCAGAAAAAGAATGGGAAATGGAGGGTGTGCGTGGACTTCACCGACCTAAACAGAGCATGCCCGAAGGACTATTTCCCCTTACCAAAGATCGATCAGATGGTGGACGCCACCGCAGGATTCGAATGACTAAGTTTTCTGGATGTGTACTCTGGGTACAACCAGATAAGAATGAACCCTGATGACGAGGAAAAGACTGTCTTCATCACTGAATCAGGTACATATTGTTACATAGTTATGCCTTTCGGACTAAAAAATGCAGGTGCAACCTTTCAAAGGTTGGTCAACAAAGTTTTCCAGGGCATGATGGGATCTACCATAGAAGCCTACATTGATGAAACGGTGGTGAAAAGCAAGGCAAAAAGTGACCACCTGGCTGACCTACAACTGGTGTTCGACACCCTCAGAAAGTACAAGATGAAGCTCAACCCATCCAAATGTTCATTCGGAGTATCCTCAGGCTAGTTCTTGGGGCACATAGTTGATCGGACGAGAATACAAGCTAGCCCAGCACAAGTTAAAGCCCTCATGGAGTCAGTAGAGCCAAAGTCCCGAAAGGAGATCCAGGTGCTAACTGGAAGAGTAACAGCCCTCAGCCATTTCATCTCTCGTTTAACCGATCGGTACAAGCCGTTCTTTCAAGCTATAAGGGCGACAAAAGGAGAGGTCTAGGGGCCGGAGCAGTCGGAAGCCCTGAAAAAACTCAAAAGGTATATGGCAAAGCCTCCTATACTGGTAACCCCAGAAGCCGATGAGCCACTACACCTGTATCTGGCCATATCTGCCATATCTACCAGCACCGCTCTGGTCAAGGAGGGCATGGGGTACCAGATACTAGTTTTCTACACCAGCAAAGCCCTTGCTGATGCGGAAACCTGGTACTCGAAGCAGAAGAAGCTGGTACTATCATTGATCAATGTTAAACGACATCTTTAACATTATTTTGAAGCACATCCGATTGTAGTGCCAACTGCAACCCCGATCAGGTCCATAATGGCGAAACCTGAGTTATCGGGGATAGTATCCAAATGGGCAATAGAACTCAGGATTTTTGATATAACCTATGTCCCCCAAACTGCTATCAAAGGGAAAGCAGTAGCTGACTTATTGTTGGAAACAGAAACTACATATTCCTTGGTAGAAAATGAGCCTGGTTTATGGGTTGTGTTCGTGGAGGGATCATCAAACATCAACGGAACAGGGATTGGTGTAGAGATCGTAACACCAGATGGTACTAAAATCCGACAGTCCGTTCGATTGGAGTTTCCTGCCTCTAATAATGAAGCCGAATATGAGGCCCTTCTCGCAGGAATTCGGTTGGCCCGAAGCCTTCAAGTACAGAAAGCAAAAGTACAAAGTGATTCCCAGTTGGTCGTGCGGCAGTTCAATGGAGAGTATGAAATCCGAGAGCCGAAAATGGAAGCGTACAAGAATTTGGTTTTAAAAGAGGCTGAAGGGTTCCAGCAGTTAACCTTTGAGCAGATTCCCAGAGGGGATAATTTCATAACAGACCATCTGGCTAACTAGGCCTCCGTAACAGGAAAAAGTATAACTCGCACTGTACCGATAAACTTCATTATCCGATCAAGCTTGGAGCCCCCCGAAGAAGTAATGGTTATTCCATGGGAGCCGAGCTGGATGGACCCAATAGCTGATTATCTAAGGACTGGTGGATTGCCTGAGTCAAAACCAGAAGCCAGAAAGATAAGAATGAAAGCAGCCAGGTATGCTCTATACAACGGACAACTATACCGCAAGTCTTTCTATGGGCCTTACTTAAGATGTCTCACGCCCTCCGAGGCTTCGGCGGTCATGGAAGAGATTCACGCAGGAGCATGTGGCAATCATTCCGGAGGGAGGTCCTTAGCCCATAAAGTTCTCACATAGGGATACTTCTGGCCTTACATGTCAAGGGATGCTGAGGTTTATACCCGACACTGTAAAGAGTGCCAGTTTCATGGAGATGTCATTCATCCACCTCCGGAGTTACTCAACCCGACAGTTATCCCTCATCCCTTTGCCTGATGGGGTATGGATATTGTGGGTCCTCTCCCGCAGGCTATACGATCAACCACTCATGTTATTCTGGCTACAGACTACTTCACCAAATGGGTGGAAGCAGAGGCATACCCCACCATTACAGGTAGTCATGTTATAAAGTTCATCTGGAGCCACATCATCTGTAGATTCGATCTACCCCGAACTTTAATGATGGATAATGGCACCAATCTTGATAATAGGAGGGTTCAAGCGTTCCTGGAAAAGCATGGGATCAATCAGAACACTTCTTCCGTCGGCCATCCGCAGGGAAATGGGCAGGCTGAAAGGGCAAATAGAACCATTTTTGATACACTGAGGAAAAAGCTTGAAGAAGCAAAAGGGGCATGGTTGGAGAAATTGCCCGAGGTGTTATGGTCCTATCGGACTACTCCAAGGCAACCAACGGGAGAGACCCCTTTCGCCATGGCATATGGGGCCGAAGCCGTTATCCTGACCGAATTAAGAGTACCTACTTTGAGAAGTCAAGCCTGGGAGGAGGGTCCAAATAATCAGCACCTAGCCCATGATCTGACCGACTAGAGGAAAGAAGGGAAGTTGCTGGGATAAGGCTGGCTGCTTATCAGCAACAAATCAGGGCACGATTCAATTAGAAAGTCAAGATTAGAGAATTCCAGGTAGGCGATATGGTACTCAGAAGAAAATTGGGATTGTAGGAAAGTTACGAGAGACATATGAAGGACCTTACACAATTATTGAGGTAATCGGACGTGGAGCTTATCGGGTGCGGAAGAATCAGACAGGCCGTATCGAGCGCAACTCTCAGAACGCTTATCGGCTGAAGAGGTATTATCCTTAGGTAGTTTCTATTTCTTGTTAAAACAATAAAGTTGTGTCCCACTTAGGACACATTTTTCTGATTATAACAAAGCATCTGTGCCCGATGTTCGGCACCTCTGCTTCAATATTCTCAAAGTTCATTTCAGTGAAGATACATTTTATTATATGCTCGAAGGCTCCATGTTTAATCAAAATACTCCTAAGTGTTGAGTTAAAACTTGATTTGAACTAACCAGAGGATAAAAACAAGCCTCGGGGGCCATATGCCCGAAGGCTCCATTTTTAATCAAAATTTTCTTAAGTGTTGAGTTCAAACCTTATTTGAACTAACCAGAGGACAAAAACAAGCCTCAGGGGCCATATGCCCGAAGGCTCCATGTTTAATAAAAATAATCCTAAGTGTTGAGTTAAAACTTGATTTGAACTAACCAGAGGATAAAAACAAGCCTCAGGGGCCATATGCCCGAAGGCTCCATTTTTAATCAAAATTTTCCTAAGTGTTGAGTTCAATCCTGATTTGAACTAACCAGAGGACAAAAACAAGCCTCAGGGGCCATATGCCCGAAGGCTCCATTTTTTAACCAAAATTTTCCTAAGTGTTGAGTTCTAACCTAATTTGAACTAACTAGAGGACAAAAGCAAGCCTAAGGGGCCATATGCCTAAAGGCTCTATTATTTAGTTAAAATTGCCTAAGTGCTGAATTTCAAACATAAACCAGCCAGAGGAAGAAGAAAAGGTATCACGGGCCAGATGCCTGAAAGCAAAATATTACAGGAAAGCAAGAGCAAAACAAATACTGAGATAGGAAAATCCTTTTTTCATTAAATAAAAAGAAGGAAATTACAAAAATACCCTTCGGGGTAAGTACAAATAAACTTAAAAACCTATTCTACTGATCAGGGCGATGATACTCTTTTCCCTTCAAAATAGCGGCGAACCGCTTCTCGTTTTCGGAGGCGGGAGAGGTTTTGTAGGGAACAGACACTCCCATGTGGGCATTAAATTCCTCAGCGGTCTTGAACTCCCGAGCTTCCAGAGGAATATGCTCTATTTTGTGCCTCTCTCGCTAGGCTCTGACGGTTCGGATATCACAGATAGTGCAATATCGGTTGTATATATCCAGACCTCCCAGGCGGCACACCTCCACCTTAGCCCGCTCAAGAGCCAGAAGGTTCTCTGACTTTGCCTTTTCAGCTGCCATCCTCTGGTTAGCTGCCTTCACTTCTTTAAGCTCAGCAGCCAAAGCTAGCTTTTCAGTAGTCAGAGCCCGTTTTTCCGCCTCACTGGTCTCCAGGAGGTTTTTCTGCTCTGAGACGGTCTGACGAAGACCATCTGCTTCCTTGACCAAAGCGACCCTATGGTCGTTGTTTTGCCTTATTCGGGCCTTCATATTGGCCATCTCCCTGACATCAGACTCCACAACATTGTTGTAGGCCTGGACCCTATAGAGAAGATGCACAAAAAGGAAATAATTAGTACATGAAGAGGCAACAACAAATAAACCAAGTACAAAAGGATGAATAAGTATATACCTCCATGATCATTATAGAGGTCTTCTTCACAAGATCGGTCCTGGATATTTTTTATCGAACAACCCTATCGGCCGGAGTCCAAATCCCCTTTGCCATAGCCCGAAGAGCTTCTAGCTGGGCAAGGGTAAGATGGTCGACGCAGACCGGAGTCCCATCTGGTAGAAGGAACTTCGGTTCCCAAGGAATAGAAGTGCGAGAAACCTCCTAAGCTTGGGGGGTTTCGCTTGTAGAAGCATCAGTTGCTTGAGTTCTGGCCCTCTTATTAGTCATCCCACCGCCTGTACCGGATCAGGTCCTGGTGACTGAAGGATTTATAGGATGAAGTTGGGGCGGAGCTGCCGGATTCTGAGTTGGCGGAGGTACTGGAGGCGCCGGAGGTGCTGTTGAGAGCGGAACAACATCAACCAGGGTGACCCCTTCAGGAACTTGAGGGCGTCTGGCAGAAAGAGGTTTGTCGGGCAAGTCCATCCTGTCAACAGCAGCGCCCAAGTTAGAAATTGATTATAGGTTTACCGAAGTCAGCAGGTCAGTAGCAGATCGGGCTTTGCCCTAGATATGGGTTTTCAGGAGGCCTATACGTTGTTTTATGAAAGACATGGGAATGTCCCTATTCTCATAACCCGGAAATTTATAGGCATAATCCCTCCGATGAAGATCACAGTATTCGCAAAGGCTAGCAATTCCCATGTTGAACACATAACTTCAAGAATATACATCCTAGGGTTTGAAGTTGGAAAACTCAAAAGAGTTAGAGACTTACCCCAATACTTAGAGAAAATGGAAGAGGAGAGTAACCCTAGCAATTCCCATGTTGAACATTTCTTCAAACTCCAAGTAAAAGGAGATGAAATCAAATGAGGAAGTGATGAAGAGCAAGAGGGAAGGAGAAATGTAGATAGAAAATAGGTTTTTAAAGAAATAGAAAAGTCTTGCAATGAAAGACTTATGATTTTGTAGAGATTTCTCACTATCTCTCACACTCATCCAATGGCCAATAATAAATGTGAAAGAAAAGGGAGAAGATCCAAGGGCCACAAAGTGGTCTTGCAAGAAGACTAAAAATCAAAACCCATAAAACTAACTCAATTCTAAACAAGGCCTTAGCATCTAAGGGTTGAGATTAAAGCAAGGAAAATGAATAAATGATCCAAGGGTTGAACTAAAGTCATGCAAAGTGAAAGACTAAGAATAATGCATTCTTGCATTTAAGTACCAAACAAACAAGGACCTATGATCCAAGGGTTGAGAACAAATATGGGAGAAGAAGATCAATGGCTAGAATTTAGACACCACTTAAAAGTGTAAAATGACAACTTTCTTCCCAACTTAGGGTTAATTACAGGAGTGTCATCATACTTCTTAATTACCCTTCCACCCTTGTCATCCTCTCTAGTTACCACTATACCACTCATACCCCAACACTTAGTCAAATCTCTACACTTTCCACTAAGTGCTCTAAATATGAAAATACTAATTTACCTTTCGGTAATTTCTTTTCCCGAAATTGTTTTCAACAATTTTCATTATTCTCAAAATGAAAATACAACATGAAACTTATAATTTTTAATATCACATAAAACATGTAAGTCATTCTAAGCACATAAACATATTAAGAACAAAATCATATTAGACACATAATCATGTATGCATTTAATCTTTAAATGTTTTTTAAAAAAATTAGCACGTAAAAATACCGAATGCTATAGATTAGGAAAAGTTGCGACCTTTGATATTTGTGATTACTGCCTATATATATGGATACAGTGGTGTCCATTGTCCTTAATTTCATTCCTTATTGTCTTCTGAGTATCACAAACCCTAAGATCAGTTCGTGTAAGCCATGGATAGGGATATCTTGCAGCCATTGATTTATGATGTTAATATGCGCGTACGTAAGATGTGTTTCCCCTGCTATGAATCATATATTGCTTGGTATGTTCTCCTCATTTAGTATTTGATTTATCCAAATCCTATTTTCTTCGGTCAATTCCTCCAATGTTTTTTATAGGGAATCTGCGAGGGGGGTGAAGGGAGCAACGCTCCATGGGAGCGACTCGACAAGGCCATCAATATGCTGAGTGGTGCTCTCCCAAGCCATGCTAGACCGACGGCTTCGAGATACTTAAGGCAATGCTTTGAAATGGGTGATTCAGAGGCAACTTTTTGTCGCGGAGTGGTAATTTCTAACTGCAATTTTTTTCACAATTGTATTTTTAAAAAAAAAATAAAAGCTTTCTTCATCACTTCAATTGAGTAGTAAAAGTTTTGGTAAATTTTATATTGAAGTCAAGATGCTCTTCATCAAATGATTGTTTTCGTACAATATCTCGATTATTTGTTCATCAACATGCTCTAATTCTGAATTTTAAATGTTATAACATTATTTTCGGCTCTGTTCCTGGGTACAGGTCAATTGGGTGGTGTTTAACGAAGTGAGAGGGTTGGCCAGGTCGGTGATGAATGGCAACCAGTCTCTCTACCCCCTCGGCATCGCTTTGATCCACTCCAATGAATCTGATAAAGAAGTCGGGGTGCGTCTTCTGAAGAGGTTGAGGGGGCATGATTTATAGAGGTCAGTAATCAAATTTATAAGGAAGAAAATGTTGTCACTTTTCCCTCTCTTTGGTGAAAAATGCTAGAACCAAAATTTCTTCGAAAACATTCCTAGATGCTGTAACAAACCCCATGATATAAACTGGGAAACTTGGATTATGAATGAAGATGCAATTGACTGTGACCGTTGCCGGTGTGACTTAAACATCATGATCTTATAAGGACGTTTTCCAGAAAACCGGGTGGAAGGGCACTTTGGATAGGAAATCATTGTAGTTCGCAATATGGTTCACAAATTTTTTTTTTAAAGTCTTGTTAATATTATCGGATATTTTTTTTTTAACTTTGAATGGCATGTATGATGTATGAGTATTATTAACTTTGATATTTTGGAATTTTACAATAATGTGTTACAATTTTGTTACAAAGGGGTTAGATTATTGAGATGCAATGATATACCATAAGTAAATGAACTAATTGAGTAATACAATGAAATAAGCATTTAAGGCAACACTAACCAGTAGTTGGCTTCATTAAGGCTCTCATTCATTAATGCATTGAAGGCAACACTAACAATTATTTTCATACAAATAAGCTCATTCCCATTATAAAACCAAATAAGATTTTCCCTGTAGCATAATAAGTGCATGTCAGAAGCTCTTCCAGCCAATGATCATTTACGAAAAGTAAGTATTCCTCATTCCATAGTGGCTTCGTTAAGCATCTCAATTCGATTGAAAACATCATATATATAGGATTCTGTTTAAATGACCATACTCTATTTTCACCATATTTTGTTTTCATTAAATCTTTAGTTGCACCAAATTGCAGTTAATTTTTAACCTGTTACACTTGTATCGCATAATATAGTGATTTATATTACATATACCTAGCAAAATAAGTGGGTACGTGGTTAAGGATCTAGGAAACCCAATACAACTTAAACAACATTACTAATATATCAAAATTCCATTTGGATGCACTACGTGTCATCCCCAACTTTCTCCTCATCCCTAATGTTGTCCTCATCCCCAGCTTTCTCCTCATAACGGTAGCAAGCAGCATTGTAAGCAACATTTTCTAATGCAGATACAAGGTTTAAGGCAAATATGTGTGTTTTTTCCTCTACGTTCGGTGTTGTATTCTTCATGAAATGCATATAGAATATACGGTTATAACTTTCATACTAACCTAAAATCTTTATTTTAAATATTCAGAAAAGGGAAGAGGGTATAATTAGTATTTTACCATTTTTTGCCCAATATTGTTAGAAGCATAATATGACGGTAGTGTGTCAAACAACCTTGATGCAAAAGTTTGTCCCTCCAAGTTGGAAAACTAAAATTTTAGTCATATAAGGAATTTCAATTAACATTCGACTAGTAAGTTAGGCATTTAAGTGGATTAAATAGTTGGGGTAGCATACATCATCATTGGATGCAAGTTCTTCTTTAATTGGTGTCGGTTTAGCCGAGGAGGCACTAAATTTACCTTTTCCTTTCATAATGTGTCTATTATAGGTATCCTTGAATAATTCAATCCCGTGGTAATCTTCGAACATTGCTATTGGAAAATCATGTACCTAATAGTTAAACCAAGAAATAATTTATAATGAGCACGCAACATTATTTAATCCTATAAGTGGGGTAGGGAGACTTAATACTCGCGTTACGAAGGTCATCGGCAACTTTAGGAGCTTCTGTCCTCGGTGCTGGTAAAGTTGTCGACGTACTGGCTTTACCCTTTCCTAGCATGTCTTTTGTCGGTTTCGTTTTAATATCATCGCACCATGCCTTGAAAAATTCTTGACCAACTCAATCTTCGTACATCGCTCTTGGAAAAATAGTCATGTTCTCATCGGTCGAGGTACTAACTTTACCTTTTCCTTTAATGTCGGAGTTGGGCTTCAAATTATCATCGGTCATCATATCCTTGTAAATCCATCCCGGGAATTCAACATTCTGACAATTAGACAAATATATAATAAGTACACATAGACTATTTAATTATTTAATCCCTAAAACCTCATACTCACCCCCATACGTTTCCAATTAGTGTTCAGTCCGACAAAGTTTTTATCACACGGCTTCGGCTTCTTTGAGGTACTGGATTGAAACTACATGGGTGGTGGTATCTGTGAATGTTGGATTTTTCCAACAGCCTATGAAATTCAGTTGTGTAGGTAAGTCTCCCTAAACATTAATATTATGTACATGGAGCAAGAGTTATATAGAAGAGTTATCATAAATAATATTGAGTACAGTGCTAACCTTTGATTTTTTTGTGCACTTCTTCTTGCGAGCCATAGCTTTCTTCATACCACCTACATGCATCCGCATTTCGCCTTTATAATTGTCCTTGTAGCGAAACCCTTGGTGACAGGACCCGAAGGACGTAGGACGTGTGTATCCTCGTCGTCGTCCAGTATAATAGGTTCCGGCATACTACTACACGATGGGCAGCTGTTCTTCATATTTGAAGCTGAAGGAACGCTTATACTACCAACAATTGCTTTGACCTTAGCCAAAACATTCTGGAACCCCTTCTCGTCAAAGATTGCGCTAGCATCAATGAAATTCATGTAGTGACATAATATCCTATGACGTCGCCTCATTACAAATCTAGGATGTGAAACTTAGTGAGTTAAATTGGTTTCGTCAGAGATTCCACTTCTTGAATTTTTTGTCCACCTTTTCATGATATATCTTTACAGAATTGAATCCACACACATCTCATGAACAAGGACCTTCAGTACATGGCTGCACAGAATGTCAAATCTGCTGAATTTCCCACATGTGCAGACCAATCATCAGTATGCGACCTGGTGACCATTTGGCGATCACCATCGGTCCTCCCAACATGATATATCCTAACTCTAGAATAGTCTGGCTCATAGCGTGCCAGAACCTTCTCACCCATACAAGTCGCAATGAATTCCTCTTGGAAATCCAGGAATATCTTTGTCGTATACACTTTTCCGGCTTGTTGAAGCAGGGGGTGATGGGAACACAAACCTTGGCAGCTTTTGGACAAAGGAGTACTCAGCTTCAAGCTCCTTGTATCTCTTGGCATGAAGAATATTTTCATACTACCGAAAGAAGTCCGACAACTTAAACTGTCTCTCCAGGTAATTCTTCAGTCCTAAATTGAACAATTCACTCAGCTGTGTCAATCGCATGCCTACTGTCCAGAAACCCTTTACATATGCGTATGCCCATACGTATTTCATCGAATATAACTTTGCCAGCCAAACATTCTGATGTGCATTGAATTTATCCAGCATCTCAGTCCATTGTACTTCAAATAAGTGAACCTTCTCGATCCTATACATGAAGTTAACAATTACAGCCTTAATGGTCAATTTTCCAACACGCGCGTTCCCCACATGCCTGTGTGCATTTTGCATAATGTGCCATGTGCAAAAGAGATGTTTATATTCGGGCATCACAATCTCCAAGGCCTTTGCCATGGCTGCATCCTGATCGGTAAAAATAGTCATCGACCGCTTATTTTACATCACCTTCAACAGTGTCTTAAACAACCAAGCAAATGATTCAACTGTTTCATCGTACATGAAGGCGCAACCGAAAATTGTTGTTTCCTTATGGTTGTTTAATCCAATGAAAACCGCAAATTGACAGTTTCCATACACCAGCTTGTAAGTTATGTCGAAAGTGACGACATTTCCAAATAGAAAGTAGTCGTTGATCATCTTTGAGTCCGCCCAAAATACATTTGTAATCCTTTCTTCAAAATGGAGTTGGACGGCATGTGCAAAGAGAAGATCCTCGCATCTCTGGTTATAAAAATAATTTGTCAACCACGCATCATCTCCCTTTTCAAGATCAATATACCTTCTCATGCGTAAGTGATTTTGAAAATCCAGCTTCGTGAAGCTGACCGATGCTCAACCGCCGGATGCACGGGAAGACAGCTCGAAGGCTTTTCGCGGTGAAATTCCATAATTGGCAGCCATCTCAACATCGATTACTTGAGCCGCAGTGATCCTCCGCTACGACGGAAGCATGTGCAATAACTCTGCCTTCACCAGATCGTGGCTGTGATTTTTAAGAAATCTGGAAACAATGTACTTATTTAGCCCGCGATCTAAAGTGATAACCATGGTGGCCTTGCACTCCACCCAGGTCTCAGCCCTTGGTCTTTTACAGAGGTGGTCCCATTTATCCTTTCTTCTCTTACCCTCCTTGGAACACACAAATTTCCTGGAGCATAATTTTCCATCTACCTTGTTATGGTTCCCATTTTATTTCTGAATACTGAATCCCAACCTCCCAGTATAGGCATTGTAGAAGTTGTATACGTGGTCTTCAGAATCGAAGTCCTATAAAAAATAAGGAGTCAAGATGGCTGCCCCGACGCCAGATGAAGATGTCTCTGAGTCGATGTTTAAGCAAATAATGGGAGAATAAGTCATCTTTTAATACCCAACAGATTACTCTACACAGAAGAAATAAACAAATTGTATAAGAATTAATACTTGTATTTTAATGGAACATATTACTTAGATTATACTATATGGTATATATATATATAAATATATTTTAGCAGTAATATACAAGTATTATATATAAATGTTACATGGTATAGGTTTCTCAAATACAATCCCAAATTAAAAGGGTCTGGCCTGTTTGTTAAATATCTTTAACATAACTATAATACACAGTCATTCCTCACATACTTTAATACACATTCAATATAAGGCTTGGTCCTAGTACATGCATGTCCAGAGTTATCATTTTATAATTAACCAATAGGACAAGTAGGTGCTCAAATAATACATGCATATGTTACTAAAGAAGAAGAAAATGGCAAAATGGTGCATGGTGTAACACCCCGTGTTACTTTCTCTTTTTACTGAAATTAATTCTGATTTAATTTCGGTAATGACGTCACTTGTTCATGACGTATTATTTATTCTTGGTATTTGATACCTGTAAATTTTTCGCGTTTAGTTTTAAAGTCAACTGGACGACATTCCGGTTTCTCTTTAACAAGTTCGTGAATTATCGTTATCGACTACACGGTACCGTTTTGATTATTTCGGTTACGGTATTAGTACTTCTACGGATCCGGTGTGAAGCATATTAATTTACTTTCTCGGTGTCCCGGTTGTTGGGTTCCTAACCCGGTGTATCCCTTTCAGACTAATTTGGTTATTGGGCGTCCTGTGGACTTACGAGTTGACTCAATATTAATTGGAGGCTTCCGGTAATTGTTGGGAGATGTTATGTATATATATATATATTTAGTTATATATATATATATATATATATTGAAGTTGGGTCATTCTGCAATTATGGATAATTTGGGGGTCAGTTGTGCAATATAGTACATATATATGTATATTTGCATACGCAACCACAGATACTCTGCTTCTTTGCACACTGACTGAGTCTCCTTCTCTTCTCTCTACACTACACAACCTACTACACAGACCTGCATCCCTCTTCTCTCCTCACACGGCGAAACCATGCCATTTTTCTCCATCTTCGCCGGTCATGGCGAGAGAGAGAGAGAGAGAACCGGAGGGAGAGAGGCATCGGCTGTAGGCGACTGGTTGTGGTGCATAGCAGCGGCTGGTTAGGAGCAGCGACGACTACATCTTCTCCATTCACCATGTTCGCCGGTCACGGCGAGAGAGAGAGAGAGAGAGACCGTGTGAGGCTGACCACGATGGAGAGTGAGAGGAGGTTGAACGACTGGAGTTGCCGACGGCGGTTCTCGGTGGTTGAGGCGGCGGCAACCGTGGCTGGCGGCGGCTTGCACGGAGGAGCGAGTAGCTGCGACTGGTTCACGCAGCAGGGGTGGAGCAGTCGTTCGACAGGGGCGAACTCGGCTGAGCTTCGGCCAATTTTTCGGCGACCTTCCAGTGATCGGTTTGAGCCAATTTTCGATGAGTAGTTTCGTACCTACGTAGTATTTGTCATATATTAATTTCGTGATTTTACGTTGAACGATTTGCCCGAAAATCGCATTTATAGGTTATAGTTTTCGTTTGGGGTATTTTAGATTTAACTCAATTAATTAACCTATTATTAATGGGCTTCGTATCATATATATCGTATAGGTTATCGGGACGGACATTTCGATACATTCGAAATAGTTTTTGGACGATTTTGGTCGGCGGGCTTCGTGTTCGGGCGCCGATACTGTGCTGTTTCGGACTGTTCGGTAAACCTAAATTAGGTGGGAAATTATATTTCTCACTCCGCATTATTGAAGTAGTTTAGGGGTGTAAAACCCTTAATTAATTTAATATAGATATTTTAAATCATTAATTTAAATATCTATAATTTGTTTAGAATCGGAATTGGACTTAGGAATTAATTTAAGAAAATTTATTAAATTATTTCCTACGAGATTAAATATATTCCTAATTGAATTGAATAGGAATAGACGACTTAGAAATTCCCTCAAGAATTAAATGAGCTAGAAGATTTTGTAAACGTTGGACGTAAGAGACTTAGACGTTATTCTAGGTCCCCTTTTATTACGTGGATTATCTGTTTAAATTATTTTAAAAAGGTATGTTAATTGAAATTGAAAATATTTTCTAAGGAATTAAATAAAATATATTTTGAAAACATGAAATGTATATGAAACTGTTTTCATATGATTTAATTGCTTTATTGTATTTTAAAGCATGAAAAGAGATTTTGAGACTTATATTACCATGTGGGTATTTTTATAAATATGATGCATTACATATTTATGATTGAGATATGATTTGATTGTACACCATGTCGTGTGAGCACATGGGTGTTAGTGCATGTAGTGCACGGTTTCACCATTGGCAGAGAGAGTTCATTTGGTGTGGTCTACTTCCTTTGTGCGTGGGGCACGAGTAGACGTTTGTGTCGGATCATCACAACAACTGGTCAGGAGGTATCACGCCTACGGAACTAAAAAGCCGGCAAATGTGAGTTAGGAGTCCAGGTAGAGTCTCATGTTCTTGACTTTATGGTAGTCATGGCGTACGGAGTTGCAAGCTGGGCTCTCGTACAACCGCCTTCCCTGTTGAAGTGATAAAGAGAAAAATCACTTGGGAAGGGTCGGTGTGGTAACTCTACACTACTTGATGAGCTTGTATCCTCAAAAGTATGTGGACAGAGTCTGTGTCCGTTGCCCTTGGGAAAGGTGTGTTGTGCGTGAGTATCACGGGGAGTGTTGAGTCACATTACACTGCATGTTATTTATGTGATCTCATTTAACATGTATATGTGTTATATTACATGTGTTGTTGGAGCATGTTATTTATGAATATTATAAATTAAATTCATATTTTATAAATGCTCAGTTGAAAATGAATAATGTGAAAAAAGACTTTAAATGAGGAAATCATTATAGTATAAATGAAACATATAATCTTTATACTTGTGTTATATGCTTTTATGCCCTTGAGGGAGGTTAAGTGTATTGACGTAGTAATCTCTGTGAGTAGTTGAGGCTAGTGGTGGATTGTGGAGTTGATTTTGATTTGTGGCCTTAGAGAGGACTGTTAATTGTTTTGGGGTTGTAGTTAGTTGTGTGATATCTTTAGAGATTTGAGGTCAGTGATTGACCCAGTATCAATTGTGATTGAGGCCTTAGATAAGGCGGTTGATGTGATTGTGGTCTTAGTGGATGTGGTAGTATAGACCTTTAAGTGTTTTTCATTCTTTTGATGAATGGGCAGAGGTTATGATTGAAGTGATTTCATTAAGTACTTAGGGTATTGTAGCGTGGTTTCTAGTGTTTAGTTCATTCCCCTAAGCATTTCTTGTACAGTGTTTGTACACTAGAACGTGGCCTTTGACTTACATGTCATTCCTTGACTCGTTGGTTACGGCGTGGTGCCGAATCTCTTCCATGTGTTGTCGTTTGGTTTCGTGAGGTTGGGAACGGATAGTTGTGTTCCGTGAACCCAATGTAGTACTCTTCCTTTACTGTCCTTTACTGTCCTCTCGGACATTATAGGAATTCATAGAGTTGTGTCTTCTCTTATTGGCTGTCATTTCGAAAACGGTGTTTTCTAAACCTTGAAACAAACTCTTTATATTTAAAAGGAAAAACCCGTTTTCGCCTACCCCTGTGGAAATGAAAAGTTTTAACACTTATAAACTGATCTTAGGATCTTCTTTGGAAAGAATTTTAACTCTAAAAGCCGGTGATGACAACTGACGGAAACCGGGGGCAAGACGGTCATTTTTACTATGTGGTTTCTTAAAAGGAAAACTATTTTATTACTTTTCTTGGGATTCTGAGATTTCGAGACCTCTTTCTCAATATCTCATCCTGTAGAGTTTTGAAAGGTGTTCCATTGTTTCACCTTTACTTCCTATCATTTCTAGGTCTCTGTATGAGGCTTTGTGTTGTTCAGTGCACACATATAGTGTTGCCTTTCACTTTTTTTATTGTTGATGTCACCACTTAGGTGATTTGAGTTGTCACACGTGTTAGAGGCATGGATACCGAGTGGATTAGTTTCTTTTGTCCGGGTGTTCTCACTAAACACTTGTGGTGTTTTAACCTTGACATTGTTGTCTTGGTTATTTGTTGGTTTAGTATTGGGAAGTCTTTTCCTTCGCCTTGCTTTGGTGACCCTGAGGTGGTCGTTCTTGTGAGTTGAGTTCGTGTACTCTTAGTGATTTGATTGGGTGGTTTTCCTCGCCTACTGTGAGAGTGTTAGTGATGTGATTGACCCTATTGAGGATAGTATCATGAGTTCGATATGATTTATGGTATGGTGATATGATTGAGGTGATCTAGCCTTTGAGAGGTAGATTTTCCTTAGGAATGGGATGAGGTTTGCTATATATATATATAGACGATGATTGTGTTAGTACGCAAGGACGTGAGTACTTTTCCTCCTGTGTTCTCGGGGAGTGAGTTATGAATATTCCTTGGTACTAGTGGTGGATTTCGATCCTTGTGGATATTAGAGGTGAGTGTGATTCCCTCTATTTGGAGTTTCTTGTTAGCGTCGTGAATGCTTGATGATTGGTTAGGTTTGACTTGGGTGTCGTGTACCTAGTGTGCGTTGGTACTGGGAGGATGAGTCTTAGTTGTATCTTATAGGCTCATGTTGTGTATTTGTATATATATATATGTATATATATATATCCCCTATATACTCACGTACGGTAGTATATGAGCACGTACCTTGGGTTTTCGTGGCTAGGTTATGTTGTGGGCTATGTATCTCACTGGGTGGTTTAGCATTACCTAAACTATTAGAGGATGTGGTAGTTAGAGTATCCTTTCCCACTGAGCTTATTTGCTCACAGGGGTATTTCATTTGCCCCCTGGTATTCCCACACCAGGTTGCAGGAAATATACGACTATGGGCAGGATGCGGTGCAATGGCAGTTTTCCTTGGTTTTCTTGTTACAGGTTTGGAGTTGCGTTGGGTGATGCGGTTACGGTTGCAGCACGACTGGGTTTGGGGACGATAGGTATCCATTTTCAGTTTCTCTACCCATTGTTATGGGATTGTTATGTATTTTCTTTTGGGAGCCAGTCTGTTGGCATATCCCTGTTGATGTATTCTTTAGTTCCTGTATTTATTCTTTCTGATGGTTATTGTATCTATTCTGCACAACTAGGTGATTTACTGTATCTTATTCGAGCATTTGTGGCTCTGTCGATTATTAGAGGGTTTGGAGGGGTTTTGGTTTCTTTCCACTACCTCGGCCCTAGTAGGATTGATGAATGTGGGGCTTGGAAGCCATTGTGATTATTGAATTGCTATTAGCAGGTTCTTGTGTTGTGGTTGTTGTCCGGATGTTCCATTTACAAACGGAATTCTGCCGGATTTTCGTTAGATTCCGCTGCTTAGTTTATTATCCATTTGGGTATGAAATATACCATATCTATCATTAACCCATATGTTTTCACGGTTAATGATGTCTTAGTTGGTCATTCATGTTAAGGATCACATCCTGGATTCCTTGGATGTCCCCGTTCGGGAGTCTTTGGAATTTAGGAGTGTGTCTGTTGGTATCTGAGGATACTATTGAGTTCTAGTATTCTATTTGGCATGGAGTATATTTTTCATTGTTACTCCATGTATCTTCTTGTCATTCTTGACTCTAGTAGTCGTTTGACTTACGTCACCCTTTGGAGATTCGCTGATTCTCTAGATTAGAGTTTCGGGAATTTTAGGGGCGTGATAGTAGGGTATCAGAGTGTGTCATTCTTACCTTTTTTGGGTGTTTGATGGCTGAATGTTGTTGGTTTTCATTTCTTTTCACTTTCGTTCACTCCCTTAGCTCTTAGACTCGGGTTTCGGAGTTCTAGGAAATTTGGGGCGTGACACATGGTATATATAGGTTTCTCAAATCCAATCCCAAAGTAGTTGGGCCTAGTCTATTTGTTTAAATATCTGTAACATAACAGTAATACACAGTCATTCCTCACATGTTATACAACTCTAACTGAAATCACCAATATCTGTAATATAACTATAATACATATTCACTATAAGGTTTGGACCAAGTACAAGTGGAAATAACTCAGTCATTCCTGGACTAAATGTCAAAATGTTACATGGTATAGGTTTCTCAAATACAATCCCAAATTAAAGGGGTCTAACCTATTTGTTTAAATATCTATAACAGAACTATAATATACAGTCATTCCTCACATACTCTAACACACATTCATTATAAGGCTTGGTCCCAATACATGCATGTTCAGAGTTACCATTTTATAATTAACCAACTGGACAAGTAGGTGCTTAAATAATACATGCCAAAGAACAAAACTAATTTTCATGACATAATAACTGAAGGGCAAAATGTTACATTGTATAGGTTTCTGAGATCCAATGAGGCCTAGCCTGTTTGTTGCAATATCTTTAACATAACTATAATACAGGGATTCATATTTCTTATTTGTATGTGTAATGGATGGGTATTATAGTTA
Source organism: Cornus suecica (assembly GCA_963922005.1). Lineage (NCBI taxonomy): Eukaryota > Viridiplantae > Streptophyta > Magnoliopsida > Cornales > Cornaceae > Cornus > Cornus suecica. The sequence continues at coordinate 25,657,915 of OY998241.1, forward strand.
TGTTGCAGATATTAGTGATTTCAGTTATAGTATAGCAAATAACAAGAATAGTAGAATTTTCTCAAATCCAATCCCAAAGTAATTGGTCTTGGCCTGTTTGTTTCAAATATATTATACTTATGTCAAAATAAATTGGATTTTGTCCCAAAATAAAGCATGATGCCAAAAATGGGGTGGGACCAAGGGTAATTGGAATACTGGCCTGAGACTTAAATACATATACCTATGCAAAACATTCCCCTGCCACAACTAAGTAGCCAATACTTAAAGAAATAATGATCTGGGACAAAGGTACCATATATATGGAAAGTATAACCACCTAAATGCAAAACATTCCCCTGATATATTCCCATTCTTCCTTGTTTTTTTCTTATACTGGGAAAGGGCTATGCAACCTATCTTGGCTTGTTTGCTAATTATCTATTACACTTATTTTAGAATAGATTGGATGACATAAAAAAATAAATAGCATGATGCCAAAAATGGGGTGAGACCAGGGGTAATTGCAAAACATTCCCCTGACATATGCCCCTTCTTCCTTGTTATTATACTTTACTAGGAAAAGCTATGCAACCTATATGATACTGTGTTAATCAAACACTGTAAATTAAATCACCACTATCTGTGACATAACTATAATAAAACTAACATTGTTTAAATATATCTACAATAACCCTAAAAACAAAAGACAATATAAAATAGGTAAGTATAAATATAAAGGGCAACCTATATGATACATTGTTAAGAATATAAACCTTGATGTACATATTTATTTTGACTGTTGATAGGTGTCAAATATTAGACATTTTGATCCCTTAATTCACTATTGCTACGTTCTTTCATTCCATTATTTGGTATTTTTATGTTGTTTACGTGTTAAAGCATATTTCATGAGCTTAATTAAGAAATGGAGCTAACTTCGATGAATTAACTGAAGAGTGTGTTCTTTCTATTCAAAGATGAGAGTCAAAGAGGCAGTCCGAGGCAAAAATGGCTCTCGAAGGGCAAAAATGGCTCTCGAAGGGCAAAAATGGTATTTCCAGAAGCTGTCAACTTCAACAAAAAGTATCGTGGCTTCAAGGCAGTCGTTTTGGTGCAATTACGGAGAAAAGTGATTTTCCATAAAATACTTACGCTTGTGCCTACACTTTCAGTTTCAAAAAGTGGCTGGAAAATATATTTTTACACTTGGACCTACGCTTTAAGCGTAGGCCAGGTACGCTTGAAGCATAGCTGCGGCAAATTTTGTGGTTTTTCGATGGTTTTTGCCTATTCTACCCCCGGTTTGATTTGACTCCAGACCTCTGTATACATGTATATACACCTATATATATAAGAAGTTAGGGTTTACATGAGTTTGAGTGTGAAAATACTGAAAATTACCTCTCTACACCATTGCCTATATATACACGATCATATATCAATGAAAGGAGGTTGGTAGATAGAGATACAGAAGTTCAACTTCAGAGCACCCTTTGAAGTCATATATCTTCAAAGCAGATAATCCATATTCAAACCTAGAGATCCGGAGAAGAAGACCATGGACATCATTTCTACATCACCGATGCAGTCACCTTCCACCGTGGCCAACTAACTCGATATCAAGGGTTTTCTAGCAAAACCCTAGCCAAGTAATGTAGTTCTTTAATTGTTTTAAATTATAACGAGGGAAAACTGTTGACCATACTGTGATGATTGTAGTATTTAAGAGACAGTACTGATTTGCAATATAAAATTGTATATTTGTTCTAAATTCTTGTCTTAGATAGAATAAATGTATTATTTTGCACAACTATGATTATTCACTATGGATTGTAGCTCGGATGCTTAATTATGGTTTTCTACACAATGGTGGTAATGAAACTTGAGACCCTAAGTTGACACATGCCATGCCTTGACTATTTAATATAGACATGCTTTAGTTTATTTTTATGCATTTGGAGTAGATTAAAGTAATATAATTAGCATGCACTAGTTAGGTCAGTCATGAGATGTGTTGTCGCAATCCGGTTGATGGTACTCCTTTTTGGGGTCGCATTTAGCTATTTGCGGTACGACCTGATTCACAGTTATGGATCGTCCTCTTACAGTTGATACAGTGATGAACTATATTATGCGGTTAGTGGTGAAGTGATGAAAACTCTAGTTTTCTCTCTCATTTGAATCACAACCAATTTACTTTACTTTTTAGTTAATTTAGTTAAGATTAGATAATTTGGTCTTTCGATCATCAAAACAGACAATTTTCAGAAATATAATTCAGTGTTTTTGAACTATTAAAGTGAATAATCTTAGTCTATGTGGGATCGATATCCCTTACTCAAGCTTTACTATTCTATAATTGATATGTGTGTTTGCGTAGGGTAAAAACCTATGGCATCTTTAAGGTGTTGTTTTTAACCACATATTTTGTACACACTTGATGCATATCAACTGCGCAATAGATTATGTTAAGAATATAAACATGCCTTTTACACCTAATTCATAATCTGGAAACTAAATATTTAGGAAGAACTCATAAATAACAAACAAATATATGGATTCAATAAACGAAATAAATAGAATAATGTCTTAAATATTTGAAATCCCACAATGAAGGTTGGGTTCGCTATAAAGACAAGATTAAAAAAATCAATAATTAACATATTCAAGCAAATTCTTAGAAACAAGATAACCTAAGCAAAAAATCTTTTTCCACAATATATGATCCACAACTCTCTCTCTCTCTCTCGAAGCTCTGTAATATCGGAAAAAATATATCAAAGTTTGTTGTTGAAGGCTAGACAAACCCTAGAAAATATATCAAATTTTGTTGTTGAATGAGAGACAAACTCTAAAAAAATAACTCACCGGGTTCGAAGATCTTTCTCTTATTCTCTGCTCTTTCTCTCTTTCTCCTTTGCTCCTTGTATCTCTCTCTATATCTCAGTTCCAAAAACATATTAGGGCTGATATACATGTTGAGTGATTTTGGTGCCAAAATTGGAGAAAAAGGTACATCCAACAATGTTGTTGTAAAGTCGATTCAAACATTAGCTAGTAGACGGTGCATATATATGTGTGAGTGGCTAATAACTAGTCAATCCATCTCCTTTCATTTATTCACAATTCCTGCCCTTAAGACAATTCTGCCCTCATTCATTCATTTAATCCCAAAGTTATCCTCACAGTAAAAAACACACCCTTTTACCGAATTGGAGAGGTTTTTAGGAGAAATAAATATTGGAGAGGATATGCTCCCGAAGACCTAAAGTGCGTTATGGAATGCCAAGGTGTGTGTGATATTTTATGTTTGTTTGAACAATGATTAAATTAGAGCAGTGAAGAGATGTGGTTCTCCATAGATTAATGGACTAGTGAAATTAAAACATAAAGAATGATCTTGACCTATAAGCAATGCACATGATCTTTATAATTTCATTATGATCTTAGAAATATTATCTTTATATAAGAAGAGAAAGAAGAAGAAAAAAAGAATACGTAAATATTTTCCACCTAAGTAACTGGATATCTTACTATAAAGTTGGAGCACTCACATAAAAAGGGTGAAGGGTGGCGTATAAAAAATAATAATAAAGAAAACGGAAAAAAATATATATGAGTGGAAAAAGCCAAAAGGTGAAAAAAGCCTTCTCCAAAGAAGGAATATATATATATATATATATATATATATATAAATATACTGAAAAAAATAAGAATAAATGTGCTATAGAGAAAGTTTACTGAAACATGGAGGTTGTCGGCTTTGGAAGTAGAAATTAGTTGGTCTAAACATTAAGGGACACCACTCTTAACACTAATCTGAGATAATCATTATTTATAAATATATTTGCATGCATATATTCTATGGATTATATCATTACCTGATTGATAAATGAGAATATTCGTGAATATGTGCAAATAAAGAATATAAAGAAGTTGTGGGTAGTCTATTTAACCCTCGTGATACTTCACTTGTCCACTAGGAATTTCCTATGGGTTTAAAAGGCTTATTACATGTACTAAGTGTAATCGTTGACCCTCACGAAAGGAAGAGATTAGTTTAGAAGTACTTAGTTAAATTAAATTTATTTCTTTTTTCATGTAGTTATTTAAATTTAAAGAAGTTGTGGGTAGTCTATTTAACCCTCGTGATACTTCACTTGTCCACTAGGAATTTCCTATGGGTTTAAAAGGCTTATTACATGTACTAAGTGTAATCGTTGACCCTCACGAAAGGAAGAGATTAGTTTAGAAGTACTTAGTTAAATTAAATTTATTTCTTTTTTCATGTAGTTATTTAAATTTATTTATTGCTAAGGGACTAGCAATATTGAAGTTTGGGGGCTTCATGGGACCAGAATATTGCTTATTATGAGCGTTAAGTAACCCGATGTTAGTCTCTTTATTATATTATTTTGATATTTTTACCCGAGTTGTGTGTTTAAGCATGTTACAGGGGCTTTAATGAAAATATGAGTTAATTCCAGAGTTTTAGCGAAAACCTTGATTAGGAATGATACTTAGAAGAATAAAAACACTCCATTCAAAGCAATGTACAAGTCAGCTATGAGTAGAGTACAAGTCATCAAAGCACAAAATCGCAAACACAATAAAATAATCAAAATTCAAAAGCCACCGAACAATTGGGACCTTGGCGATCGATTGGCCGTGTCAATGCCTTGAAATCTGTGCGAAATTAGAACATATTATTTGGCTCCTTGTGCAAGTAAAACGAAGGACGATTTGGTCAATTCAGCTATTACTTGGTCATCACACCAAGTCAACTTGGAGTGCAAACAAAGACATGTCATGATTACACCAACTTTTGTTTATAAATATGTGAAGCTACATGAAGAAATTATGAAGTTTTCATTCAGTGAATCCACAAAATACAGAATTCTCTCTCTAGAGAGAATATTCTTCTCAAGAACCCAAGAACAGATTAACCCAATCATGGAGATGATCTCTACATCAATGATGCAGTCTTCTCCTTCCATGAGCGGCTAAATCGGTATCTAGGATTTTCAACGAAACCCTAGCCGAGTAATGTAGAACTTTAATTATTTTTATTGCAAAGAGGGAAAACTAAAGGGCACTCCTATGATGATTATGTAGTGGAAGAACAAACTAAATACCTAAATAAGATTCTTTGTTGATTCTATTCTTATCTTAGATTGAATTGATGATTAATCTTGAATAATTATGCTTTATCACTAGGAGTTGATTACTCCGAATGTTTAATAATGGTTTATACATAATGGTTCTTAATTGGCATAATAAAGTCTTAGGTTTACACAAGTCATGCTAAGAGGAGGTGATATAGACATTTTAATTTAATGTTTTAGGAGTAGTTGTAGAATAAATGCATGGACCAATCATATTTTAATCGAATATGGGTTGTAGCGAATCGGACCGATTACATCTCTTTGGGGATTAGACAATTGCTTGTAGCGTTACTAATATGATTCATGTGAGTTGTATCTCCCTCTTGCAATTTAATGATTAAGGGACTATATTATTAGGCTAGTGGTGGAGTTTGAAGAAAATCCTAGACTTGTTTATCTTGAATTCACCAAAATAACTATTTAATTATATCTTTTATGTTTAGTAGACTATAAACAATAAACCAATCAAACTATTTTTAATATAATTCAAATTACTAAGTTGTGATTATTTGGAATACGACTTTGATTTCAGTGGTTCGATAACCCTTCTACCCAACTATACTATATACTACTCGCGTACTTGCGATTAAGAGGTAAAATTAGATCGTGTTAATTCACTATATTTAACACTTTTATTTTCACACGACCTGGACCGATCAAACGTTTTTGGCGTCATTGCCAAGGATCAAACGGTTATTTCAAAATTTTGCAATTCAATTTCTTGAATTAATGTATTAATTTTAGTTTATTTTTCTTACAAGTTAAAATCAGTACAACCCGTACTTGTAGTTTTTCCAGAAAACCTTCAAACTTGCATCATCGATCGAGTGGTGAGTCCTCGATCGATCGGTGCCTCTGATTGTAGGTTCATTAGAAAGAAAGAAAAAAACATAACAGTTAGAATATATATATATATATATATATATATATATATATATATATATATATATATCAGCATATAAAGTTATATAATAAAATTATATAAGAAGAAAAAAAATAGTATTTTAAAATAATAATAAAATAAATTACTATTAATTATTAATAAATAAATATTTCATATTAATCACTATTTTATTTTTGCTTTTTAATTGTTTATTTCAAGTATTATTGAATATTGTTTATGCTTGGACGTCGTTCAGTTGATACACCACTTGAGACATTTAATCCAGAAATAGACCAAACGTACATCGAAAATAGAAGAAATAATTTATTAAATAATAACATAAATATTGAAAATATGGGTGATAACGTAATAGTGGCACTGCCCAAAGTCTTTAAAGATTTCTACACTCCTCAGGATTATACTTCTCTTTTAGAAGTTTCGATACCAGGAGATATGACGGACCGGTATGAAATTAAACTGCTATAATTAATATGTTATCTAAATTTCATGGAAACGCTCATGAGGACCTTTATCAACACATAGATGAGTTTATAGAGGTGTGTTCTACTGTACGCATGAAAGGATATACTGATGATGATTTTAGAGCTAGATTATTCTCTCATTCTCTAAAAGATAAAGCTAAGATATGGTACAGTACGATACCAATGAATATTAAAAATAATTGGAAAAAGCTCTAAAAGGAGTTTTTACATAAGTTCTTCCCGGTAGGAAAAACCCATGAGACCAGATGAGCCATTTTAATGTTCTCACAATTACCTGGTGAACAATTCTATGAAACTTGGGAGCGTTATAATGAAATATTATGAAAATGCCCGCATCACGAATTTTCGACTCATGAGTTGGTCCATAGTTTCTATATAGGAATAGGAGAGGGTCATAAAAACACAGTTGACGCAACATGTGGAGGAACATTTACACAAAAACTTGTTGACTTTCTATGCAATATTTTCAAGAACCTTAGTGAAGATTCATGATAGGTGTCAAATGTTGTCCATTTTAGGCCCCTAACTCACTATTATTACGTCCTATCATTTCATTATTTGGCATTTTTATGCAGTTTGTATGTTAAAGCGTGTTTCAGGAGCTTAACTAAGAAACGAATTAACTTTGATGAATTAACCAAAGACATGCTTGTATCTATCCACAAACAGAGTAAAAGATGAGTTTTCAAGCAAAAAGTGTATCCTGGAGGGCAAAATTGATATTTTTTGGAGCTGTAACTTTGGGAAACATACCAAAGGAGTCAATGGGGGTTCTAATGGAGCAGTAAACAAGAAAAGTGGTTTCCAAATATTTTGCTACGCTTACAGTAGCTAAAAGTGGCCAGAAACACCTAAAACTATGCGTAAACTAAGCTTATGGAAATTGGCCTATGCTTATGGCCTACGTTTAAGCGTAGGGGCCAAGCGTAGGTATAAACAAGTGATTCTTGAGCCTAAACTCAAGAGTTTGAAGTTAGTTTTCCAACAAAAAAAATACGCATCAATTCGAGTTGTGGAGCTCAAGTAATGATCAAAATAGTGAGACGTGTCTATAGAAAAATTTGAAATTTTCATATTCGGCAAGAAATTCTAGTTTGACCCGAATTGATCTGTTTTGACCCGGATGACTTTGTATTCAACTCCAACACCTCTAAGAATGTGTATATGACATATTATACATCAGATTGAAGGGATTGACTCAAATTTGAGGAGAAACACATCAAAGAGGAATCCTACTCAAGTGGGACAAGTTGAATACAAGTAGAACTCTTCTCAACTTCTTTTATAAATACCAAGGTCTGCTACAGATCTTAGGGCTTCAATTTACATAATTTCCAGAGCACTAGCTCTGCAGATTTACATCTTTCAAAGAAGGGAGTCATTCAAGACCTAGAGATCCGGAACGGACGATCATGGAGGGCGTTGCAGTCACCCACCGCCATGAGCAACTAATTCGGTATCTAGGATTTTCTAGCAAAACCCTAGCCAAGTAATGTAGTTTATTTATTTGTTTCAATTGTAACGAGGGGAAACTGTGACCACACTGTAATGATTATGCAGATCTGTGACCGTAGTTATTTGTGACACGGGATTTTATATTTATTCTAATTCTTGTCTTAGATATTTGAAAAATAATTTATAAATCTATAATTTGTTCGCCTTTAGTTAACTTGTTAAGGTATTTATGGCTAAGACTAAGCCACAATCAACTAAGATGATGACATGCCTAAGTCAATTCTCTCACAAAAATTGAATGGGGTTAATTATCTTGCTTGGGTTCATGTCGTTCAGGTGTTTCTATGTGAATGAAGAAAATTAAAGTACTTGACTGAAAATCCTCCTTTTGATAAGAAAAAAAAATTCAAAGATTGGGCTTGTGAGGATAATATTGTTATGGGATGATTATGGCATAGTATGGAGCCTGAGATTGCTAGTACTGTTGCTTTTTGTGATTCCTCTAAGAAGATTTGGGACTCAATTGTTGAGTCATTTTTGCATCAGAGTAATGTTTTCTGAATTCATGAGTTTTATGAGAAGATTTTTGCTACCAAGTAGTCCGTAAAAATATTGTCAAAATACTATAGTACTCTGAAAAATTTGTGAGTTACTTCAACATTGACCATTTACTTCAGATCTACAGTAACAAAAGCGGTATTTGGAAGAGTTTATAATTGCTTCATTACTATCCGGTTTAGATACAGTTTTTCATGACTTCAAAGATCAAATTTTTTCTAGCGAAAAGTTACCTACAACCGCTAATGCTTATTCTCGACTATTAAGATCATCCTTAGGAGAAAACTCCATTGTACCTCCTATAGAGTCTTTTGCACAAGTCTCTACCACTAGAGGTGGTGGCAATTTTCGTGAGAGTTCTCGTGGTCGTGGTTTCTGTGGTAGTGGAAGTTTTAATGGACGTGGTGACAGAAAGTGTGATCATTGTAATGGTACAAATCACACCGAACCTTAGTGTTAGGTAAAATATAGCAAGCCAAAGCATGAACATCGGGTTATCGTTGGTGATACCCCACAACCATTGTTGTCTCATACTACATCTGGACATGTGACTTCTGATTCTGGTTCACGTGATACACTCACTACTCAGCTTATCGAGCTCCTTCAGACATTGCAATCTACTCTTCCATCCACATCGACTGCAACCTTGGCCAATTCAAGTAATATTACATGTGTGGCCTAATCTTTTCCATCTTAGGTCATTGATTATGGAGCTAGTTCTCATATGTCTAGTATATCATCTCTCTTTTCTTATCTCAAATCTATTAAATATCATATAGTTTTAGCTGATGGTTCTTCTCGTCCTATATGTGGAAAGGTGTTCTTCACCCTACCAACTTATTATCACTGTCTTCTAGCCTTTATGTTCCTAATTTTCCTTTCAATCTCCTCATGTGAGTCAACTGACAAAGACATTGGATTGTTCTATAACTTTTTCTCCTAATTCTTGTATTTTACAGGACCTTAAAACGAAGAAGATGATTGGTTTGGGGCATGATAATGACGGGTTGTATTACTTGGATCTTGGTGAACCTTATTCTACCTTATCAACAGCTTTGAGTGCAACCGTGTCTCCTCTTCAGTGGCATTTTCGATTGGGTCATCCATCTTTGGCAAAGTTAAGACTAGTTATTCCTAATTTGAGTCACGTGATTGTCTTAGAATGTGATGCTTGTCAGTTGAGCAAGCATCACCGTAGTTCTTTTCCTAGTCGTAGTTATCATCGTGAGACTGAGTCTTTTGATGTAGTCCATACGGACATATAGAGTCCTTCCCGAACCACTAGTTTGAATGGATTTTGGTATTTTATTATATTTATTGATGACTATTCTCGATTGACATGGTTATTTTTAATGAAAGAAATGTCTGAATTGCCTCATATTATAACTAAAATCTATAATAAAATTTTAACTCAATTTAGTAAAAGAATTTAAATTCTGCATTCTGATAATGCCTTGGAATATACATAGTCTATCATGGATTCTTTTTGTGTTGATCGTGGTATTATTCATTAAACTTGTTGTGCTCACACCTCTCAACAAAATGGTGTTGCTGATCGGAAGCACTGCCATCTTTTGGATGTTGCGAATACCTTGTTATTCAATATGCATGTACCGAAACATTTTTGAGTCACACCTTCTGTTGTTTTGAGTAACAAGTCTCCTTTCTCTCTTTTATATTATGATCGGTCTCCTTTTTATCTTACTCCTCGTGTTTTTGGTTGTGTAACATTTGTTCACATTTTAGATCTTGGTCATGACAAATTGTCTCCATATGCTCACAAATGTATTTTTCTTGGCTACTCCAACACTAAAAAATGGTATCGTTGTTATGGTTTCGAGTCTCGACGGTAGTGTTAATGTTACCTTTTTTTAGTCCATCGCTTTCTTTTCATCTTCAGGTCAGACTTTGTCTTTTGATATGATATTTTGTCGTGATGGGGAGCCTTCTTTATCTTTACATACTCTTCCGATGCCATTAGTTTCATTGTCTAATCCTTCCCCATCATCAAATTTAAATCCTCTCTTGTAGGTTTACCGACGGAAAAATGGTCGGCCTGCCTCTTTTTCTGGTCCGGACACAACATCTTCTGATCCAGAGTTTCTTGTTCCTCCCTTCACTTATATTGATGATTTATCAATTGCATTACATCGAGGTAAATGTACTTATACTTAACATCTCATTCTATATTTTTTTTCTTATCATCGTGTTTCTTCCTCTTTGCAATTTTTTGCTTTTACCTTGTCTTCCATCTCTATATCATCATCTTATCAACATGCCTTATCTATGTCTGGATGAAAACAAGTGATGGATGAGGAAATGAGTGCCATTCACAAGAATCATACTTGGGAGCTTACTGTTCTTCCTTCTGGAAAACGAAATATAGGTTCTCGTTGGGTATACACCATTAAGTACCTTTCCGATGGTACTGTTGAGCGTCTTAAGGCACGTTTGGTTGCAAAAGGGTATACACATACATATGGGGTTGATTATTCAGAGACCTTTTCTCCTGTAGCTTGTTTTAACTATGTTTGCATTCTTATATCAGTGGCAGCATGTTTTTCTTGGCCTTTGTATCAGCTTGACATAAATAATGCATTTCTTCATGGAGATTTACAGGAGGAAGTATACATGGATCAACCACTAGGTTACGCTGTTGCTAGTAGTGAGCATCTCGTGTGTCGCCTGCAAAAGGTTCTATATGGTTTGATATAGTATCCTCATGCTTGGTTTGATAGGTTCAGTGTTGTGGTGATTGAGTTTGGTTTTCAGCGCTCTACATCTGATCATTCTGTGTTTGTTCATCATTCATCTATTGGTATTAATGTTTTGATTCTTTATGTCTATGATATTATCATATCAGGGAGTGATTCAGTAGGCATTGCTGAGTTGAAATGTCATTTGAGTCAACATTTACATATTAAAGACTCGAGCGTTCTTCGTTATTTCCTTAGAATTGAAGTTGCTCGTTCTTATCAGGGTAACTCACTGACTCAATGAAAATATGTTCTTGATCTTCTTTCTGAGACCGGTCTTTTGGGTACTAAACCTGTTGATACTCCTATGGATTCAATAGTGAAACTGGATGGGGAACAAGGGGAGTTGTTTGTTGATGTTGGTCGGTATCGACGATTGGTTAGGAAACTGATCTATCTTACAATTACACGTCCTGATATTACTTATGTTGTTGGTGTTGTTAGTCAGTATATGCATGTGCTTCGCCAACCTCATTTTTATGCTATTTGATGTATTTTGCATTACCTAAAGGGTGCATCAGGGAATGTCTTATTGTATACACCATCTTCTTCGCTATCTGTAATCAGGTTCAGTGATATTGATTGGGCTGGTAGTCGTTTTGATAGGCGATCTACATCAGGGTATTGCACCTTTGTTGGTGGTAATCTTATTACTTGGCGTAATAAAAAGCAATCTGTAGTTGCCTAGTGCTGAGGCTGAAATTCATGCTATGACACACACTGCTTCTGAGATGATGTGGATTCAACCTCTTGTTTAGGAGATAGCTTTTAGTATTCCTACTCCTATGCCAATGCATTGTGATAATCAAGTTGTTATATTTATTGCTAACAATCCAATTTTTCATGAGCGTACCAAGTATATAGAGGTGGATTGTCATTTCATTCGGGATTTGTTGATGCGAAAACAAATTGTTACTCCCTATATCTACTCTAGCGGTCAACTGGGTGATATTCTCACAAAGCCTCTTGCTCGACTTGCTTTTCAGCGCATATCTTTCAAGTTGGATATGTTTAATTTGTATACTCTAGCTTGAAGGGGGGGGGGGGGGGGGGGGGGGGGGGGGGGGGGGTGTTGGAGTTATTATATTTGGTTGTTATTTTTTTATTTCTTTTAATATACTTAAGGATACTATTGTAATTTTGTCTATGTTTAATAAATAGGTGAGAAGTGTGGGGTAAACCTGATTATTCAACACTCACTTTTTTATGTAGGTTTCTTTCTTCCTCTTCCTCTTCTTCTACAACAAACCCTAGATTCTTAATTTCAGCTTTTTGATTCTGTACCACTCCTATTTTAATCGCTCCGGATCTGATCTATTGGGGCCTACAACTTCGCCGAGCCGACTAGCATCCCTTTCCATTGCGCATTTATCGAACAAAGAAGACGACTATAGGATCAAATTCGCTTTCCGTGGTGAACTGGTCATCCCATACTTTCTGTTTGCCTCATATGTGTGGAACCAGGTCTTTTTCGATTCCAGCCTCCTTCTCGAATACATAGGGTTGGTAGGGCTGGGTGAGAAACAGTTAGCTTTAAACGGGCATGCACATGTAAATTGTTATTAGTTTCTCTACTAATTTACATGAAATCATTATTTGATGATGCGAAAAAGAACTATTACAAAATTTATAGTTCATTTATCAGTTTTTTTTTTAAAGGGTTCATTTTTTAGTTTTGTAACAACCAAACAGTTATAGAAATATATATATATATATATATATTTGAAAACTGTTCTGATTCCCCAAAAAACGGTTTTTGAAAATAATTCTCAAAAACACAAACCAAACGAGGGCATAGTTTGACTGTTTTTGTTTTAGAATTGATTTGGTATGAATATGTCCCACAATCCCCATCCTAAAAGAAAAAGAAATTTATGAATTCGAGTTTAGTTGATTTAACTCAAAAAATATAAAACTATATTTTAAGACTAATAATAGACTATTAAAATAAATATTTTTATAACTGAGTTTTTAAAAATAGTATTCAAAAATTTGAAATCCAGCTGATTCTTGATATAATAATCAAATTTCCAGTTTTCGAAAACTAAGAAACAGTTTCTAGAATAGAAACCACAAAGCATACCCCATTTAAACCTTAATAAAACCCTTCTACAAAAAAAAAGGGTAAAGTAGGAAAACAAATAACAGGAGGAAAGGAGGAAGATTCAAAAAGGAACAAGAGTATATAAGAGAGAAACCGCGGGCGGACGGCGCGACGACAACGAAACAAAGCCGCTTCTACAGGGAGAGAGTGAGCGAGGATGAAGTTTGCGGTGAAAGCATGGGGTAATGGAAGCAAAGCACGGGCAGGGGTCGTACAGTTGGAAAGCTGCCCGTCCTACCCACTAGAAACTCCCGCACTTCTCCTTTCCACCCGTAAAGGCCTGCCCGCTTTCATCTCCCCTGACCTCCTTCCCTCTCTCCCTTCCCCTGACTCCCACTTTCTTCAAGTCAGTCCTCTTCACTTGTAAGTCCTCTTTCCTTCTCTTGATACACAGACCCATATATATATATATATATATATGTATGTTCTGTATAGAACCCATATATGTACATATTCAATTGCACATCAGGTGTTTGTGAGAAGACATGGGTGATCATGTAGTCATTTTATGAAATCATAACAGCTTATTCATTAGAAAATGTTTCAAGAATGTTAATTAAGTGTTTCGCTACCTATCAATTATAACAGACTAGATATTCAAATTTGAATGTGCTTGACCCTCGCAAATGCAATGAAATCGCAAAAATGTATATTTATTTATAATAAGACTATTACCTTCATGTCAGTAACAAAAGATACCGATAATAAAAAATGACAATTTTGTATGATATATATGTTTTTCTTAAAATTAAGAAGTGGGGATTCGCGATCACACATCATAATGTAGCAGTTTTTTTGTTTTGGTTGCAAATTAACCCTTAAATGGTAGAGAAGTGTGCCGCTATCTGTCAATTTGTTGCACAATATATATTGAAAGTTGCATGAACTATTGCAGTATTAAACTGCTCAATTTTACTATGGAAGCCAGCAGTTTGGCAGAGTTTCAGTCAGGTGTTTTGTTTGTTATGCATTATTGCGTCTTGCGTGGGGCAAAGACTGGAGACTGAGATTTGAGACTTTTAAGTGTGTTCTGTACCTTACTTGTTTGCTTTTGCCTGAGAAATTCAGAACTGAGATCTTGAATTTTCATCCGAGTCCTTCTATTGTTCTTATGGTTTGTAGGGTGAGGAATGCTAGCTATTTGGTTTGGTGCCACCTCTTCGTTTCATGGGTTCAGCTCACATTTCAATACAATGACTGCTTTTGCGTCTAATTCCTTAATCTGGGTTTCCTCTTATGGGTTATCCTATCTTCTATGTTCAATCATAGTAGCCGCTTTTTCTTTGTTTTCCTTTTCAAGCGTCCGTTTTAACCCAAATCTCACTTGTCTGATTGCCAAAAGCAAGGGATAAAAAAGAACTGCAATTGTAGATTTCATATACTTAGAAATATTGTCTGAATCAATTGTGTTTCATTGTTTGGTTCTGCAGCATGGAGGGTCTTTCATCCAAAACAATTAAAAATATTGGAGGACTGCACAAGATGCTTGGTTTGCATGAGTACGGATTTGCTGCAGTCCTAAGGGATTCTGTTGTCTGTCTTCCAGAATGCGACAGCTCTAACAAGAATGGAGCATCTTTTGAGACTCCTTGTGGCCGTTTCTTGGTACTTCTGGATATGATTTCTTTATTGCATGAGCTTCCCCTTTTCCTTTACTTGTTTTTTTTACTTTATTGTGGGATTAATTGCTGGATGTTTACAATTTATTGTTTCTCTACAGATAAAACCTGCAGAATTTATGGGAATGATTTCTTCCATGAAGCCAAACTTATGGGCATCTTTGGCCGATGAAGTACCAGCTTGGGTTTCCGAGAAGAGGAATAAAGCCTCGGTTGATCGTACTGTGAGATGGCTTGATGATTGCATGAAGTTAAGCATGGTAAATGCTAGCCTATTTTGTAACTAATAAGAATCATTGGTTGAACTCTTGATATATAACATTGCTGTATATTGTAGAGTCTATTTTTTGAGTGTAGAGGTGAATGTTTACCGACAAGAAGATGGTTTAGGCACCTTCGATATTTCATATCCATCGATTCGAACTTCATCACTTTGGTAGTTTGTGACTAGTGTTTTCGTATTTGACTTGTGGAAGCTGAGTACTGCCCATTTGTTCTAAGCCGATTTACATAAAATTGATTCCATGGTTATTGAGGTTGTGCTACAGGGAAAAAGGAAAATAAAATATTTCTTTTCAAATTCAAATAGAACAAATTTTTTTTGACATATGCGTCACGCTACTAATTCAAGGATGCAGGATATTCTGGGAAATCGTCTCAAATTTCTATTATAATTAGATTTCTACTTCAGAATTGTATCTTCTTTAAGTAATTTCTTGTTTGGCAAGTATTGGGTTCTAAGGAGTCGTAATCATTCACCAAACGAGAGATTAGATTTGAATATTGAATAGGTAAGTAGGTTATCGATTGAGATATATGAGATTGAGAAGGAAGTAATCACGCGAGGGAGTTTTATCGTTTAGAGTAGTTTGTGGATCGGTAGAGTAGGTCACTGGTAGCGAGGAGATAGACTAGTGTAGTGGTATATTATCGAAAGGTATTGAGATAGTGTTGGTGCTCTACTACTGTAATATCACTACATAAATATAGGTAGAAGATCTTCTCATTAGCTGAATCATGGTATATCTTGTGTTTTTATGTGTTGTTGCTTTGTTGGCTTTTAATGGATCTCATTATTCGTGCGCTTCCACTATTGTAACTTATATCAATAAAAGAAAATCAAAGTCTAAAGAATAATCTCAGAACTCTTTACAAGGGAATGATTTTTAACCTTTTTTTCCCTTGGGGTCTTGATAGAGAAGGAACAGCCCCTAATACAGAAATATTCATCTTTTTATTTTAATTCTTGATGGTTGGGTAAAAATCATCATTTCCCATAATTTTGTGGGATTATCCATAGTGAATGACTGATTTAAAAATTTTGCAAGGGCAATACAGGCTATACTCTATGGTGAACACAAATAATTTTGAGATAAGGAATTCTATTATGATCTCCTTTTGACTTTTGTAGAAATTTTATGTGCTGAAATCTTCGGATCTGTTACCGAAGGGCTTCTAGTCCAATGGAATAACTTCCCCATAGTCAAATTGGGAGGGAGGGGTTCGAGCACAGGTATGGGCCAAAAAGTGCCCGAGTACTCACCTGGTCACAACAAAAGGGAAAAAAAAATCGTCAACTCCTTTAAAACATGTCATGGAACTATTTGATTTATGCAGACCCTTTTACTTTAATTTTCCTTTTGGTGAGGGGTCATCAATTAGGGCCCACCAAATTAAGATAGATTAAAATGGTTTGCTTATCATCATGCTATTGGGAATCGAGGTCAACTACTTTGTGGCCTAGGCAACTCTGAGTCTTCAAATAACAATGGGATAATTGCCACAAAGAATGCTAAGTGACTTCGAAATATTTTTCCGATTTAAGTTCTGAAGAACTAGATTTTTCCCAGTAAGTGCTTAGTTTAAAACTCTCCGTGCTCATAGTTTTCACAACGTTTCTACACAAGTGCCAAGAATTTCTCTCTCCCATGTGTCTTGGGTGATGTGGAACATCACAGGTTTAGAAATTAAACAAAAATGTTTAACTAGTACAGGACTTAAAGTTCTTTTGAAAGGAAAAGTTAGGATATAGCGGTAATTTTTATATTAACATTTACCTATAGGCTATTGATCTATATTTTTTTACTTGATTTAATTTTGTTTATTTTGTGTTTAGTAATTGATGCTTAGTCTAGGTAGCTAATGGACGAATAAAATGGTTTTGCTTACTGAGAAAAAACACATTTCACTTGTATTAATCCCTAAAGTGTAGACAGATGGAGAAGTTTTTGGAGCCATTGTTGGTGGCTCTAGCATAGAAGAACGCCGACGTTGTGCACAGGAAGTTGTGAGGCGAAATGTATCAGGTTATTACAGTTCTTTTTCAATTTTTATTATCGTGCCTGTTTATTTAGAAGTCCATTTCATGTTAATGATGACATTCTTATTATCACATTTTACGTTATATCTAGAGAATAGTGACTGCGCATGAGTAAATGGATATTGTATGTTGACAATATTTGTGGCTTAGACCCAAGAAGTTTGGCTTCTGGTAAGGGATGGCAGGACACCCCTGCCAACAAGGGCTATACTGTTTGTTGCACAACGAATGCAAGAAGTGAAAATGGGGCTGCTTTCTAGAAGTTAGCTGAAACTCTTATGAAGATAGTCTCTTTTCTCTCTCTCTCTCTCTTATTCTTTTCAACGCAGTTGATCCCTCCACCCAAGTCACACAGTGCCAGAGAGAGCTAGAGTGCCCTAGTGTGAAATTTTCTTGATAGTAGGAGCATCTTTAGAACATTTATATGTTGCATGCATATGTTTCTATTCCACATAATACAGCATATTAATTTATTATATGTTGATTTTCCCCTTTTATAATCAGTATTAATGTATGTAAATATATGTAGAAGATTTTAGTGGTTTTACATATGGTAAATAGAGACATCAGTTTAAACTGTTCCTATAAAAGAAGTAGTTCAATGAGTGAGCAATACCCGCAGCTACTATGTATCACATATATAAATAGGACCCAAACCTTAAGAAGTATATTTGTGAATTTGTGTTATTTATGTGACTTACCAACTTAAAGAGAACCAATATGAGAAATGCACATAATGAACGTTTACTGCTGGTTGACAGGATTGTAGATCAATAAAATAATTAAACTTCAATATGACGATCAACTGCCCTTCAGATGTAAACACACAGATTATGTGAATACAAAGACATATTATACACTGTTATACATATATGTGTGTATATGTATAAAGGAGATAAAGAAAAGGGTAAAATGTTATGTTAAGAAAGAAAGTATATGGAATAGAAAATTTTCTAAAATAAGAGCATTTGTAGCAAGGGATCGATCTTGAATAGTGTTACAACAACCACAACTAATTAACAACAAACCATAAACCACCAAAGGAAAGTGAACACACTACACAAAAACTACGAAGATTTACATGATTCGACACTTGTCGTGTCTATGTCTGCAGTAGAGATTTGGCGAAAGCTTTCAATACATATGTATTTTAAGATTACAACTTCCAGCTTCCAGCTTCCAAACCCTAGCTCTCGTTTTTCAGTCTCACATGGTCCATTTCAAACCCTAGACGCCCTTATACACGGGGGCTACAAGATAGTATTAAAGTATTGCCCATGACCCGCAAGCGAAAAAATGGGTAATATTTTTTCCTTTGGGACTTAGGCATTTTTCGGATCAATCGAGTCACAATGCCCTTTGTTACATGGACTCCTCAATAGTAATGAAAATCGATGTCTAAGGCATATTGCTTGGACATGGGTGTGGGATATGTGTTTGACACTTTTAATTGGACGCAACTAGAGTTGACAAAATGAGACACGACACGGTAACACGGCACGAACACGACATGAATTAAAAGGGTTATGGTTGACCATAAAAGGGTTCAAGCTGTATAAGGATCGAGCTGAACACGACACGAATAGTGTTGGAATTGGATCAAACTTGAGTAACCTGAATAACCCGTTTGACACGATTATATTTTAAAATTTTTTTTTTCTCTTTTCAAATTGGTTATGGGTTGAAATATATCAAAAAGTTGTAATTGGGTTGTGTCAAATTAAATTTGATTTTGCTGATAAACAGGTTAAATAGTTCGGTTCGTGTTAGGTCTTGTCAAATTTAATTTAATATTTATGATAAATAGGTTAAACGGGTTACATGGGTCGGGTCGGGTTACTTGTTTAAATAATGGGTTGGGTTAGGGTTAAATATATTTAACACGTATATTAATCAGGTCTTTTTCGACACGACCCATTTTAGTCCTACAAGATCTCAACCCGACACGAACATAACCCATAGACACAAATTTCCACCCCTAGACACAACCGTAAGAACATATCTAGTCATTCCAATTATATAGTGTTCTGTTCAAATGAGTCAAAACTTAAAAACATATTTTAAATATATGATAGCTAACAACATTCATTACTCTAGAAAATAAAGTTCATAATTCAGTGAATGTGTTTTTGGCTATATCAATGTGTCATTCTATTTAGAGATTTGACATGTCTGGTGTTTGTAGAGACACTCAAATTTGAGTCCATTGATAGTTACAAACATACATCACTCTAGAAAATAAAATTATATAATTCTAAATGAGTTTTTAATTCTTTCAACATGTCCTTCTATTTTGAGATTTGACACGTTTGGCGCCTAGATTACCCATGTCGGACACTCAAACCCGAGTCCATGCAACATATGCAATGCCTCCCAGGACAAAACAAATGTTGGGCCATAAACATCACAAAAGGATATCCTAGTAATGATAATTCTGAAAATGATGTTTTTCAAATAAACAACTTCAAAGGCTGTGTTACCCGTTCCCCAGTTGAGTGTTGGACACGAGTGTGTCTAGGTGTCAGATCCTTCTAATTGTCAAATAATAATACGTGTTAACTACTCATCTACTCTGAAAGCTTAAGTTTTTAGAGATGGTGTGAAATGAATATTTTTCTAAATCCTTTAACACGTCCCCTCACTTGTTGCCTTCTTTTGTTCCAACACGTGTAGCAATTTTCAATGCGGGTGACACTGAGGTATGAAGACATAAGCTTTGTCTCTGATACCATGTTAACCACCCATATACTCTAAAATTGTAAGCTTTTAGAGATGGTGTAGCTTGAATATATTAAATCTGTAACCAATACATAAGCGCTGACAATTCGTTCAAGAATCCTTGATATAATTGTTATAGAATGAATTAAAAGTAATTGTAACATTGAAAAAGAACATAAAATTCGGCGGCAAAACTGCAATTATAACTCTTTTAACCTATAAAAACTGTTAGGGTGCAGCCATCCTTCACAATTCTTTTTCCTCTCTCTTTCTTTATGAATAAGCCGCTGTAGAGAGACAAAACCCTAGCCCTGGCCGCTTAATCGGTGACCAGAAAGGCATTGCTGGAGGGCCTTCAACATTTTGGGTTTTGGTTCCAGCAAAGAGCAATTGCATCAGGTTATCGAGACACCCGAAGGGCCGGTGATATGTTATTTCTTCACTTCTTTTTTCCCCTTCCTATTCTATTTCTCCAACCGTGTCCTTCTATGTGTCTCATCCTGGTGTCGTGTTCTGTCGACATTGGTACTTCAGAAATTGTATATGCAATGGTGTCTTTCTGGGAAGAGCTTTTTTAGCATGGGAATGCTTTAGAAGAGGAGTATCCTTCGACGATTATGGTGGAAAGAATAGTTTGATAGAAAGAATTTGAAAATAACAGAATTGTTGAACATCAGTTTCCTATTTTATTCTTTTACCTTTATCAGATAAAAAAGAAAATAGGAACGTAAAATAAGTCAGTAAATTATTTCCGAAAGGACTAAGTTATGGATGAACAGTGGCAAAATGATGGAGAATTGTTGCACCAATACGGCATGAAAGTTGAAACAGTTACAGAAGAAACAAAAAAGATGAAGTAATGGGATGAGTTGACGTCATTGTTGTTACATTGTTCATTTTTTAAGATGCCATGGATTATTTTTTCATGTTAATATATTGTATTCAATGTGAAGCTAATTTTACTATCTATTGGTCTCAGAGTGTTTTAGATGTTGTGTGCAGGTTATTGGATTGGGGGGTTTGGGCTTGGAGAAAGCATGGATGAGCGCACTGCTCTTCTTACGGCAGTTACGGTAAGATTATATATATTATAGCATTAAAGCTTCATTTGTTTTATGTGAATTACTAGGGAGTTTCATTACTTCTGGAAAAAGAAAGCAGCATTCTTATATCATATAGAAAAGATCTTTCAAGTTGATTTTATTTGTGTAGTATATAATTTTAGGGTTATAAACCTATATAAATACACTGTTTATAAAATCCCTCTCCATCCCTTCACTCTTGCCAAATAATTAAAGGTCCTATCCCCTTCCACTCAGCACTCAATCAAACAAAAAGGGGGAGGGACCCTTTCCTTTTGTAGGGACGCCTCATCCACACTTTCTTAGTGTCCTTTTCACCCATATCTCTGTCATTCATTCCAATCGAAGCATTAACTAGTGCCAGTACTTTCTTTTCTCTGTCAAGGGTTGATCTCTTGCTTTTTCTCTCTCAATCTATGTCAAAATAAAAAAAAAACAAAGCGGAAGATTTAGTCATGTTTTCCATCTGGTCATTTTGCCAATAGTTCCATTCTTCAGAAGATGTGATTTGCTAATAATAGTTATCTAGTATGTTTCTTAATATAATCTAAGGTTCCCAACCCAATGGCAGCACCCAAGAAACCATAATCAACTTTTTTCACTGAAACATGTTCTTTTGGGAGAAATTAATTATAATAGCAGGGTTTTCTTAATATCAAGAGAATGTGTGAGTCCATAGATACGGTAAGACACTTTTAGTGCCATACATAATGAGGTTATCATACAATGATTTCAAGACATGAGAATTCCTTGAGGACAGCTGTAAATGTGTTAAATGTGTTGGATGACATTATTGAACTTCTATTTAGTTGTCATGGGTATTATTATATTTTGCTCTGTTGCTATATAAGAGAGAGGTCGCAGAAATCCCTACAGACCTATCAGAAATTTCATGCCAGTTTTCCCTCTTTCTTCTTCTCTGCTTTTCATCTATCCCTGAAACCAATTACTCAAACTTCAACTAAATGGAAATAATATCTATCTATATCTAATTTTTTCTATTTATTTTAATTTATTTAATTCAGATGTATAGGATACCCTTAGGGTGATTCCCTTCTCCATCAGTGTATAGGATACAGCATTTTCCACATTGAAGTAGTGTGCAGTTAAAGACACCAGAGAAGTGATTGACTTAGGTATTGTGGGGTGTGGAATAAGCAGATTCCATGTTGATCGCCTAAACAGTGTTGCAGAGATTAAACCTGTTGCTTTACAACTGCAATATGCCTACTTGAATTGGCAGATATTTTAAAGCAGCCAACTATTGATTATAGGTGTAAAGCAAACATAAAAGGAAATAAGGCCTCTTACGGTAATAAGGAAGACTAGAAAATGTTCAAAATACTATTGACTGCCTCAAATCCTGACCGGAGACATTATTACTTATTTGCATCAGACCCTCCGCCTTGAAAACTCGAGATCAAATATGAAGCAATTTAAAATGATATATTAAGATTCAAGTAAGGCCTTCCAACCTTTCTTTCTTCTTTACTTACTTGAACAAAGTACGGTAAGCTTCTGTTTCTGACAAAAATACCTTCGAACAAACTGCTTGAGCTCTTTCTTAAAATTTGAGGATTTCCAAAACCTGCTTGACACAAATCAGCAACGAAGAACTGAGTTATTCTGATTTTTGTGTTGGAAAAACACCTGGCTATATGTCACACCAAAAGACCCCCTCCATAAGATCATGAATCAGGAAATTATGCTTTTTCTTTAAATCCAAGATTGAAGACACTTCATTTCTGAAAACGTTATTAAAGCAATCTTTATCTGCTGCAATACCTTATGAAGTGCAATGATCTTACTATTTTCAAAATTTCCACCTATTTGCCTGTCAACAAGCGTACATTCCGGAATTTCTGCAACTTTTGCAATTGAGTTATGATATTTGCTTCAGTTTCTTCAATGGTTCTCATTCTCCCTTCTCAAATCCCAGATGTGCTTAGTTTACATAGACGACTGCCTTAGCTTCTGGAATATTGTTGGCTGCTTCTTTAGACCTCTCCTCTTCCACCTTTTTTCAGCGTATTCCTCATTGTTAACACATTTCGGAAGTGATGAAGTTGAATGTATCCCATGACCTCATCTACAATCCCAAAAGATTCATCAAATGTTGAGGTGACTTTCTCAATCAGTAAGTTGATTTTCTGAGTTCCCTTGGCCCTTAGGCCTTTTGCTGTCTGTATTGGGATGTGTTCCCCTTTTGAACGCCCTTTAATACACTTCTTACTTCTATATATAAAAATCAATCTTCCTCAGTTAATAGTTGTTTTTGGTCAATAGTGGGGCTGTTCCATCTCTTGGGAACTTGGCAGGCTTGTATCTAGAACTTCACATATGTAGGGTTACGTGCTACCATTGATCTCGACATGCTTTGTATTTGGCAGTACTCTATCTTGGACCCCTGCATATGGCAATGAATTCTCTCTCTAGCAGGCTGTTTTACCCAATTTCACATTGATAAGCAATCATTTGCCACATTGTCTCCCAATGTCCAGATCCAGGGTAAAAATGATTCTATTTGGCTCTAATATGGTGTTTAATCAAGAAATTTTATGCAAAATTTTGTGCAGTGTTTGAACGTCCTCTTTTGTGGCTATCTTGCTTCCTTGCTAGCCGTAAACCTGCAAACCACAGATCTTACAGCAAGCTTTGATACCACTTAAAGAAAACAGAAAACAATGACGAGTAGAAGAGTAGGAATTTTATAAGACACTATTGATTGTCTCAAACCTGATTAGTGACACTAATAGTTATTAGCATCAAAGTGAGCATTTCAATTGGATAGTAATGAAATAACATCAAGCTACGCCACACAAACTTATATCCAAAGTCAGAAATCCGGTTTGTTTATGTCTACTCTGAATGAGTTACTTCTCACTTTTTCTTGTAGGTGCATTACTCACTAACTGTTTTTCAAGAAAACATTAAGAAATTCTGTGGGAACTTAAGGAAGAGTAGAAAACTTTCAAGACACTATTGACTGCCTCAATCCTGACGAGTGACTGATGCAGTCACGAAACAAGAAAATATGAGAATTTTTATTTTTAGTAACTTTCTTTATTTTCAGCAAGTTTCCTATTTTGATTTTCATTCATATTTGATAATTGGCTAATCCAGGCAAGTTACCTATTTTGGTTTTGATTCCTAGTTGGTAGTTTTGCTAACCCAATTTAGACTAGGAGAGGAAGGAACTCTATATAAAGCAGTTGATGGCTAAGGTATTGTGATGTCCCACATCGCTCGGGTAGAGGTCTGGGGATGTACTTATATGTGCAGTGTTGTCTCCAATTGGTATGAGGCCTTTTGGGAGGAGCCCAAGAGCAAAACCGTGCGGGCTGGGCCCAGAGCGGACAATATTATACCAAGTGTTGGAGCGGGGTGTTACAATTAGGAGGCTTTTGAGATTATATTTTTCAGCAATACTATTTGCTTTGCAATTCTTTGCAATTCTCCTATTCTCTTGCAATTTTACAGTTATTTCGTTACTTGGATTGTTGGGAAGACCTTTTGATCGAATTCTATCTCTTCTTTCTTCTTTTCCCAACTCGAATCAAATATGATAATCTTCTTAAACTAATGAAAAATACAGTGGCACAAGAAACATGGATTTTGCTAGACTTATTTTCTGTAGATTCGCAAAGATCATGAAAAACATATAATGATTAAAAGCTCAAGCAACCTCAATATTCGTTCCAACGAAACTCTTGCAGTTGTAGTGTGCTCTATGAATTCATCCCAAATCATATCACAAAAGTAAAATTCATTCTTTTTCATCTCCAGGGATTCGAAAGCTCCATGATCAACCAATTTTTTGTAGTTCGAATATTCAAATTACAACCTCTGATCAAATTTGTTTTCTTGCAAAATTCTTGTTGGTGAAAGTTTAAGGACTTCACCTTTCAAATACGGAAGCTTTGGAAGAATTTAACAATGAAGTAAGTCATGAGAATATGGTGAGTCCAGCCATGGCTCCTCATTATGGATGAAAACGTCCTCCTTGGAGTCATCATCATCATAAATAGGTTTCTCATCTTAAACAAGTTCCTTTGTGGCTTGTAGTTGTGCAACCTCTCCACTAATATATCCTAGATATTCAAGAGTTTCAACCTTAAAGCCACTATCGTAACACCTTTCATCTAACTCAAAGGGGGTTAATTTCGAAGCAGCTTGATCACAAAAAGGATTGATAAAATCCTATTCAAAATTGTCCTCATGAGATTCAAGAATCTCGAAACGATCAACTTGCTCATCAAGCGATCTATGGTGATGCAAAAAATAATTCAAAATTTTCGCCATAGTTTCGGTATTTGACAAGTCATCATCCACCAAAATATTGTCATCAACTCGCGGATTGTTAATTGGCAAATCGGTAACACCTTGACACGATATTTTGGTCAAGATCTCAACTAGTCTCTGCAAAATTTCTATCTCGCCTTCATGCTGACGAGAGTAAGAGTTCAGTTGGATTTTGCATCCTACGACGTCCTCCTCTCGGTTGTTGTCGTGGAGGCATCATTGAGCAGTCGGAAAGCTGAAACTAAAGCTCTGATACCAAACTGATGCTGCCTTACCAGGAGGAGACGATCAAAACGTCTTCACAACAATCCAATTAACGAAATGACTATAAAATTGCAAGAGAATAGGAGTATTGCAAAGAATTGAAAAGCAAATAGTTTTACTGAAAAATATAATCTCAAAAGCCTCCTAAACCTTAGCCATCAACAGCTTTATATAGAGTTCCTTCATCTCCTACTCTAAATTGGGTTAGCAAAACTACAAAATATGAATCAAAGTCAAAATAGGTAACTTGCCTAGATTAGCCAATTACCAAATATTAATGAAAATCAAAATAGGAAAATTGCTGAAAAGAATGTAAGTTACTAAAAATAAAATTCCCATATTTTCTTGCTTCGTGACTGCATCAGTGACACTAATATTATTAGCATCAAAGTGTTCAGTTCTCATAAAATCAATCTACGCCACACAAACTTCTATCCAAAGCCAGAGAATCCAGTCTGTTTATGTCTACTCTGAATGAATACGTCTCACTGTTTCTTGTAGGTGCATCCTCGCTAACTGTTAGTAGGTCATTTACTCAAGTTCAGGGTTTTGGTTGATCAATTTTAGGAAATTCTGTGGGAACTTCACTATTTATTGCTGAAACTTGTTAGTCTCTTAGAAAAAGCAGTTTGTGTAAAAAAAATTCTAGCTGTCTTTAATCTTCCTCTCGCAGCAACCCAACTGAAGCAGGAATTTAGTCATGCAATGGTAATGCACTTGCTAACAAAGATCCTGCAGAAAAATAGTTTGATTTCCTGCATGAAAATGCCGTATAACATTCCAAGTCTTATCATCTTATCTTTCTTCTTATGAGTGCATGGTATAAGTTAAAGTTCCTTTATATTCCTAGAAATGTGCATATATTTCTCATTTCTCTTAAGGTCATGAAGCTGCAACTTTGTCTGAAGGACAGTCTGAGCATACTATTTACGAAGCAGTTAAATTTTGCTGGCACTTTCTCTTGTCGAGGAGGAGAGAAGCACTCTCTTACAAGCTGTGACACCAACACTCATATGACATCACTAAGCCGAGAGATATATGGTTTACTATATATTTATTTTTGTGGTTAAAGGCTTGTGATAGTTATAGGGTTCTAGGTATTATAAGGTTTAAAAAAGGAAGGAAAACAAGACTTCAGGTTGTTCTTGGGCTGTTTACAGTATCCCTAAACATTGTTATAGAGTCGTGTTTTACGGTTGAATGCCTGAAGGAAGGAATTAGTTGGCTCGTCTTATGGATCTTTTAAGGGTCAGTTTTGAAAGGTAATTAAGTGTAGAAAATTAAGGTGAAAAGGAATAAAAAAAGTAGAAAAAGATACTTAAGAATAACTCCTAGGGTCCCTTAGGCATCATTCTTTGATAGAATTTCATCACGCGTTCCCAAAGAGCATCAAAAGTTTTTAGTAATGTCTCTCCAAACTTGCGACATTGAACTATATCTAGAGTTTTAGGCTCAATTAGACCTGCATTGACTCCATATTTTTATATTGGAGGCTTCGACATAAAATCTTACCTACTGTAGCCCACATGAGGACTAAATTTTCATGATGCGGAATACAATTGATAGCTGCTACAACAAATGTCTAGCACATTGTTAAAATATCTAATCGCTTTTTCACTCATAAAACATAAGAAAATTTTACAACATTTATTAAGGGTGCGTTTGGAAATCTGTTTTTTGTTCTTTAGCACTGTTCAGGAGAACAAAATATGTTTGGAAACCCTTTTTACTGTTTGTTATGTTTTCAATTTGGAAAGTGTTTTTGTGAACAGTAGAAAAACAAGAGAACAAAAAAACCTTTGGGATTTTCCAAAAAGTAATAATTTTTTTTTGCAATTGGAACAAACACCATCTTCAACCTCTCGCCACCACCAACGCCATCACCACGCCACCACCACCCACCACCAACAGTACCACCAAACACACACACATACACACACAATCGATATACACACACACAACACACACACACACACACACACATATATATATATATACACACCCCACTGCAATCGAATCGCCACCACCACCAATTGAATCGCCACCATCACAAAAACACTAATTCGAAGTTCTTCTCCCCAATTCGAAGTCCTAATTCGAAGCTCTTCTCTCTCCTCACAAAAACACTAATTCAAAGCCCTAGGTCGGGCCAGGGGCGGAGGACGGCGGCGAGGGAGTAGCGAAGTTGGGTGGTCGCCCCTGTGTGTATGTGTGTGTGTGTTTTGGTGTATTGATGTGTTTTTGCCCCAAACATGTTTTATGTTTTTGTTCTTTTGGGTGAGAAAATAAGAACAAGAACAAGAATTATTTTTCTTTTTTGTTCCCAAAATAAAAACAAAAACAATGGTTCCCAAACGGACCCAAATTTAAACCAATTGCTGACGAATTTAAACCAAAATATGGGGCTTGAATCAAAATGGTACACGATTCTATGAGTTTTCCATGTAGGTAGATTCTTGAGATCTGAACAGTTGCAATACTGTTCTCTTTAGATTTCCCTTTTTTGAGCCTCATATGGATCATCTTTCCTTATAGATAGGTTTGAATATATAGTAATTTGGTTCTTTACAGATTAGTTAGCAATTTTGACATGTTTTACATCAATAAATGGTTGCATCCTTGTCGACATTTACATGGTGCGAGTCTTCAACTTTTTTCTCATTGTTTTGAATTGCTTCAAGCCTTCAACTACGAAACAATACATAAGCAGACAATTTTGTTATAGGCCAATGAAATGTATTGCGCAACAATGTTATTGATGGCATCGTAATGATGACAGTTTAAGATTGATGATGATATATAAAGTTATTTGGTACGTAGGGCTGATAATAGAAATAGACTACTAAATAGATGACAAAATAATAGTAGGATTAGAACAACTTAGCCAACTTTTGTTATAAGCCTCTGGTATTTTATGTGATTGGAGGATATGAAATGTATTAAACGATAGATTATGCAATACGGTTATTAGAGTAGCTATATTATATGGATTGAAAAGAATAAGAAAGAGGGATTTACATTACTGAAATGTGAATGTTAGGATGGATGCTAGAATTAACTCGGAGATAAGATTAGTAATCAATGACACTGGCATCGGCATTTCCTCGCCTTTCATGGGTGACTGCTTTCCGGCCTCGCTCTAATGTTATTGTAGAGAAAGATTAGGTGTTGACACCTATTATTGGTAAAAGTAAGAAAATTAGGCTTTAGATGATATGGTCACAGAGAAAGTAGGCCTGAAATGCATTACAAGTAACACTAGTTAAATAAATGGTATGAGGCAAAGAGGCAGACCAAAATGAACTTGGTACCTTAAAGTTCTAGATTGTTAGTACTCTTTTCCGTTGGAGGCTAGAGAGAAATTGTAAATCCATGGAGGAGATAGTTGATTTTTGGACTCTTTGAGAGGTTAGAGGCTCTGTTTGGCCTTTATGGGCCGCATTCCCTTTTGAATGCTCTTTCAATGCAATGTTACCTTAAAAAAAACACAAAGAACAATTGTATATTTTTGAGTTATTCCAATCAGTTCATATTTAAACAGCCGATACTTATTTAACGCCGCAGCCATATACTTGCCATGTAGATAAAACCATACTAGGCCCACAAATCTTCTCATATACTGCAACATTTTTAAGGCCCAAGAAGCCTTTCTAACCTAATAGTGTTGAAACCCTAAAAGACTCCTCATTTCAGCCGCTTCAGACCGTCATGCCCACTCTGTCTCCCTCTCTCCCTCCCTCCCTCCCTCCCATCCTCCTCAGTTCAGCTGCTTCAGACCTTTACACCCTTTCCCATTCCCTCCTCGAATATGTTCAGTTCACTCTCTTTGTTATTTGGATCGTCTGATGCAAACCAAACAATGGTTGTCGTAGCTATCTGAGATTGTCGAAGGCAAATCTGATCGGTGGCTGGCGACCGGTTGTTCTTCACTGAGTTTGTGTATACATATTTTTTATATTCTCAAATTTCTTTACCATGGTGTTCAGCTATATATTTGTTATATATATGTGTGTATAACATTAAGATTTTATCTGTTGTGCCCTATTCGATGGTGAGCTCGTGTAAACACTGTCGAGCTGAGCCTTGGCTTGTAGCCAAGCTAGTCCGAGTATAAGCCGATCCCAAATAACCTAAAGCTCGGCTCGGTTCATTTGCAGCCTTATTATTACCATGTTTCGGAGTCAAAGCCATCAATTATACTGATGATGTATCCATTTCAAACATCCTTCACAAAGAGAGCACTAAGAAAATGGTTTCTTGAAAATTGTTATGAATGGCTTTTGGTATTGTGGGAGCTGCATGTCAAGTAGTGAAGTACATTATCAGAATGGAAAATTTTGCTTTATTCAGTTCGACTGCTTGTTATTTTTGAAGATGAAAAGTTTAACAATTTAATCCTTGTTCACTGTGTCATTTTCACTTTGCCTTTCATGAGCAACATTATACATATATCAATAGTTTAATTTAGATGATGATTGTGTTTTACATAATAGAAAATTTGATGTTTCCTCAACTGTCTATGGCTTTAAATGCTCAGGACAATTTACCAGAGGTAAAGCCACGACAGGTTTCTGGACTTGGACTTCCAGGTATCATGTTGATGTTTATTACTTTTTCTAGTTGTATAAGTTCCTTTCTATTTTATTTTTACTTTATTTATTAGGGGATAGTTGAACTATATAACAGACCTATTGTTACAGTTGGAAAGCAGAATTGTTGTGCCTCAAACACCACTAGAACGGAAGTCAATTTCAGTGTAGGTTCTAGTGCAGATTGAGGTCTAATGTTGATCACTTGATCCTTTAAGTAGGCTTGGATTTGGTCAGATCAACATGGTTCGTACATGCAAATCACCTAATGCAGTCCATCTAATTGTGCCTTTTCCTTCTTTTTTTCCCCTTTGCTTGGATTTGGTAGGAGCAACATGGTTCATAAGATTTTGTAACGCCCCGTGTTAATTTTCCTTTTTCTAAAATTCTTTTCGATTTATTCTCGGTTTGTGAAGTCACTTCATTGTTGTTCATGACGTCTTGTTCATTCTTGGGATGTGTAAATTTTTCGCGTTTTACGTTTTGGATTTAGCGGGACGACTTTGTGGATTCTCGCTGTCGGCTACGTGGGTTCATTGCTACGTTTAACATTTGGTGCTTCGGCAGGCTTGGGACGCGCTTTGTAACGTCCGGTGTTCTTGTTTTCTTTTATATTTAAATTATTACGTTCTTTACTTGCCTACGTGTTTGTGTTTTCCCTACTTGTTCTTTTTTCGGAATCGTTTTGTGCTTTATTTGTTTTGAGTAAGTTGACTGTTTTGGGGATTTTTCGTTTTCGGGCTGAACGTGGGCCCGAGTTATTTTTGGTGGTGGACCCGAGGGCATTCCCTGCTGGAACCGCTAGGTGGGAATTAAATTTCGGTATTATTTAATTATTTTCTATGGCATCCTATAATTTCTTTTTTATTTTAGTAGGGCGGATATTAATTGGAATTAAAACCCAATTGTTGGTAAATTCTTGTCCAATTTTAAATTAAGGGATAAATGCAATTAACCCCCCTGAACTATTAGGCTATTGCAAGAAACCCCCTTGAACTAATATTAAGTTGCATTTAACCCCTCCAACTTACTTTTAGGTGCCGGAAATACCAAAAGACAAGATTAACCTTCAGAACAAGACGTAATTACCGACATGGAAAACGCACTTGGAGACCCAAATAGAGATACAAGATGATTAATTAGAAACCAAATAAGCATCACGCAAAGCATATTCTCACTCAATTCTCCACCTACAAAACTCCCACTCATTTTGGTGACATGTTTCTTATAGCTAAAGTTAATCTCTTTATCAACAATGTTCAGTCGTTTTTTCAAAAAACAAATGCTACACCAAATTTTCATTGGTGTCCGCCGCAGTCATCTAAGACCACATTCCCATCATCTGAATTGACATTTTTGACCCCAAAGTTTTCAAAAACCCAAAATAGTATTCTGTATTTTCTTTTTCACAAAAGAGAAATAAAATGAATATCCAAATCTGTTGCCCATGTGTTAATCGCAACCGGAAAGAAGAGCAATACTCAACCTATTGTCAAATCAACCTCAAAATTAGCAACTCGAGCACTTTCCAGTGGCTTCTGAAATTGCACAAGTTGGGAAAAGTAGAACCTCCAAATTAGCATCAGATTATACGAAAATTACGAAATATATGAGGAGAAAGAATAAATTTGGGTTCCATATAGGAGAAGCCACTGTGGTGTATAAGTGGAATCAAGTGAAAAAAAAAAGTATTGTTGGAAGTGAATTTCCAATGAAGATTGATTCACCTTGTTCCACTTCCGAGGATATCAAAGAAGAACAAGAGCACAAAGATGAATGAGATTTGGGGATCTTGGGAATGTTGAGTGGATTTAGGGTTTTGAAGGCAATTGTTCAGGAATTTTGGTTAATTCGATCTTAGGATTTTCAATTTTAGAAAAGCAATTAAAGACTTGTTTAGTTATAGTAGTATTTGAAAAATGCTTCATTCTCCTCCCACATTCATAGGGAATAATATGGTCATTAAAGCAAAAAATTGTCCGTCACATGACGGCACATGCTGTTATTAGCCGTAAATTTCACCGGTTGGCCACGGGGAGGGGTTGTCTGCAACAAAAATGCATAGTTCAGGGGGTTAACTGCATTTTTTATAGTTTAGGGAGGTTTCTTGCCCATAAATGAATAGTTCAGGGGGGCTAATTACATTTTACCCTTAAATTAATTAGCAAAGTAGAGATGCCTTGAGGTAATTCTCATTATAGTGGGCCGGCTAGGCACTGTAGAGTAGTGGGTGCATGTGGGGCAGGTCAGTTTCATGTTGGTCTATAAATTATGTTTAATGTGCATACAAATGCGACCACAAAACTATAAAATAGAAAAGTGTACACGAGTTATAAATTGTGAAGAAAAATAAAATAAAACAAAATTGCATTTTCTAGAGGTGGCATGTGTGGGATTTAATAGGTGGGTCACATTTAATTAGTAATCACATAGCTCTTAAGTGACATGAGGTGCCAGCACATGAATTCTCATTTCAAAGACACATATAATAGTACATGGATATATATATATATATGTGTGTGTGTGTGTGTGTGTGTGGACTGAAGGCACATAACAGCTTACTCACTCATCCCTGCACGTGTCAAGAACCCATGAATCTCCTATAGATACAAATATCTATTTCGCTAGCATAGGAGGGGAGGAGACAAAAACGACAACAGTACTAGGGCATAAGTGTGTGAGTATATTTTTGTCCATAAGTGTGCTTTAGGAATTATTTGATTTGAATATGTAGAGTAGAGATGAAGCTTGATATAAGGCCTTCTTGAAAAATTTAAGGATTTCAAGTATGTGTATTTAAAAATCTATTTGAGTTGAATACAAAATAGGTGGGTTGTAATTTGAAGGATTCTTGAATTTAAAAGTATACTAATATATATATATATATAGGTAAGTATGTTGGAGGTGAGGTTATGGCCTTAGATGAGTAATTAGGCTAGTTCCTAAACGAGGTCGATTAGGCGGCACTAGGTGTGCCTTAGCATGGGTAGGTTTACTATGTGAATATAGATGGTTGCCTACACTTGAGTCTAAAGAGATTAAAGGCGCACTAATAAGAAAAATCGCAACAACTTGGGTTTTGAACATATACAGTGTTTTAGTCCCCTTTTGACTTGAAAGTTGTTAATTGAAATGTGAACATTTAAGATAATGAGCTCTGATGATTTTGTTGTTCTAAATTGATTAAAAGTATGCTAAATGAATTAGACTTGTTGCTTTGAAACTTACATTGAGATTAGTGACATGAAATGGTTGAAAGCATGCTTTGAATTTGAAATTGACATTCATGATGAATCATTGATCATTTGGTCCACATGGAGGTACAATTGACATTTTAGTAACACCACATGCATATATAAAGTTGGTGTTGTTTGCATGTCTCATTCATAACCATGTGTGAGTGAATCTTTCGGATCATTGCGTTAATTGGCTGTATTTGTTTCCCAGACAGGCTTGTGGTCCCTGTTTTTGTTTCCCATACGGGCTTGTGGTCCTTGTATTTGTTTCCCAGACCGGCTTGTGGTCCTCGTATTTATTTCCCAGACGGGATTGTGGTCCCCGTACTCAATATTATTGGCATTTACATTACATATTTACATGCCATATGATTATCCTTGATATCTTTTGCCGTTATTTCTTATCGTTGGTGAACATGTTGGACTTGAATTATACTTAAGGTATATTGCTTTCTTTAGTGCCTCGGCGCAACCCCTTGTAAAGATATACCTATGTTGTTAATTTTGATAAAATAACATTATAGAGTAAGATTTGAAAACTTTAAAGAAAGTA
Organism: Cornus suecica; assembly: GCA_963922005.1. Lineage (NCBI taxonomy): Eukaryota > Viridiplantae > Streptophyta > Magnoliopsida > Cornales > Cornaceae > Cornus > Cornus suecica. The sequence continues at coordinate 25,692,004 of OY998241.1, forward strand.
GCTAAAAAGCTTGGAACTTGAGTAGTGAAATCACTAGACTGGTAAGTCTTGAAAGTTGGGATAGGGTTGCCATGTTGAGTGGGGTAGTCATGGCCACATAGGCCATTCTGTGTTCTAGTGGTCTATTCCGTCTCCTTAAATCGCTATTGTAGCGTGGGTTTGTCCCATGTATAATTGTTGCGCTAGTGGTCTTTTCGGATAGAACCAACGTTAGTCTTCCTTTTCCCCTTCCTTTCATCATCACTCTAGGGCTAACTTGTTAGATGTTTATATGAAATTGTACTTCCTTATATAGTGATAGACGTGGGGAACGTTTTTATTTTTGAACGCTACTGCGCGGTGGTCTAAAGCTTGTACATGGTTTTTTTTAAATGAAGTATATTTGGCGTTTTGAAACTATAACGACAATTTTTCTAAAAGCGGTTTTCAAAATCTTTAAAAATGGTTGTAATTATTTATTTGAGGAGCTTGAAGGCTCACATTTTCACCTATCTTAATTTTGATTAACTTTAGACCCTGTTCGCCCCAACGGGTATTGAATGCGATTTTTCACTCTTGTTAAAGTCCTTTGTTTCGGGCATTTTTAACGCCATTTCTTCCTACCTATTTGATGAAGAATTGGGCAAGGCCCATGACCATGAAGTCCACATGACCCATGTTTATTATTTGAGACGTGGGAAAGAAAAATGATATGGATATTTTAGACTTTAGGGATATTTTAGTACTTTTACTTTTAGTATTTATTTGTTATTTTAATTATATTGGTTAGTATTTTTATTTAGGGTTTGTGTTGTCTATAAAAGGCTTGGATGTATCAGACATCGTTAGTTTTTGAAGAATATTGATTATATCGTCTCTCTTAGTTTCTCTTCTTCTTTCTCTTATTCTTCTTGCTCTTCTCACCCCAAGTTATATCTCTCCTTTCTCTCTATCTCTTCTATTTCTTCTCTCTCTCTCGTGTTTCTTCTCTATATCTCTCTTCGTATGGCGAGTAATTTGTGATATGTTTGTGGGGCTGTTTTAGGTTTGGGTTTGGTATTTGGACGCTGGGATCACTACCAAAGTTTACTGGTGTTGGATCAATGCCTTTCAACTAAGATTTGGGGATGGGTAGGGTTAGGGTTTCTTTGTGGATGAAAAGTAAGAAGGATTTGGATTGTTGTGAACAAAAATTATGGATCTTCACTGGCTAGGGTTAGGGTAGGGTTTGCGATCAGAATTATTTGCTTTCTAACTAGGATCTTTCGCTCTGATACCAAATTGATGCAGAACCAATAGAAAGAAATAGAAGAGAGATATAGAGAAGAAACAAGAGAGAGAGAGAAGAAATAGAAGACAGAGAGATAGAACTTGGGGTGAGAAGAGCAAGAACAAGAAGGGAAAGAAGAAGAGAAACCAAGATAAACTATAATGGGTAGAAGATTTTTTTTTTTTGAAATTATGTTTTTTTTTTATTAGAGATCTGTTTTGTTTTTTTTAAAAAAAAAAATTTCCTAGAAACTAAAGGAGCAACTGAAACAAATTTGAATAGATTCAATTAGGACCTTTTGCAATTTCTAAGCTAATCAAATAGATAAAAGTACTAAAACAATTTTTAAGCGAAGAAAATATACCTTAACTGAAGCCCAAAGAGCGCTCCCAAGTGTTGAAAGTTGACGGATATAGCTTAGTTGTCCCACATTCGAATTAATATGTAAAGGGACGTGCTATTAATGCGTTGTTGCATTGTCTCTTTTTAAAATCACAAAGTTCTCCTTTTATATTTAAAAAAAAAAGAAAAAAAAAAAGAAGCTTCTACCCATTATATTATTGTAGCATAATTGATTTCATTAATTTGGATTTCCTGATTGTGCATTGTTCTAGTTTATATTTTATTTACTTAATTCAATTTGAGCTCTATGTCGGCATATTCCTCGACCATTTCAGTTTCTCAGAACCCTGGGACAAATTTTAATGCTCACTATGATTTCTAAGTGACTAGTGTTGTGGTCTTCTCCGTGGACCACGGTATTCCCAGACCTTTCTGCAAAGGGATTCTAACTCTAGAGAAGGGCAAATCAAATATCCTAATAGAAGACTTTTAGTTGTCAAACCATATCAAGTTTTCAAATGTCGATATCCACATGAGTATGACCAATGTGATAGTGGATCATTTTATTGATTATATCGTCACTCTTGGTTTCTCTTCTTCTTTCTCTTCTTGTTCTTGCTCTTCTCACCCCAAGTTTTATCTCTCCTTTCTCTCTTTGTCTTCTATTTCTTCTCTATATCTCTCTTCTATTTTTTTCTATTGGTTCTGCATCACTATTCTTCCCTTTTCTTAACTTGAAACTATTATTTTGATATGTTAATTTACCATATTAAAGGATAGGAGTCGATTCAAGCCCGAACCAAATCAGGTTGCCCCTCAAAAACCACTTTAAAAACACTCATCTCGTGCCCAACTCACTTCTCCCATCAGTGTTGCGCAATCATACGGTTTTGGGCGTAATTTTTTATCCGTTTGGAGTTTTTTTATGATTTTTGAACCGTTGGAAAGCTGACTCGATGAAGATGAATTTGGGCTTTTGAACCACTCAATTTGGATCTGTTATGATTGAGTTGTGGCTGTTTGAACAGGACGAGACTTTTTAGTCCTTCGGCATTTCGCCGATTTTGAAGATTCTTTGGGAATCTTCTTAGGTTTTTCCAGGGACTCTTCCTACGTGTCTTAAGGACTATTTTGAAGTTCCATTGAGGTGTTATAGGTGTCTTCTTATGTCTCTCTTTCCTTAATAATCTACTCAAAGAGGCCAAGAGTGGTTTTGGTGCCTCGAACTGAGGAGTTCTTGTATATTCACCCTTGTTCTCCTTATAGAGATTGTTAGGAAGAGTGTGTGTGTGTGTGTATTCTGCCTTCCGGATTCTTTTCAGTTGTGTCACTCTTGGGGTTTTAGAGATGGACATGTGAGACTCTAGTAGACTTTGAAGTATGTGCTGCGGCATAATGAGGACTCGTGATTCACGTGCTTGATGCAATGTTGTACATGTAACGTAGGCTAACGGACTTGAAATTTTTAAAAAATGGGTCATAGTTGTACTCAAGGGTGACCCTCGTTATATATATATTTTTATGTGTATATGTATGTACATATAGCTATATATATATGTGTGTGTGTGAGTGTGTAATGTGATTGTGTGATGATATTTATTTCGTGCTACATGCCTTGTTTCCCGATACATGGTAGGGGATTAGTGGGAGTTATTTAGGGGTCTCGGATTGGCGTGAGTGCCATGTGAGACAACGGACCGACCCAGGATAGATGCATGCATACGGGTTGGTTAACATTTCCTGAACGGTCAGAGGATGTGGTAGTTAGGGTTTTTCCTACTGGGTTTCATAGCTCACCCCGGTGTTTTATATCGATAATTCAGGAAAGGAGGTGTGGCAACAACTCGGGTGTTCTGGGACGTATAGTTAGGAGTTGTCCTTTTATTTCTCTTTTTGTTTATCTCTTTGTATCTCGGGAGTTTCATTGTATCTCTGGGGAGTCAGCTTGTTAGCGTATCTTTTTATTGTATCCTTATGTCTTTGTATCATCATATAGTATATTCTTGTATTATGTTCGGCACCACTATGTGACTTTTTGTAGTATCGTTGTATCATTATTGTACTGTGCTTATCTGGTTGGTTCTGATGTGGCTTCCTTGCCACCTTTTGTCTCCGGAACAAAGGAGACTCTGCCGAAATTTATTTTGTATTCTCTGTCATTCAGTATGTATGGAATAAATCACCTTTACTATTTTCCCATGTATTTCTTGTTATTGTTGATTCTAGTGGTCGCTTACACTGACGTCTCACTTCTGGATTCGCTGATTCTCCGGGTCGGAGTCTCAGGAATTTCGGGGCGTGACAGATTTAGTCACATTATCCAATTATAATGTTGTCAATACTCAATTGAATTTTCCTTTTATATCTGGGTACATGTTGTGTTGCTAATTAAAGTTGTCCTTTCCTCTTGCAGAGGAGGTCTTGCAGGGTGTTGCTGCAGGCATTGATCTGTTCGACTCCACGTATGTTGCTCATTCCATTTCCAGGATGATTGTCTTGAGAATTTCTCCTTTGATGTGTTTCTTGGTAAATTTTGAGTGCCTTTGTACTCTTTGAAGGTATATTTATCATCTTACACTTGGAGGGTTTGCACTTACTTTTCCGCTCTGCAAAAAAGCGAGCCAAGCATCTTACTCGCAGTTCAGTGATGTAGGAAGTGACCACACCAAGATTAATCTGAAAGCAACAATATATAGGTATCTACCTCAATCTTGTTATATTTCTTAAATTAGCTCAACGATTTTGCCATCTCTTGTTAATTTCTTCTGGTTACCAAGGTCTACCCTTAATATTGAGATCACATTTGAATTGTTTTTATTCATCGAGGATTGGTACAGTTTCTTGTTGTTCCTTTTCTCCTATTAATTTGATCACTTTTTTGAAATATACAAAATTGGATAAACCACCCGTATGGAAAATTAACGAGTGTAATCCCATATTGCTCTACTCATAGCCACTTGAGCAGCATCTTGAAACTTTTCTTCCCAGTCACCTATCAACATGATTTTTGGTTTTTTCTTTTATTTGGAAAAAATTGGAGTCTCCCGGCCACAGGGCCAAGTGAAGTGTGCACCTTCCATAAGCAACTCAGTTAGTTGTTACATGTCAACAATGTAGCATTGATATGGATAAGGAGTGCAGATACGATATGATTTGGACACGGATTAGAAATCTCAAAAAATAGGATATGATTACGGAGGGATACGGTAAAAATAGAATATTTTTATACAAAAGGAAACATTTTATAAGTTTCCTGTATTATTTTGAACTTAAATGCAGTGGTTAACCTTCCAAATAAACTTAAAGTCTTAAACCATTCAATCATCTGTCAATATAGACTAATAAGCCATGTACCATCACTTACATTATCGAGAGGGTAAAACAGTGAGAAAAATAAATATGTCGACAACACCCAACATTGCAAGAAGGAAAAAAGAAAAGACATCAGACTTGCAAAAAGTATCTCCGGTGTACCCCAAAACTATGCTAATAAAAAATAAGAAATTAAGTAAATTTGTTTTTATAATTCTCCGGAATATCGGACGCAAACCCCTTCCCCCACCTCAACCATATTTCAAAGTTATAAGTGATTCTCCAGGTTGCCGTTTATTCAAAAAAATTATTAATCTTAAGTATACAGATACGTGTGATGCACACCTTATTTCAACTCGAATAGCAGCAACGGTTAATAAGAGTGCTTTCTCTGCAGAAAGCAACTCTCCACAAAAAAAGGGAGTATCAATGCAACGATTTCTGGTATGCCCTGCTTTGTTCACAATTACTCCCAATCCATCCAACGTCCTACCTTTATTCGAATCATGCCCCCTTGGACTTCCAATCTGTTTCATTGAAGAGGGAACATAAAGAACAAAATTAAGGAATTTTATGAGTAAAAGAGCAAACAAAGAAAAAAAGTAGGATATAACTTTAACAATGGGAAATTTTAGGGGGAAGGTGTCTGATAATATAAAATTTACCTTAATTTATGGGGAAAATAAACAAAACACAGAAACAAGTATACATGTATTGTGGGCGGGGCCTGGACAGGGTTGGTATGTGCCCCTTGGGGTCTACATTGGCTCTGGCCCTGGGTATTGTGGCCCCTCATATTCCAGCAACCTATTATCATAACTGAAGATGGGAGAAGAAACCCACCTCCCAAGGGAATAAGTGTTCCCTTTTCTACCTTCGCCGCTAGCAACACTAGCTTTCTTCTTGATCTTCTCACTGACAGTGACCTTGGACTGCAGCTCCACCTCTGATGAAGTAGTGACATATTCTCAATTAGCTTCATCTAGCTCTGCAACATAGTAAAATTTTGTTGGAAACTGATATTGATGTTTTTATCATTCTCAACAAATATTAGTTTTATATATATAGATATCTATATACACCTTAATATTTTTTTTCATTTATCCATCTCACAACTGCTGTTCCATTCCTTTTCAGCGGTTGGGGATATGAGCTAACACTATCATCATTCTTACCTTCATTCTTTGTATATCTGGATAGTTCTTGTCATTCAGTTTAACTTCATTGTCATCTTGGTTTGCATTTCTGAAAATAGTTTTCTATTCTTAAAAAACTATGCTTGGTTTGTATTTCTGAGAACAGTTTTATGTTTTCTGAAAATCAGAAAACTGTACAAAAATCTGCTTGGTTGGATTTTCTGAAAACTGTTTTAAAAAAATTCAGTTATAAAAATGTCAGTTTTTAGATAAATCTTTTTTATTGTTCTCAGAAAACAGTTTTCAATTTTCAGAATTCTCAAGATCAGTTTTTAGAGATATAAACCAAGCAGGATAACGTCAAAAAAAATAAAGAGAAAAAGTTTGCTTGGTTGAGTTTTCTGAAAACTGTTTCAGAAAACTCAGTTATAAAAATGCTTGTTTTCTCTTCCATTGTTCTCGGAAAACAATTTTTGTTTTCAGAGAACTCTCTTTTATTGCTTTCAAAAAATAATTTTCTTCTTTCAGAGTTCTCGAGAACAATTTCAGGAAATACAAATCAAACAGACCCTTAACATTTTGTGGAGGAACCAATAGTTATCATGATTAACATTTGGAAGAACTGAATATTTCCTTTTGATGCATAGAAGTATTATCAAACTCGTGGGAAGGCATTTTTCCATCATATTTATTACTATCCAATTGTTTTTCACATTCTAGCGTTCCTCATTTTCCTTACCTTGATCAGAGTTCAACTCAGTGGCATTCTTCAGAAAAGATTCAGTAGTATGTTGTTCCAAATGACAAAGTAGACTAGTATTCATCTTCGTTGATACTCAGCCTGATTGAGTTATTCAATCAATTCATTAGAAATATTAATTTTAGTACAGACTCTAGCATAGCTGAGACATCTCTTCATTTTTGTCATGTACTATGCCCACAATGGTTTTCCTAACACACTTGATATATTAATTTGCGTGAAGATTCCAATATTCCTCATATTCCTTACCTTGATCAGAGTTCTACTCAGGGGCATTCTTCAGAAAAGATGCAGTAGTATGTTTTTACAAATGACAAAATAGATAAGTTTTCGGCTTTGTTGATTGCCTGATTGAATTATTTGATCAATTCATCACAAATATTTATTTCAGTAGACAGCATAGCGGAGACATCTCTTCAATTTTTGTCATGTACTATTCCCACAATGGTTTTCCCAACACACTTGATGTATAAATTTGGCCAAACATTCCAATATTCCGAAGGAATCTTATAGCGTTCCACCCAAATTGGAATCTTGTCCAGCTTCCATTGTCGAGAGTCATCCCCTTCTACTACTTTCTCAAAACCAGAAGTCTGTTGTGGAAATGTCAAACCCCCATCCAATACAGTATCCCTCTCAGCTTCTGCAGCAAATCTGAAGAAAAAGGGTCCTTATCATTGTATAGATGGCTTTCCCAGATCTTTTCGGCCACTGATTTAAGAAGAAGAAAGTTGGAGGTTCGAAATCCAATTTATTATCCATCTTTGAGGTTTAAAAACTGCAGAGCCATTCTTCTGTTGCAATTACCTGATCTGATTTGGTAATGTTGGCTGGCTCCAATTTAGTCGGATCTTGTCCGGAACCAGGTTTTACTCTGGGTCTAATTCCCACTCAACATCTGCCCTAGGGATATTATGTTTTGTAGCTTTATCTGAAAAAAGGGGATTTGGAGATTTTTTAATCGTTTTTTCTCTGGGGATTGAGCAACTGTGTCTCCCACTTTTGTGGATGCAACATGTTCAGTAGGCAAGTCGTCATCTTGCAGTTTATTTCTGACTAAAACAGAAGGAGTGGCCAATTAAGGTCATCATCTCAATCTTGAGTTGAATCTCTAACAATTTCTACCTTGACCGCAGGCGCCTCCTTAACTTCGGTATCTCTTGTAACCACCGTAAGGCGTAACCTCCCTCAGGCCGCAAAATCTCTACCTTAAATGGATTCCCCTTGCAACTGTTTCCTCAAAGAAGCAACTTTTTCGAAGTGCATCCAAGTCCTGGTAGCTTTCATGACTATCAGGAACAATACCATTGCTATTCCCAATTTAGTGAGCTTTCACCTTTCTGCGGAACCTGGACTTCGGACATCTACTGTAGCTTTGACTTAATATACAGTTCTAGTATTGTCTTGGTTCCCCAATCTAGATAAATACCCTGCTTGGACCCCCGCCAACTGATGCAGCACTGAGTTTACCCAGAGATTGTTGAGAGTAAAACTAATCTGTGGAGACAGAGTGATGAGAAATAGAGTAATTAGGTGTGGAAGGATGAAGAGCATATGAGAATTGAGATCCTTAATATTATGGCTGAAATCCATTTACGTAAAGAGAGAACTAACTTATTTCTTATAATCCAACTATAGTTACTCTATGCGGTCATTTTGATATGATTTCTCTCTCTCTCTGAACCTATTTGTGTTTCCCATTTTCCATGTTTTGTTTTGTTGCTGACAATTATAGATTATCTCCCATGGGTTTTGGAAAGATGTAGGAACATCCCTGAAGTTTCTAAAATATGTTTGGCACTCACTCGAGTTTGGTAAAATGTAGTAGTTGAAGTATGTAGATGAGTGACTAGGGTTGCAGAGGAGAAGAGGAGAGAGATTGGAGAATGATTAAGGTAGGTTAGAGTATTGCCCTTGGGAAACCAACCACTAACAATAAACTCTTGTAAAGGAAGATGACACTGGTAATTTGATTTTTTATTTATTTATTTATCGTGGTAACTGATACATGAAAGCTTTACTCATGACAATCGCTATTTCGTTTCTACTATACACGACAAGCACCTCTATACTCTGTAGAGTTTGCAACCATTATATGATTATTCAGACCACTGCAAAGAGTTTTTTTTTTGAAGGTTACTGAAACCACTTGTGAATTGCAAGCTTATTTTCTTCCTACTTTACATTCGTTAATTGATCAATCAGTGTGAGGCGTTATATATATATATATATATATCTGAGTTCGTTACTTTGGCAGGAAAGATACATCGCCAATTCTCGATAGCTGTGACTGCTATACTTGCCAGAATCATACAAAAGCATACATTAATCACCTACTCAATGTCCATGAGATGCTGGCTCAGACTCTACTAGAAATGTGCAACTTCTTTCTCATATTCTCTTCTTGTTAGTGGAGATCTTGTTGCTTTTGCCTATGTTTACGAGCGTTTGAATGTGTTTTGCAGACACAACACTCACCATTACCTGGGGTTCTTCCGCTCAATCAGGGATGCAATCCACAAAGGGAAGTTTGAGGAATTTCGGCAAAATTTTATCGAAAGTAGGTGCGATCATCTTTTCACAGCAGCTCTATGTGCATGAACTATGTTATCATAGGAAATTTAGTTGGATGTTATTTACTACACTGTATTTTTTTCCAAATTTTATGATTGACCAGGAGGAAGATGGTTTCATATACTACAGTACAATACCCAGACTGATCATGTTCTATGATGTGATTATCATAACACAAATCATTCCAAATTATTTATTTGTACAATATCTCCTATTCTTAAACAAAGCATCGGCGTATTGGAAAAGTGGTTAGCCTTATATTCTGAGAAAAAATATAGTAACCGAATTGTTGTAAAATTATTGTGTACTACTACTGTAAATATTTTGTTTATAAAATAAATGATAATAACCTACTGTAATATAAAAAAATGTATGTCTAACTAGGTCATAAGATTGGCAAATTAAAAATAGAAGATATTATTCACTAACCAAAATTATGGTCTCCGGTGACCAAATCCTGTGATGTTAATTCCGTGCACTTTCATTGTGAATATACTTTGGGTTAGAAACAGGATGGATCTAACCAAAATGCAAGAAATAAAATAAGTATAATTATAATTTAACCTAACTATTGAAGCATAACTGCACGCAGATTTGTCTAGGGGGGTTAATGCAAATTTTTATAAGTTTATTAGTGAAATTTATATTTTTTTTAGGTTACTAGAAGATTTTTTTTGTAAAAATAGGGGTGGAAATGCAATATTTGATAATTTTATTAGTAAAATATATATACTTTTTTAAGCTATCAAAGGAATTTTTTAAAAACTGGCAGGTGAGATAAGTAATTTTTATAAACATATTTGTAATATATGTAATTTTTTAGGCTAAATTTTTTTACAAGACAGTCGGAATCGCGATTCCAGGTAGAATTGTTTTGGGATCCGTAGAATCGGAATCGTAAGATTCTAACAACTTGTATTAATTTTTTTAAAAAAATATTAATAATTAAATATTTAATTTTAAATTTTAAATCATATTAAAATTTTCAAAAAAAATTAATACATTACCCCTTTAAATATTTTATCATAAATTTAGGTCATATATTGAGATATTGAACTAAATCATAAAATTTTTGGGCAATGTAGATGCAGGGTGAAAGCGTCAAATTATTAAAAATATATAGTAGAATCGTAGAAAAATCGTAAAACAGAATCGTTTACAATCGTAGCAGAATCGTAAAATAATAAGATTTTACCAAGTAGAATCGGGATTCTGCCTATTCCGATTATGAACACTTATTACCATATTAATTTTTTTTCTCACAAACTTTGAAAAAAGGCTTTGGGCCTTGAGCAGCCCCATTTAATTTTTCTAAAACCGAGTTAACCTCGATCATATCTCTGTATTTTTTATTATTATTATTATTATGCTAACACAACAAGAATAATATTCATTTAGATAAAAACGTACGAGTTGGGCCAAAACAAACAATTTTGTATCATGTAAGAAATTACTCATGAGGACACAATGTTTGTGTGGAATGAGACTTGTAAAGCTGAAAAGTTGTTTGAATGCCCTCCAACTTTGGTGATTCATTCATTATACCATCACATGAGTAATTGGAAAGAGCTATCTGGAACTACCAAGACCAATAAGATTAGATGACCTCTTGTTTGGTAGTTTAATCATTTTCTCTTTTGTTTATTCGATAAAACCTCACTTTTCCTTCATTAAGCCTCGAATCCTCGAATGAGATCATTTTCATTCACTTCACGTATTTTCAGTCATTAAACCCTGAACCCTCACACAAGGTCATTTCACTTTAAACTATCACAAGAGGTAATATTTATCCTCAAATCGTTAGAGGAGGTAAATTTCATACTAAACCCTCACATAAGATAATTTCATATCGATCCTTCACTTGAGTTAAATTTCATATTAAAACTTTGCATGCACGACATAATTATCATTAATTCCAAACTCTCCCATGAGGTACTTTTCAAAATTAACTTGCTCTTTTGGTCCTAAAACCCTCTAAAGAAGTAATTTCAAATGAACTCATATATTTTCTCAAATTAATTCCTCACCTTTTTCACTGGATACTCAATCACGGAAATCATTTTTCACACTCTACCACAACAAAAAGGTATCACGACGCCTTAGATAATCATTTGTAATCCAGGTACTCACATTTCAAAGAATTGTTTTACTCTGAAATATGCGAAACTAGTTAAATAATTCAAAATTAGTTACTTGAATACATGCATTTACATAGCCTACTAACACTATTTAGTATTTGTGAATTCTTAGATTTTATTTACTCATTTATTTATTCCATATGAAAGAGGATTTTTAATCTCATCTAAAGAATCATCCATCTTGGACCAAATATATATATTTGGGTAAATAATTGTTGGAAATTGAATGGAATATTTGGGTCGGGTTTACACATTTGTAAAAAATTACGTCAGTCAACTGTTTTAGACAGTTGAAATGCCTTTTCTCAACCAAACCATACCAACACAGTTGCAATGCATTTCCCAAGCATTGCAACTACAATTACTATATCTATTCAATGTCTATATATAGACGAGACCATAGTTCAATGGGATTAATCTTTTACAGTCCTATCTTCTCATCTTTGTCTTTGGCGTATACAATATTGTCTTGTCTTCCTCTCTCTCATATACAATATTGCATATACATATACATACATATTGAGTTTTTTTGGTTCGAGTACAAGTACAGATTAATTGAATTCGCTGATTTTTGGAGATTGGAGTGCTACTTCTCCAAAAGCGAAAATCCGTTATATCTTGGGAGATAGTTGCTCAGCAATCTTGAGCACCGGAGAGGGAGTAAATCTATCTTAAGGAAACTGTGAGTTTCACATGACTCGGATTCATTCATTCTTTTCAGTCCAGTTCCAGAAAATAGCATTGATACTATGAGTTTTGTATTTAATTCTTTTATATATATATCGGGTTTTATATTGCTATATATATACAGTTTGCATATTATATCTTGCATATATATATATACTTGAAATTACAGTAGACGTATAACAGACTTAAGATAGAATTTGTTTTGTTACTGTTCATTCGTGTATATGTTCTTTCGGGTATATATATATAAAGAGTCTGATTTCCTTTTAATTTCATTATATAAGTTATATATATCTGTTATATATATACAGTAGTGGATTTTTACTGAATTGTTTTTCAAATTATATATATATATATATATATAGTTGATAATTGACAGTAGTTCAATTTTATAGAGGTTTTATTTGCAGCAGTGTCCTGATGGCATATGATATCTTTGTTACAATATTAAAACACAACTGTTTTTTTTTGCGTACATTATATATATATATGATGGCATATGATTCTTGCGTACATACTTTTTTTTTTTTCTGTAAGTTCTTGCGTACATACTTTGGTTCCTACAGTTTCCTGAATAGTGTTTTTTTTTGCATATATAAGAGTGTTATATATATATCATATTCTGAGAGATATATATATTCAATCTTTCGAATTGAAGTGGGTAAAATATGAAAGTGAACTTTTTCCGCATGGTTCCATATATAAGACAAGAGGTATCTGGGTAAACCATTCCTACTAGAATAACTGTTTAACTAGGGAAATCACTTCACTGTCCCATGAAGATCAATTTGTTATCTGGAATCAAATTTATGCTTTGATATAATATCAAGTCTTTAACATACTGTATGCAACACTTTCACATAGTTTTATCCCTTAGACAAAGTTTTGTCTCTGTACTTAACTTGATCACTTCATATGCGGAAAAATTTGTATAATATTATATATATTCAGTTTATATCTAGATTTCGAAATTGCATAAATAAATAATATTGCTATAGTTTTACATAGGGTGCGTTTGGAAAGCCTGTTTTTTGTATTTGTTTTCTGTCTTCAAATATAAAAACTGTTTTTGTATTTGTCTTTATTTTTTTCAGCGAAAAACTAAAAACAAAAAAGCGTTTGGATGAAGTTGTTTTCACCACTTTTATTTGGTGAAAGTTGTATTTTATGAATTTGGTGTTTTCACTGTTTTTACCACCTAAATAGTGAAAAAACTCAAAAAACAATTAAAATTTGTATTTTGTGTTTTTACCACTTTTACACACTATTCACAGAAAACAGTTTTCTTGGAAAAAAAAGTGAACAGTAAACACGTTTGCCAAACGTGTTTTTTTTTTAACTTGGTGAATAGTAAAAAAACAAAAACTGTTTTTCCGTATCCAAACGGAGCCATAATCTGTTATATATAATATTATACAGTATTATGTATTTGAATTTGTTTTATAAATAGTGTTAAATATATAATATCTTGTATTTAATAACTATATTGCATTATGTTAGTAAAAATCAGTATTTTATATAGTGTTGAATACATTCTTATATATTTGCTTAATACTTGGTAGTTATTACTTTGGGAAAATCAGAATTTTATATTCTGAAAAATTGAACTTCTGTTTGTATAGTAGAAATGGCCACTAGTAATCCTATTACAGTGCCTCATGGGGAGAAGCCTGATTCAGACTTCAAGCATCCCATAGAATCAAAGGCCAATATTGTGAAAGATGGATCAAAAACTAAAAAAATTAGTGGAGAAGGTCCGAGTCAAGGATCTAAGAAGTTGAATGGCAAGTGCTTCAATTATGGAAAGTCAGGACATCGGTCCAAGGGTTGTCGAATGCCAAGGAACTTCAAGAAGCCTAATGCTCAAGCGAATATAAACCCTTCTGCTGTTATTTTCGAATGTAATTTGGTTGAAAATAACAAAGAGTGGTGGGTGGACATTGGTGCTACTCATCACATCTGTGCTAATAAGTGTATGTTCACTATTTCCACTTATAAACTTGTGGAAAATGAAGAACAACTCTATATGTGAATTTTTTTCTTCTTCTAAGATTGAAGGATATGGAAATTGTGTTCTAAAGATGACGTATGGAAATGAAGTAACCCTGAATGATGTGCTTCATGTACATGATATTCGCAAGAACTTAGTGTCTGGATCTTTGCTAAGCAAGAATGGTTTTAAATTAATTTTTGTATCTGATAAATTTGTACTCACAAAGAATGAGATGTATGTAGGAATGGGTTATTTAAGTGATGGGTTTTTTAAGCTCAATGTACTAACTGTTATATCCAAAGTTAATAAGTTTAATACAGACACAATGTTTTTTGCTTATATGCTTGAGTCTGTAGATATTTGGCATGCTAGATTAGGACATGTTAATTATGATACTATACGTAAATTAATTAACATTAATGATTTGCCTAAATGTGCTCTTGATTCTAATCATAAATGTGAGACTTATGTGGAATCAAAGTTAACAAGAACACCCTTTCAAACAGTTGAAAGATGTACCAAGCCTCTAGGGTTAATTCACAATGATATTTATGATTTAAAGTTTTTGGAAACTAGAGGAGGTAAAAAGTATTTTATTACTTTTATAGATGATTGCACGAGATACTGTTATGTATATTTGCTAAGAAGTAAAAATGAGGCAATTGATGTTTTTAAACATTATAAAATGAAGCTGAGAATCAACTTAACAGAAAGATAAAAGCTTTAAGAAGTGATAGGGGTGGTGAATATAAATCTCATTTTGAGGAATTATGTAAAGAGCATGGTATTCACCAAATGACTGCCCCTTATTCACCACAATCGAATGGTGTAGCTGAATGCAAAAATCGAACATTAAAAGAAATGATGAACGCTATGTTGCTAAGTTCGGGTGTAACACAAGATTTGTGGGGGGAAGCTATACTTTCTGCTAACTATATTCTTAACAAAGTGCCTTGTAAGAAACATAAATAAAACCCCTTATGAATTATGGAAAGGTCATCTTCCTATAAATTCTTAAAAGTGTGGGGGTGCTTAGCAAAAGTGGAGGTTCCTAAACCAAAAAAGGTTAAGATAGGACCAAATATCATTGACTGTGTGTTCATTGGTTATGCTCACAATAATAGTGCATATCGATTTCTTATTAATAAATCAGAGATTCTATATGTGCATGTTAATACAATTATAGAATCAAAGAATGCTTCATTCTTTGAGAATATATTTTCATATAATATGACATCAGAATTAGTCTCATGAAAGAGGCCTATTGATGCTACGACTAGTGATGGTCAAGTCAATGTAGACCAAGGGTCTATAGAAAATGAACTTAGACGTAGCAAAAGGCAAGGACTTCAACTGTTGGCTTTGAAATTTTCTTTCAAACAATAATTCTTGTTTTGATGATAACAAATCATTTGAGAGTGTTTGGTACTAATAATTATTGAGTTAAGTGTTTCAGCAAGAACAAGAAAAGGCTTCGGAAAAG
Source organism: Cornus suecica (assembly GCA_963922005.1). Classification (NCBI taxonomy): domain Eukaryota; kingdom Viridiplantae; phylum Streptophyta; class Magnoliopsida; order Cornales; family Cornaceae; genus Cornus; species Cornus suecica. Next base: position 25,707,678 of record OY998241.1, read on the forward strand.
AACACGAACACAAAAGCAAAAAGCGAAAATGGAATTGAAGCGCAAAATCAAAAAATGACGAAATGATCAATGAAAGGCGAAACTCGAAGACTCAAGACTCGGGGTAGATAGGTCGGGGTGAGATTATTGTAACAAGGTATTTTATGTGTTGGAAAAATCTTATAAGCTCAAGTGATAAAATAACTGAACTCAAAACGAACCAAAATCGATTTTGAAATTCAGATTTAAAGTGTAGAAGTCGACTTCTGCGCAAGTTGCAACCGACTGCTTAAGGTCAAAGGTAATGAGCTTGAGACCCTTCCATCGGCAGTCGACTCTCATGGTCTGGAAGCCGACTTCTTGTGGCTCGGAAGCCAACTCTCTATGTTTGGGAAGTTGACTTCTTTAGCACGAAAGAAATTGAATTCAAACCTTTCTTTGGGCAGCCGACTGCTGATGCAGTCAAATGGCTTGATCAGACACTTTTTTTGCCCATAACCTTGTGTTTGATTCTTGTTTTTCTTCAACTTTTTCTCTCATTCCTCAAACCCTAATATTTCCATATAAATATAATGAGATGAGGGATTGTTGTGTATGAGTCCTAGTGTGAGAAAGTCATTGAAATTTTTATCTTCTTCTCTCTAGCTCTCCTTGAAAAACCATTGAAAGCAAGAAGCTTAAAGCTTGATTTTCAACTCAAATTCTACAAGCTTTAAACTCTAGGTTTGATTTCGTGTCTATTCTCTTGAGCACACTCATTGAATTCATTCATTAAAGAATATTCGTCTAGAGTTTTTGATACATCACTAAAAGAACACTTGAGCTTATATTGATTTATCTTCCATAAAAATCCTAGGGTTTTTGAGTGTTTTTTGTTCTTAAGTGATACAATTGATTACATACCATTTTTGTGATCTTGGGCAAGTGAAGCCCAACATTTTCAAGAGAGGATTGTTCTCTTGATTGAGATACAAGCTTGAGAGCTCGTGTGTAAATGTTTGTCATTCCACCTGTGAAGGAAGGGCCATAGTGAAAGGATCGAGAAAAGTCTCAAGAAGGGGTTCTTGAGCTGAGGAGTAGGAGTTACCGAACCTCGAAAAAATTGCGGTGTCAATCTCTCTATCTCTATCTCTTAATTTCAATATCTTGCATGCTATAATAATTTTGTGATAATTTGTTAGATCAATTAACTTGAATTTGTCATTGAAATATTTACTTGTTTCTTGAAGTAGTTGCTATTTCAATATAGCTTGTTTCAATTTCCGAAAAGATTTAAAAGAGATTTTTGAACACCTTATTCACCCCCCTCTAAGGTTAATTAGTGACTAACAATTGGTATCAGAGCCTAATCTCTACTTGTTTTAAACTTAACCATTTTAGAGAACAATCATGGCCTCAAACCTAGTCACTCATGTTGAAGGACAATCTAACAATAGGCCCCCATGGTTTGATGGTTCAAACTATAGCTACTGGAATACTAGAATGATAAATTTCCTTCAAGCTATTGATTACCAAATTTGGCAAGTTATTGTTGATGAACCTTTCACTATAACCAAAGTTGTAGATGGAAAAACAATTCCCAAATTGTCAAACGAATGGGATAATGATGAGCATAGACTTATGTCTTTTAATGATAAGGCCAAGGTTAATCTAAATTGTGCCTTAAGCCCAAATGAATTTAATCATGTTTCTACTTGCTCCACCGCTAAAGAAATGTGGGATAAACTATAAATTACCTATGAAGGTACTGCTCAAGTGTGAGAATCTAAAATCGATATACTTATGCATAAATATGAATTATTTGCCATGAGGGATGATGAAAATGTCAATTCTATGATGTCTCGTTTTACTAACATTTTGAATGGACTAAAGCATTTTGGTAGAATTATTCCTAGATCTGATACGTCACGCAAAGTTCTTAAGAGCCTTCCGATAAAATGGGATGCAAAAGTGACAGCAATTAAAGAAGCACATGATCTCAACACCATGAGCCTTGATGAAATTTTTGGGTTTCTTCTCACCTGGGAAATCACCTTAAAATCTCGTGAAGAAGACTCAAAGTCGAGAAAAAGTGTAGCTTTGCAAGCCTCTACCAAAAATGAAGCTAATGAGCCGATTGAAGAAGAGGTAGATGAATACATCGCCTTGATCACCCAAAAATTCAAGAGATTTATTCAAAGAAAGAAAGTCAATGGAAGTAGATTCATAAGGAAGAATGAGCCAAGAGACGAGCCTAGCAAGAGGGAGCCTCCAACTTGTTTCAATTGTGGGAAGCCAGGGTACTATAAATCCAATTGCTTCAAGCTCAAAAAGGATAATGAAAAAAGGCCGAACAAGATGGCTATGAACGTTACATGGGATAATTATGACTCATGTGATTTGAATGAGGAAGAAAATGGCGAGGAAACGGCAAACCTTTGTCTCATGGTAAAGGAATATGAGGTATATCTAAACTCCCAGACTTTAGATGAATCTAAATTGTCGTATGAAGAACTTCTTATCTCTTATAATGAATTACAAGATGCATTCAAAGAGTTGTATGATGAGTTTAAAAAATTAGCTAGCAAACACATGACGCTTAAGAAAGCTAAATCTTCATATAACTCAACATGTTCTTCCATAATTTCTTCAAGTATAACGGATGATAAAAATATTAAACTAGAAAAAGAAAATGAAATTTTGAAAAAGACTATAGATGATCAAATAAATGTTTTGGCAAAATTTACAAAAGGTAATGAAAACCTAAGCATTATGTTAGGAAAACAAAGAAGAACATTTGATAAAAGCGGGTTGGGATATGATGTTTTTGACAAATATGCTATTATTTTGAAAACGAGAAAATCTCTAAGGCACACGTTTACAAAACAATCATCTCATGCATTCTCAAATGATCATAAACATGTTACATGTTTTTATTGCAAGAAAAAGGGTCATAAGGCAAATGTATGCTTTCAAAGAAAGAAGAGAAGAGTAACAAAAATGATTTGGGTTCCAAAAGGAACCATTGCACACTTACGTAAAAAGGATAATATGATAACAAAAATGATTTGGGTTCCAAAAGGAACTATTACATCTCTCTTTAACCTCAGTGGACCCAAAATAGATTGGGTACCATTGAACGTTACTTAAATTTGTTTTGTAGGTATGCTTAAAATCTGCTTCAAAAGATAAATGATTTCTTGATAGCGGATGTTCTAGGCATATGATGGGAGACAAATCGAAGTTCATTTCTCTAAATTCATATGAAGGAGGAAACGTCACTTTTGGAGATAAGTTTAAAGGAAAAATTATTGGAATTGGCTCCATCGGTATATATTCCTCTTTCTCTATTGATAATGTGTTATTAGTTGATGGCTTGAAGCATAATTTATTTAGCATTAGTCAATTATGTGACAAAGGTTATGATGTTATTTTTAGGTCAAATGCATGCATAGTTGAGAATGATGGAAAACAATTGTTCAATGCTAAAAGAAACGGAAATTTGTATACTATGATGTTTTGTGAATTGCATGAACAAGATGTTAAATGTTTTGTCACATCTAGCGAAAATAGTTGATTATGGCATAAACGCTTAGGACATGCTAGTATAGACCTTATTCATCGCTTATCTAAAAATGATTTAGTCAAAGGCATTCCGAAGACTAAATTTTCAAAAGATAAAGTATGTAGTGCGTGTCAAATAGGCAAGCAAGTAAAGTCCTCTTTCAAGAGAAAGAAAGACATTACCACTTCTAGACCAATAGAGCTACTTCATATGGACCTTTTTGGTCCGGAGAGAACGGCTAGCTTAGCCAGGAAACTCTATGTACTTGTTATAGTCGATGACTACTCTAGATTTACTTGGGTTCACTTTCTTGCTCATAAAAATGAAACTCACTCTATTCTTGATAAATTTTATAGAGTCATTCAAAATGAAAAGGATTTGAAAATCAAGAAAATTAGAAGTGATAGGGGTAGGGGTAGAGAATTTGAAAATCAAGATCTAGAGAAATTATGTGATGAACTTGGTGTATCTTATGATCTCTCGGCTCCAAGATCTCCTCAACAAAATGGTGTGGTTGAAATAAAGAATAGATCATTGCAAGAAATGGCTAGAACCATATTAAATGAACACAATATTTCCCGAAGCCTTTGGGCGGAAGTGGTAAACACCGTTTGTCATGTCATAAATAGAGTTATCATTCGAATGAATTTGGGAAAAACACCTTATGAATTATGGAACGGTCGAAAGCCCAATATTGGGTATTTCAAGGTGTTCGGTTGTAAATGTTTTGTGCTAAATGATAAAGATAACTTGGGAAAATTCGACTCCAAATCGGATGAAGCAATTTTCTTAGGTTATTCTTCAATAAGTAAAGCTTTTAGAGTCTATAACAAGAAGACCTTAACCATGGTCGAGTCTATTTATGTTGTCTTTGATGAATCTTAACCACTTTCATCACCTAGAGTTGACCTTAATGATGATGAAGTTGTAGGAATTGAGGATAGTTTAAATAACCTCAAGATCTCCAACTCATCAAGTAGCCAAATGGAAAAGAGTGAAGTTGGGAATCAATCTAATGATGACTTAACAAACTCAATTCCTAAATCTTGAAGGATTGTACACAACCATCCTATTGACCAAGTCATAGGTAATCCTTCACAAGGTGTTAGCACAAGATCTCAACTTAGAGACTTATGCAATCACATGGCTTTTGTGTCCCAAATTGAGCCCAAGAACTTCCACGAAGCTCAATATGATGATTCTTGGCTCGTGGCCATGCAAGAGGACCTAAATCAATTTGAACACAATCAAGTTTGACATTTAGTTCTTCAACCCGCGAATCAAACTATAATAGGAACAAAATGGGTCTTTCAAAATAAAAGGATGAGAATGAAGTGATTATTCAAAACAAAGCAAGATTAGTAGCTCAAGGATATAATCAAGAGGAAGACATTTATGAGACCTTTGCACCCGTAGCTAGACTAGAAGCAATTAGAATGTTTCTTGCATTTGCATCATCTAAAAATTTTACTCTTTATCAAATGGATGTCAAAAGTGCTTCTAAATGAAACTATAGATGAAGAAGTGTTTGTGAGGCAACCACCCGATTTTGAAAATGAACTTTTTCCAAATCAAGTTTACAAATTATCTAAAGCCTTGTATGGTTTAAGGCAAGCCCCTAGAGCTTGGTATGAAAGGCTTAGTGATTTTTTGATCCAAAATGGTTTTACAAAAGGAAAAGTTGATAATACACTCTTTACAAAAACCGTTAAAAATGATTTGTTGCTTGTCCAAATATATGTTGATGATATTATATTTGGATCAACAAATGTTTCTCTTTGCAAAGATTTTGCCACAAGTATGCAAAATGAATTTGAAATGATTATGATGGATGAGTTGAACTTCTTCTTAGGATTGCAAATCAAACAAAGCTCGGATGACTTATTTGTTAGTCAATCCAAGTACACTAAAAATTTGTTAAAGCGATTTGGTATGGAGGAAGCCAAACATGTCATTACTCCTATGAGTACCTCTATTAAGCTAGACAAGGATTAACATGGTAAATGTGTAGACATTACTAAATATAGAGGCATGATTGAAAGTTTGTTTTACTTAATCGCTAGTAGACCGGATATAATGTTTAGTGTATGCTTATGTACTCGATTTCAATCTTGTCTTAAAGAGTCCCACTTGCTAGCCGTGAAACGTATTTTTCGCTATCTTAGTGGTATGATTAACTTAGGACTTTGGTATCCACGTGACACTTCACTTGAGCTCATTAGCTATTCGAACACCGATTTTGTAGGATGTAAAGTAGATCGAAAAAGTACAAGCGACACATGTCACTTTCTAGGACACTCCCTAGTTTCTTAGTCAAGTAAAACATAAAATTTTGTTGCCTTATCCACGAGCGAAGCCGAATATGTTGCAGCCGGTAGTAGTTGCGCTCAAACTCTTTATATTAAGCAACAATTACTTGATTTCGGTCTTGTTTTTTTTATCATGTGCCTATTAAATGTGATAACACTAGCGCTATTTGCATTTTTAAGAATCCTATTCAACACTCGCGCACCAAGCACATTGAGATTAGACATCATTTCTTACGTGATCACGTAGCTAAAGGCGACGTTGAATTGATGTTTATTGACACTAAAAATCAACTAGCCGACATTTTCACAAAACCTCTCCTAGACGAACCTTTTTCAAAAATTCGTAGGGAAATTGGAATGGCCATGGATTTTGATGTTCTAGGTTAAATCTTGATGTTTTAGTTTAATCTGGGATTTTTAGAAATCTTCAAAAAATTTCTAAGTGTCAAATTTTTTCAACAAGTTTCTTTTGACCTATTGCAGTCGACTTTTACAGTACCAGAAGTCGACTGCCCAAGGGGTTTCTTAAAGACGATACAGTTCTTCGTTTTCTTCATTCTTCCCCATTTTCACTCCCTTTTACCCACTTTCTTAACCCCATATTTATCACATCCATCCTACCTATTTCCCTTATTCTCCTATTTAAACCCACATTTTTCACCATATCTCATATTCTCTAAATCAATCTTCAAATATATATACGCATATATATATATTCACTCACCTCCATCACCATGTTGCTCTTTCTTCTTGCACTAGCCTCTCTCATGGCTCCTTCTCGATCGTCCGGGTTTGGCTCTCACCGGAAGCACCCCACATTCCTGCACCACCTTCTTCTCCTCTTGCTCCCGATGAAGAAGAGGCTCCGGCTCCAAAAGATCTTTCAGAAATTCTTCCTAATGAAAGCCACCGAGCACGCTATGAGGCAAATTTTGTAAATCGCACTGTGGCAACAACGCGGATTGTGAGACGAACCACTTGTGAATTACTCTGACTCCGTGTGTTCACCCTCTTTCAACAAATTGGTTGGGGATTCTTTGTCTCTCTCGACATTCTTTTCTATCCTCGTCTTGTGAAGGCTTTTTACGCCACACTCAGTCAGCTAGGAACCACTGACACTTATGAAGCCACCATTGTCGATCAACGTTTTCGCTTTACTGAAGCCAATTTAAATGAGTGGTTTCATCTTCCTTCAGGTGGGCTTCGTCACTATGTCAGTAATCTGTGGTACAATGGGCCAAATTTTCAACCATCTGATGCAATAAATGTCATCTGTCATACCCCTAGTTCGGTCATTCCTACCACTCCCCTTCACTCTCACATGCTCATTCCTGAGGCTCGGATAATGCATAATGTTATCATGCACACTATTTTGCCCAAATCCGGAAGCTGCTCGTTCGTTTCCTTCTCAGAAGCTTTTATTGTTTTCTGCGTGATCACTGGGTGTCGTCTAAATCTCGCACATATTTTTTGCCACTATATAATGGCATGTAAGGAAAATGGCTCTCACTTGTACTATCCCATTCCGATCTCCGTCATTCTTCTTCAGTTTGACATTCCTAGCCCCGATGAGGAGGCCTTGCGTGAGAACTTCGAAATTGACGTAGCCATGCTCAATAGAATAAAGCTCGATGTTACCGCGGATGGAACTATCACTCCTCGTGTTCCACCTCCTCCTCCGCTGCCGCCATTTGATGTCGTTGGTCCATCCAGCTCTGTTCCGCAGGGTATCGATTCTCAAGCCGATTCACTTGACTTAGCTTTTGATCTTCCCGATTTGGTGATCGTGCTCATACTGACCTTCTCAAGGAGATTCTTGCCACTAGCAAGCGCACTGAAAGATTGATCAACCGCTTTGTTGCGGACAATGTAGATCTTCGCATCAAGTTTGGACTCCCTCCTTTTGATGATGACAAAGGGGGAGAAAATGATGGAAATGAAGAGGGTGTATGAGGACATGCCTTTTCATTTTTATTTTAAAATTTAGTATTTTGTTATCTCATACTACATTTTTATCTTTGTTGTGTTTTTGTTTTATCCTTGCCCACTAGGGCAACAACATTGTACTTCATTGAATTAAATTTTAATTGCTGATGATTATTATATATACTATGTTATCTGTCAATGCAAAATTAATATGATTCATGAAATGCATATATTGAGGGAGAGCATCACTTGATACTTCACCATTTCCGGACAAACACAAAATGTTTTGCCATCATAAAAAAGGGGGAGATTGTTGGCTTTAATTTTTTTTTTTCAAACAATAATTCTTGTTTTAATGATAACAAATCATATGAGAGTGTTTGGTACTAATAATTATTGAGCTAAGTGTTTCAGCAAGAACAGGAAAAGACTTCAAAAAAGAACGCGAACACAAAAGCAAAAAGCGAAAATGGAATTGAAGCGCAAAACCGAGAAATGACGAAATGAATAACGAAAGGCGAAACTTGAAGACTCAAGACTCGGGGTAGATAGGTTTAGGTGGGATCATTATAACAAGGTATTTTATGTGTTGGTAAAATCTTAAAAGCTTAAGTGATAAAATAACCGAACTCAAAATGAACCAAAATCGATTTCGAAATTTAGTTTTTATTTACAGAAGTTGACTTCTACACAAGGTGCAACCAATTGCTTAAGGTTGAAGGTAATGAGCTTGAGACCCTTCCATCGGCAGCCGACTTCTCGTGGCCCGAAAGCCGACTCTCCATGTTTGGGAAGTCGACTTCTATAGGACGAAAGAAATTGAGTTCAAACCTTTCTTTAGGCAGCCGACTCTCGGCATTTGGGAAGCCGACTGCTGATGCAGTCAAATAGCTTGATCAAACACTTTTTTTGCCCATAACCTTGTGTTTGATTCTTGATTTTCTTCAACTTTTTCTCTCATTCCTCAAATCCTAATTTTTCCATATAAATAGAATGAGATGAGAGATTGTTGTGTTTGAGTTCTAGTGTGAGAAAGTCATTGAAATTTTTATCTTATTCTCTTTAGCTCTCCTTGAAAAACCGTTGAAGCAAGAAGCTTAAAGCTTGATTTTCAACTCAAATTCTACAAGCTTTAAACTCTAGGTTTGATTTCGTGTCTATTCTCTTGAACACACTTATTGACTTCATTCATTAGAGAATATTCATCTAGAGTTTTTGATACATCACTAAATGAACACTTGAGCTTATATTGATTTATCTTTCATAAAAATCCTAGGGTTTTTTAGTGTTTTTTGTTCTTGAGTGATATAATTGATTACATACTATTTTTGTGATATTGGGCAAGTGAAGCCCAACATTTTCAAGAGAGGATTGTTCTCTTGATTGAGAGACGAGCTTGTGAGCTCGTGTGTAAAGGTTTGTCATTCCACCTGTGAAGGAAGGATCGGAAAAAGTCTCAAGAATGGGTTCTTGAGCCGAGGAGTAAGAGTTACCAAACCTCAAAAAAATTGCGGTGTCAATCTTTTTATCTCTTTATTTTAATATCTTGCATGCTATAATAATTTTGTGATAATTTGCTAGATCAATTAACTTGAATTTGTCATTGAAATATTTACTTCTTTCTTGAATTAGTTGCTATTTCAATATAGCTTGTTTGAATTTCCGAAAATATTTAAAAGAGATTTTTGAAGACCTTATTCACCCCCCTCTAGGGGCAATTAGTGACTAACATCAACGTCATTTGGGCCAGATTTCATTACTAATATGTTGGAGAATGATCCTCAAACTTTTAAGGAGACCATGTCTTATCCTTAAGCTTTCTATTGGAAAGAAGCTGTCAATAGTGAAATTGAATCTATTATGCAAAATCACACCTGGGAGTTGGTGGATCTTCCACCAAGAAACAAACCTTTGGGGTGTAAATGGATATTCAAAAAGAAGATGAAAGCAAATGGATCAACTGACAAGTATAAAGCTAGACTTGTAGCTAAAGGTTATAAGTAGAGGGAAGGGTTAGGTTATTTCAAAACTTATTCACTTGTTACTGGAATAACGTCCGTACATATGCTGATTGCTATAACATCACTAAATGGACTTGAGATTCATCAAATGGATGTTAAAACAACGTTTCTAAATGGTGAATTAGATGAAGAAATATACATGGAACAACCCGAGGGGTTCACTTCTCCTAGACAAGAGAAGAATGTTTGTAAACTTGAAAAATCCTTGTATGGATTAAAGCAAGCACCAAAGCAGTGGCATGAAAAATTTGACAATGTCATGAGGAAAAATGGGTTCAAAATAAATGAATGTGACAAGTGTGTATATATCAAGAGCTTTCATAATGCTTACGTCATTTTATGTCTATATGTGGATGATATGCTAATTATAGGCAGTAATAATGATGTTATTAAATCTACTAAACAAATGTTAAAGAGTGGATTTGATATGAAAGATCTTGACATTGCTGATGTTTTTTTGGGAATTGAGATTACTAAAATATCAGAAGGACTTGTGTTATCCCAATCGCATTATATAGAGAAAATACTTGATAAGTTCAAGAAGTATGGGATTAGTCCAACACGAACACCTGTTGATGTGAATATTAAACTTTCCAAAAATAATGATGAAAGCATTTCTCAGTTAGAATATGCTCGAATCATAAGAAGTTTAATGTATGTTATGAATTGTACTCGACTTGATATAACATACTCTGTTAGTAAGCTAAGTCGATACACTAGTAACCCAGGTAAATGTCACTGGAATGCAATACTCATAGTTTTGGGATATTTAAAATATACTCAAAACTATGGATTGCATTATACAAAATATTCAGCTGTACTTGAAGGATATAGTGATGCTAACTGGATATCTGATTATAGTGATTCGAAATCCAAGAGTGGATATGTCTTCACTTTTGGTAATGCAGCTGTGTCTTGGAAATCCTCAAAGCAAACATGTATTGCTCGATTGACAATGAAATCTGAGTTCATTGCTTTAGATAAAGCTGGAGAAGAAGTAGAATAACTTCGTAATTTTCTAGAGGATATTCCAAACTGGTCGAAACCTATGCCAACGATATGTATACATTGTGATAGTTAATTTACGATTGAAAGAGCTCAAAATCAAATGTATAATGGTAAGTCTAGAGATATTCGTCGTAGACATCATACCATGAAACAATTGATCTCGAATGGAATATTATCCATTAACTATATCAGGCCAAATGATAGTATTACGGATCCGCTAACTAAAGGTTTAACTAGAGAGCAAGTGAAAACATCATCGAGGGGAATGGGCTTGAAGCCTCTGGGTTAAAAGAGACCATAATGGCAACCCAACATAGTTGACTGGAGATCTCAAGATCTAGGTTCAAAGGAACAACCGAATTGTGTGTGACTTAGTAAAAGCACTGTGGAGATTATTAACTCCTTCCCATTCCTATGATGAGACTGTGCATATTTTTATGGTAAACTACACTTTTAATGATTTCTATGACTTGGACATATCCAAGTGAGGATGTATAAAATATTCCTAATAGAATCACTTATGTGAGTAGAAAGGACTGCTTCTTAGGGGAATTATGGAAAGCTGAATTCTCTGACAAATACTCATGAAACTAAGTGGTGTTCAAGGCCAAAATGAACACAAACGTGATAACCAACTGTATCCGAAAGGGAACCTTGTGAATTCTATTGTCTTGGTTTACATAAACAACTGATAGTTCAAGGCATCATGTCCACTGATTAGCCAATAAATCCGATAGTCTTTCACAAGGGAAAATTCAAGGTCACTAGGTTATTTATCCTGATATAGTTACTTTTCATTTGTACTCGAACTAGTGTCAGCATATTCATTTGCATATTTAAAGTTAATTTCCATTCATGTGGGGGATTATTGGAAATTGAATGGAATATTTGGGTCGGGTTTTACCCACGGGTTAACCCATTTTGTAGAAAGTTACTTCAACTGTTTTAGATAGTTGAAGTGCCTTTTCTCAACCAATCGGTACCAACACAGTTGCAATGCCTTTCCCAAGCGTTGCAACTACAATTACTATATCCATTCAATGTCTATACATAGATGAGACCATAGTTCACTTGGATTAATCTTTTACTATCCTATCCTCTCATCTCTTTTTCTTTGGCGTATACAATATTGTCTTGTCTTCCTCTTTGCCATATACAATATTGCATATACATATACATACATACTGAGTCTTTTGGTTCGGGTACAAGCACATATTAATTGAGTTTGCTGGTTTTTGGAGATTGAAGTGTTACTTCTTCAAAAGCAAAAATCCGTCATATATTGGGAGATAGTTGCTCGGTAACCTTAAGCACTGGAAAATGAGCAAATCTATTTTAAGGAAACTGTGAGTTTCACATGGCTCAGATTCATTAATTTTTTTTCAGTCCAATTCTGGAAAATAACATTGATACTGTGAGTTCTGTATTTTATTCTTTTATATATATATATATCCGGTTTTATATTGCTATATATATACAGTTTGCATATTATATCTTGCATATATATATATATACATGAAATTGCAATCGAGGTATAACAATAATAAGATTGGCAAAGGATGATTGATGAGCAGGGATGGAATAAAAGCTCCTTTTCCCATTTACTTGTTGCACCTTGCTCCGTCTAGAAGAATTAGGAGGTTAATTAAATAGTTTTAGGAAGGAAATGTGAATTGTGGTTAAAAACGCAGGGTTATGAAGTGGGTCATCAACCTCTATGGTAATTATGGTGATGAATAATGATTTATTTGAATATTTTAATTTGACATTCAATAGTATTAATTTATTAAAATTTATTATTAATAGTCTTTTGTATCATTATTATTTGAAAATTTCTATATAATATTTAAATTTTCGTCTAATAGTATTAAAGCTAAAAAAATACAATTGAAAAATTAAATCGTACTTTTAATTTAATAAAAAAATTAAAATAATTATTTGAATAAAATTATATAATTTTCTTTCAAATAAAAAATTATATTTGGAAAAAAAAAGAGGAAATTGTTATCCCAATTGCTGGAGTGCTGACAACATGATTCTCATCTGAAGCAAGTATTTCCCCAGTACCGTCGTCCTCGTAATTCGACAATATAATCCCCAAAAGTACTTAAACCCTTCTATTTCCCTGCAACTCCAAAAACACACACAAAACACACAGTACTCACTCTCACTCTCTCTCTCTCTCCATGGATCCATTGACCGCCCTCCGCGACTTCACAATCCGAAACGAGCTCGACAAGATCGTCCGCGTCGGCGACGAGTTCCGATTCGGCAACGACTACGCCTTCCCTTGCTCCGCCCCCACTGCCTACCGCTCCAAGCAAGGCCAGCCCTACAATCTGGACACCCTAGTCCTCTTCATCAAGAACCACCACCTCAAGCACCACGACTACATCCGCACCACCAGCTCCCTCAAAGTCCCCGCCGTCACCCTCCCCGACCGCAAGTCCCTCCTCGACTACCTCCTCGGCCGCGTCTCCTCCACCGACGCCATCCAATTCCTCCCCGCCAACGACGAGTACCGCCCCGACGAGCCAGCATTACCCCCGATCCCCGAAAACACACGGTTCAATTTACAAGATGGTGCGCTCTTCAATTTTGATCAAATTAGGGTTTTGGATGAGAGAACTGACTCCATGAACATGCTCCGGACGGTGGAGAAGCCGTTGAAGGACCGGGAATCGATGCTGGAGTCGCGGGGCCGGGACTTCTACAGCGTGCTGATGGCGGCCACCAAGCGGGAGGAGGAGAGGCGGCGGAGCGAGTCGCAGCAGCGGAAGGATGGGCTGGTGGCGAAGAATAGGCTGATGAGGACGGATGAGAGAGGGTTTGGGGATGAATTAGGGTTTGAGATGACGCCGAAGGCGAAGATGGGGTTGAAGGGTGGGAAAATGGGGGAAGGGCTAGGGGTGCCGATAATTTTGGTGCCCAGTGCTTTTCAGACGTTGATTACTATTTATAATGTGAAGGACTTTTTGGAGAATGGGGTGTTTATACCTACTGATGTAAAGGTGAAGGAGATGAAGGGGATGAAGCCGGAGTGTGTGACGGTGCAGAAGAAGTTTAGTAGGGACCGGGTGGTGACTGCTTACGAGGTGAGGGATAAGCCCTCGGCGTTGAAGCCGGAGGATTGGGATCGGGTGGTGGCGGTGTTTGTGCTAGGGAAGGAGTGGCAGTTCAAGGATTGGCCTTTTAAGGACCATGTTGAAATCTTCAACAAAAGTAAGTCATATATGTATTATTCAGGCTCATATGAGATTGATATTGCATTTGAATTTGGAATTACAATGCTTGTATATACAAGTTGGATTCTTTTTTCCAATGTTTGGGCTGGGAATGTTTGTTGAATTCTTTTGTATTGTTCTAGAATCAGATATTGTTGCATAGTTGGATATAGTCTGTTTTGTTGATGCAAGCATTGACATAGGAGGATAAATATATTATTAATGAGGTAATGTCTGTGATGAATCTTATTGCAGTTCTTGGATTTTACATGCGATTTGAGGACGACAGTGTTGAGTCGGCAAAAAATGTGAAGCAGTGGAATGTGAAAATCATCTCGGTGAGAATAATGTTCCTCGAGCTGTTGGTTTCTCTTAATCGATACACAAAATTGTTGTTAAAGAGTTTCATTTTACTTTATTCCCATCTATCATTCTATAAAATGTACCAACTCCATTGTGCAGATTAGCAAGAACAAACGGCACCAGGACAGAGCTGCAGCGCTTGAGGTGTGGGACAGACTAGAAGAATTTATGCGCTCGCGATCACATGCATGAGGTGTGCCTTGTTTTGCTTGAACAACAAATACATGTTAATTTTCTCTCTTTCATGGCAACATTTTCTTGGCTTGCATCCGTTCAAGTTAGTCATCTATATTGACATGCCTTTATATCTTTATTGTCACTCTCTTTCATTTAGTGTTTTTTTTTTTAACAAACAATCATTTTGTTTATTGCTCAATGATGAGTGTGTCACTTGTAAAGGATTTTACAATCTCATCTCCAATCTATGGGATGTGAATTTGTGTGGAATGTGGTATATTTCCTTTCTATTTGTCAACACTGTAATTTAAAAAGATTCTTGGTGCAGTAACTCTATTTCCATTCCTCTTCTAACTGGGGTGCATCGTTTCTGTTACAAAAATTGAGTGCTTTTTTCAAGATTGTGCATGATAGACAGCATTAAAGGCTACTTAACATTGTCTAGTGTTGTTTTCGAGTTGATCTAATCTGAGACGAGTGTTGAGGTGAACGGGGAGGTTGGGGAAGTTTTGATTACTTAGGATGTGGTAAGATGCCAGATTGCACTCTAAGGCTCTAATTAGCTGTTTATTTATTTATTTTTCTAATTGTTGTGAAATGTTATAACCTTCGGAAATTCCTTGATCTCTAGATATGGTTGGTGGTATTAGCAGACCTTCCTTTGAAAATTCTTTATATTTGAAAATTGAAGAGAAGATTTTGTGGTTGTAGGATTGAGACAAGGTAGGTGGAGGGTTGTGGTTGTGGTAAGCTTTCCAAAATATTTTTTCCTGTCTGTTTTTGCAAAACAATTTTTTGGAATGTATATCTTTTTTGATTTATTTTATTTTTAGATATGTGGTTTATGAAATTTTATGTTTGTTTACCAAAGTTCCTTTTCTTATTGCTATCGGTTAAGTAGAATGGGGAGAGACAGGAGTCGGATGATTCGCATGATTTGTTTTTTTTGAAAAGATGATTCGCATGATTTTTACTTTTACTTTTCTTTGTCATTTTTTCCTTCACAATGTATAGCTGTTAGGGGCAGTCATAAGGGAGGATTTCCACACCTCTTGCCCATTTTCACTGGGCTTGTCATCATGCTTCTTTTTCCTCTGAAAGAACAAAGGGTTGCATGAATGCCTCTGATTCTAGGGGTGCATTTTTCAGATCTGCTGTTTGCTACCTTTGTTTATTCTGAATGTGTACCTTAAGAGCATGTTCTTGGAATAAATAATAGCTAAAGTTAGGCTTGTGTTAGTATATTTTTTCCCCCAAATCTATTTTGAGGTAGTGGTTCCCATACAGTGCAGTGATATTATGAATTGTGAGTTCATGCTCACTTGCTTAAACTTTTGGCTAGTCTCCAACTACATTTTAGAGGATGGAAATAAACTTGAAGTATTGTTTACTGTAATGGTAGCGTACAGCGAATTCAGTTACAGGGAAACTAGTATGTTTGATCATTATTAATGATACAATAACTCATTGATGACCTATGTTTTGTGATTTTCAATTCTCGCTTATAACATCTTGATGTTTCTAGTGACTCATATCCAATTGTTTAAAATATAATATCATGTTCGCTAATGGTGCTACACTATATTAATTTAAAGTACCATCAATGACAAAGACTCTAATTGGTATAACTAGAAATGCAAATACAAATGATGTTCAGAAAGAAATGGAAGATTTATCAGACAATAATTATTCTTATTTCTTAGTCATTTAGGCCGGTAGTTGCTCAGTCCCCTTGGGTATTTTATAATTGTATTGCTAAAAAAGTTATACAATCTGAAAAATAAATATGTTCGGACATTTACCCGATCTGACCTTACGGTCCTTACCTACCATGTTCTTAATCAGTTCTCTTAGTTGTTCTTTTATCCCTTTTTTCAACAAGTTACACAATTTTGGGAAAGAAATAAACATGTAAAATCAATTACGGTATTGCTTGTATAGTTGTTAGTGTTGGGTTGTACTTCTTTCCATTTCTAAGGATTTATAAGTATCAAGAAAAAAATTGCAAAAAGGGGCCATTGCATATTGTAACTGTAAATTGCTTATGCTAACATGGATGGGAACAGACCTGGAGAGCGAGTCTTGAGTAGTCACTTTGTGCATATAAAATTGAAGTTCGGGTTTGTAAATAGTGTACCCCTCAGTCTGCACATATGGAACAAGCATTGGTGGTATCCGTTTAAACAAAAGTAATAAAATAAATACTAAAATTAGAATAAATTATTTGCAAGTAAAGATGTGATTTAGAACAAAAGTTGTAAATAAATACACAAGACAGGAAAAAGGAAGTGTTGAATTGAAAGTAATAAAATAAATACTAAAATTAGAATAAATTATTTGCAAGTAAAGATGTGATTTAGAACAAAAGTTGTAAATAAATACACAAGACAGGAAAAAGGAAGTGTTGAATTGAAAATAATGATAATTAGAGTTCCAAATTAGCTACAAATTCAAATTCTTCTCCTGAATGGTGAGAAATGAAGAGAATCCTCTCAATACCACACAACACACACACATTCTACAAAATAAAAAAGGCATTATGTTGTTAGGATAGCATTAAAGAGGGTGTTACGAGCTTAGCATGTGCATTCCAAGTATGCAAGTGTGTTTTTCCAAATGTAGTATACTAGTGATCCACATTAGGGATGTAAACGAATTGAGCCGTTCTCAGATGGCTTGAGCTCAATTGGTCAATAGTTGAGCTCACTTGTTTATTTAATAGGCAAATGGAGTTCCAACAGACAAGCTCGATTTTTAAAGAAGCTGAGTTTTAACAACAGTAGACTTGACTCGTTTGTTTGTTATCGTGTTCAGGAACCGAGCTCTATAGTATGTTGACCAACAATCTCAATTGAAAAACATGAATATGTGCCTGTGCGCTTGCAACAGCAAATGCCAGTTACAACTCGGCCTTATGTCCCTTGTGGATCCAACAAAACAATGTAGTCATAATAAACATTAAACAAAATTCAATGCACCAAACAACACAAAAACATGTAGAAAGAAAAGTTTATATGAACTTAAAAAATATGAAAACTTCATACTTGTTACCGTTTGCCTCTTCACCCCGCACCATAAATCCTTGCTGAGAGCTCGTGGAGCTGCCGAAAAAGTCTTCACCGCCTGCCTACCGCAGTGGCGATGCATTGATGTCGGAAACCTAACACCTTCTCGCAATCTCTTCTTCCAATTCCTCAACAAACACTTGAAACGCTTCCATTCCCTTGGCCTCTGTAGCTCCTTCGTCCCCAAACACTAAATATGAAACCCCCTATCGCACTCACAACACACCACCATGCCGCCCTCCATCGCCCTGCGCACCGCCCCACCGGTAGATGCTCTAGTAGCCGGCGGGGCGTTGTGTGGAGCCGCCGGGGCAGTGGAGGGCGGCATGGTGGTGTGTTGTGAGTGCGATAGGGGGTTTCATATGAAGTGTTTGGGGACCAAAGAGCTACAGAGGCCCAGTGAATGGAAATGTTTCAAGTGTTTGCTGAGCAATGGGAGGAAGATATTGTGAGAAAGTGTGAGGGGTTTTCGAAATCAATGCGTCGCCGTCACGGGAGGAAGAGATTACGAAAATAAACACCATGAAGGAGGCCTAAGAGGATATGAAGTTATGGGTGCAAGTCGGGGCAGCCCTACCCGAACGCGATGTCAACCCGAATTTGGTTTAACTCAACCTGCAGGAAAGTCTTAGACCGACCGGTTAACTGGGTTTAGTTTTTTTTTTTTCTTATTTTTTTTTAAAAAGCAAAAGAAACCGATGTTGATGAGATTTTGAATTTGAAGAAGAAGAAGAAAATTGTTTGTAAAAGAAAGTTTTACCTTTTATAGGTAATTTTGGCTGATCTGATTTATATTTCGACATTACATTTAAATATATATAATCCACCAAGATCTGTGTTCTCTCTACAAAACTTCTAGATCGAGCTTTCTTATTCCCACTTCCTGACTTGAGGAGTGGAACAGTGGATCTACTATATATATATATGTATATCTTAAAACAAATCCAAACAATAACATTTTTCTCTCTCTATATATCTATATATATGAAAAATCAATAAATATCTATTGTTCTCCTTCTATATATATATTATATGTATACATATTATTACACGAGATAAAGAGAGAGATGAGTGTGTGTGAGTGTGTGTGTGTGTGTGTGTGAGAGAGAGAGAGAGAGAGAGAGAGAGAAGAGAATGAGAGAGAGGGGATACGAGCAACTCTAACCTAGGAGAGGCAGCGGAGACTGGGTGGCAAAGTGGGATGACTGGGAGCGGGGGCGGCGACATCATAATCCAAAGGCGAAATATGGCATGAGAGAGGGTTTGAGACATATATATAGTAGTCGGGTTCGGGCTGAAGCCGAGCCTAACCCGAAATAGGCCTGGGCTGGAAAACATAAACCCAAGCCCAACCAAAATATTATTATGTTAGCCCGAATGGGCTTGAATTTACATTATTTTTGGTTGGGTTCGTATTGGGGACAATGATATTTTTCATTCAAAGAAGAGAAAACAAGTTATTTCTGTTAAACTGCTGTATCACCATTAACTTTTAGTCAAGCAATCTACATAATTTAAAACTCGCCATTATTTTACCGCATTATATTGTGGGTTGTGTCCCTTTCTTGATGTCTGTACCACTGCAATCCACTTTCTGCAGAATATTAGATGCTTTTAGAGTGCTAATGAGCAACATAAGCATATAACCTATGTTTCATGGACACTGGTAAGAGTGTTGGGTATGGGTATGTACCGTTGTGCTGGACGTGTCAAATCTTCTCAAAATGGACACAAGGACACGGTGTAATTTAATTATTATCTGCAGTAACTTTTTTTGATAAATAATTATTATCTGCAGTAATGGAATTATGTTAACTAATATAGTGCTCAAAATAGGCTTTGAACCCATTTAAAGTAATAATCTAATAGAATTAAAATGAATGGATATGTTTTTTAAGTAAGTGTCTAACCAAAAGTGTCGGACACATTGAATAACATCGCATACCCATGTCTGAGCAATACATGTCCGACACGGGTATTTCACTACTTTTGAAGAGTCCCTGTAACGTAGCATAACTTGAATGGGACATTACGGAGTTATGACTATTTTCTGTTGAATGAAGAGAAAAAGAGTCTTGCTTTGAGGCTGCTTTACAGCAATTTGATTTCTAGTCAGTCACTCTCATGTAGCTGCATAAAGCTACGACGTAACAATTCTGGGGGCATGTGGTGTACTGCATTGTTCTTGTCAGTGCATCACTACAATTCACAATTTACAGTTCACATAAAATTGGGTTCTAGCGTTCAGTGAGAAACATATGCCTGTTGCAAGATGGGTGGTAGGTGACTAATGGTGAGTATAACCTGTATGTTGGTGTAGAATGGTTAAGCATATTAAATTGAGTATGATATGGAGAACGATAGGATCTGAAACTCATCTATTGAATGGATATAAACTGTCCAGGAGCCACTTGGCTTTGTGTCTACATGGGGTTATAGTGATCAAACAGGTTGACTACTTCTAAGGTCCACTACTTCAATCCCTTTACCTCGAGTTTGGCTTACTCCCGCTTTTGGAGAAAGTGGCATATCTGTATGTCTTAGTATTTCATTGAACAAATTGTTTGTAAACATCTTGCCCTGAGCTATGGTTGGTATGGCCAAGCTCATTGCCAAAAGAAAAGCCACCAAGTTTAAGATTTATTCCTATGTGACTTGACAGTAGCAGTAAAGCAACCATCTGCTTACTTTGGGTACAGTTGTGATTAATTTAGGTATACTAGCTCAGACTTTAGCAAAGTTACTAATGAACAAGTAGGCCAACTTGGGGGACACAGAGTATTTACCCTTGGACGTGCATGTCAATAGTGTCGGTACAAAAGTTTCTATTTATGCGATTATTGCATCTGTGTGTGGGTGGGTGTGTGTTGGTTGTCCGTTGATTTAGTTTCTCATGCTTCGTCTTTGTCAGCAACCGAGGCATATAGTTTTGATCTCTTCACATATTATTTTAGAGGTCTTATTTTTGAGGTAAAACTGCTGTTGTTTCTCAAGTTCGGACCCTGGTTTAAATGATACTCTTGGTTGTGGGTGATTTTAGTTATTCGGGATTTACGTTGTACCCACAAATCCAATGGGCGTCTGGTTGGAATGTTTTCTCCTAAAGAATAAAAGGGGTTGCCAGATGCTTGAGTTTCTTTCTCATGTGAATATGTCAAGTTCCTCTAATTATACAAATGTCTTATCTAACTTACATGTCTGTTCAGCTGAACTTTTTCTCTAGGAAGTAAAGATCATTTTACTATATTTGATGTTTTCTCACCTCCCTTTTTACAAACTAAGTCATTTTTCTGGTCCATTCTCACCTAGTTCTTGTATCTCTTCCATTTAACCACTGATTGGTTGTAATGCAGTTGACTGCATCTTTTGCATGCATATGTTACATATATAATTTTGTTTATACTACTTGCTCCAAATTGTATAAGTAGCACCAATACTGATGGTTCCAAACCATGATGCAGGTAGACAGACTGATGCATGATGAGGATGCATATATATGCCTAAAGATGCCTGGGGGTGGTGTACAAACCGTGGCTGTAACGGATCTGGTTTCGAAATGACCATGTACAAATGTAAGGTTGTGCCATCTTTGCGCTTGGGAGAGGGACTCTTTTAGTGGGACTCAAACATGAGGAGCCCATTGCTAGTTAAATTTAAGTTTATGTTGTAAACTCAGGATTCATATACAAATTTTGCACCTCCTATTTATATTAGTTGGATACCCATTCAGTTTGTTTGATAAATTCCTTGATCATCTCTCTTCCCTTTTGGCAAGTTGTTAAGCCCCTAGCTACGTAACTACGATTTTTTTTAAAGTTTAGCCGTAGTTCACGAACGCAAGCCAGGAATCGATTTTTATTGATAGGAAAATAAAGCAAGGAATCGATCTTCAGTTACACAAATCATATCACACCCCTTGAACGGTCATCATAAAATGATAAGTACTGCAACAATCACTCGACCGAAAGGGGGAAATTGACACAAAATTAAAGTAGTAATATGATACAAATAAGTATATTATTGTAAAACTCAGCACGCAGCAAAAGTTGTTGCATAAGTTGTAACGAATAGAAGGAAGAACTGGAAAGGAATTCTCCAGGTGATAGTTGTTCCATCGGAGGTGTCCGTTGATGGGACTGTTTTCGATCCAGTTCCTGCATGAGCATCGACATGATTATTTCTGTTGCAGGTATGGTTTCTACCCTATATGGCAGTTGTTGCTAGAATGTGCGATAAAATGGACATATAGTGTTGTACCTGAAGGAGATGAACCGGCAGAATTTGGTGTTCCTGCAGGAGAGTCTGCTGGAGAAGCAGCTGTTCAAGTAGAAATGTTACACGTTAGCAGATATACTTGATAGTGGGCATATAATCCAGTCATCTTTCCTGGAAAAACTGTTTTTCTTGGAAATTTCTTTTCCTAAGATTTCTGTTTGGAAGGAGGAGAAATATTGGGTAAAAAGTATGGGATAAGTATGACTTGGTATCGAAGCCAATTATGAGAATTGGTGGAGCATACATGCATATCTCATCACATGCACGTGTTGTGCTCCATTTCCCATGATGGACTAACCATTCCGTGAGTGACTCGGGATATCACGTCATACTTATTCCCAGAGTAGAAAGAACTACCAAATGCCTTGTAGCCTGATGGTATCACCTTTCGTCCCTAAAGGGGAGGTTAGTGGTTCGAGCCCGACGGGGCTTATGTCGGGGTGTGTGGGTGTGTGCGTTTCTTACCATTGAAAAAAAAAAAAAAAAGAGTAGAAAGAGCCCTCACCATTGCATTGGCTGATTGGTGGGGTCTGAACATTGCAAGCGCCAGGAAGAGCAAGAGCCTGAGTCTGGTTGATGTTAATCCCCATGGACGATCCGCCACCGCTGAGTACCTGACACAGGCACTGAGGCTGTGAGCGGACGACGTTGGCGAGTTGTGTGCAACATCCCGACGACGGCGTGGACGAGTTGCCTGTAATGTAGTTGAGGCAGGGTGACATGCTAATTATCACATTTGTGCAACTTGATGACTGGGCTGCAGCTTCTGCCCAGAGCATGCTCGCTAGGACAAGCAGGCCAAGACTCATCACTATGCTCTTGTGTGCCATTTGATGTTTTAGGAGCAATATGAAAAATGGTACTGGAATGAAAGTGTTTCTATTTTGTTTTTCTTTTGGTTAACTAACGGTTTGAGAAAGAATATATATACTATAGCCTATAGAGGAAGATTGGGAATATGGTTTGTGTAGGTGAGCCACTTCTCCTACTTATTGGGTTATTTGGTAACCAGAAACTTTTATATACTAGGGTTGAGAACTTGAGATTGACTACTAACCTGTTTATTATATTTGAATGAAAATGACTGGAAGGAAGAGGAAACATAAGTGGGCAGGGACTAGGGAGTATTGTTGTCATTAGGATTTCTTTATTTAAGAGAAAATGAAGTAAAATGGGACCCTCTCAGCCTCTCTTCCAAATTAAAAGGAAAAACAAAATGAAAGATAGATGGGAAACTATTTACTGGTGGGTAACGATATTTTTCTCTTCCTTTTCAATCCCATATAAAGGAAGAAACAATGAAAATGGTTGTTCTTACAACTCTATCTTTTATATAGGACTGTTAACCGCCACAATTTTGATTCAGTGATTTGGAAAAATAAAATTAAAATATACTTGTTATAATTCTCCCACTTTTATTCTTTGATAATTTTTTTTTCTCTATTATGTTAGTAATATTTTTTTAAAATACTGTAGATCTATCTAGCATTCTTATACTGGCTTAATGTTTTCTAAATTCAATATTTTTAAAATCAATATATTGCGAAGAGTAAACAATTTTTTTTTCCGAGATTGTAAGAACACTGTGTTAGTATTGTTTATTTTTTGGCATGTTCTAAAGAATAATCATGTTGAGTGAATTGTGAGGTCGGATAAATTTAGGAAAATTGAGGTAGCCGAGCAAAGGCATAAAAAATGCATCGACTTAAAGTTTGGGCCGTCTTAATGCAATTGGAGGTCTTAGGTAAAAAATATAAAATGGGCCTTTTGTAAATAATATATTATATTTTTAATCACACTTGTTTAAAAAACATTTTTCTCGTTTTTTGAGATGCAAAATTACTAATCAGATTCTTTAATTAAGTCTCTAATATCTTTTCCTTTTTCTATCATATAATCTTCTGCTTCTTTTAAACGACTTGTTTGTTCATTTGTTGAATTTTCACTTAATTTTTTTGTTATTTTTTTATTATTACTTGTAACAAATTTATTAATAGCATCTTTTTGAGATTCAATTAATTTATTTATTCTTCTTTTCTTTTTAAGTTTTTTATATTCGGATTCATACTTTATAATCGACATAATCAAGCATATGAATAAAATTAATCGCAAATCAAAATAAAACAAAGAACTCCAGAATAAAATAATTACCAAACTAAAAAATAAATTGAAGTATAAAACAATAAAACCTGATTTCGTAGGATAATGTCCAAAGCCTCCCAAGCTGCATTCAAGGGAGTTGGATAGAGTGAACTTGATAATTTTACTGAATAGTGATTTTAATGAAGAAGATAAATTGTAAACTAAGAATAAGAGAAGAAATATGATTTAGAAGAGAGACGTTTTAAAAAAGTCAAAGATAATTATAAATAGAAAGTAATAATATTGACTTATGATAGAAATCTTTTTTAAACACTAATTTTGTTATTGAATGGAATCTTGTACAAAAAGAAAATATATACTATATATTAAGAGAAATAATTATATATATACATATATATACAAGGCACCCAAAAATTTATGGCCTTCCTATTAGGCGGGGCCTTAGGCGGCTTCCTAAATTGCCTTACTATTGAGACGACCCTACTTAAAGTAGCAAAGAATACAAGAGAAATGAAGTGGAAACAAGTTTGAACCCTGAAACATATCATGAAGGGAAAAGCGGACATTATATAGGTCTTATATATTGGTATGCGTGCCAAAGGAATGAATTGTGTCCGAAAAAACTAAAAAATGTAAAAAGTCAATTTTTGGATTTTTAGTGCGCAAACCAGCGAATACAGTGACCATCGCATTAGGTTACACATTGGCCTACGTATATGCATTGGTTGGGGTACTCATATCCGTAGGGAATGCTACGCATATGCGTAGTGCAATGCATAGGCCACCGACCTGCAATAATCGAATTTGTAATTTGGTGTAATTTCACCTGTTATGACTTGGGTTACACTCCAAGACATCCTAGCACATGTATAAGGTATATTTACACCGAAATTGGATAGATTCACTCACAATTAGAAGAGGAATACAAGTCTACTCAAAGTAGGATTTCTCTCTCTATAAATAAGAGGGATTACTACAGGTTTTGGTGTGGCTTTTATGAGATCTCTGTGATAATTTCATAAATCAGATTCGTTTGCAAAGAGAGAGAAAAACAAATTGCTTGATCATTCTATATTAAGGGTTTCTTTAGTTTTTAATGGTTATTCAATTGTGCTTCAACATTTAAGATATTTATGAACAATTGAATGATCTTGTTGTTGTAAAATTATCACACCACCAATTGCAACGTGTTTGCATCGATCCGTTGAGAACTAAAGTCGTCGAAGTATGGAGATCGAAGTAAGAAACTTCGTGGGAAATTGATCTGTTGTCAATCAGAGCCATCAGAGTACCGAGATCAGAGCGAGAGGTTCAGACGCCGAGTGGAGAACGGCAAATCAGAGCTATTGTAAGTCCTGTCTACATAGAGTTTGTACGAATTCTTCGATCCATAATGCATCGATATCAGTGATGCTCCTGATTTTTTCCTTGGAACATTTTCAAGATTTTTCCACGTATAAATCTCTGTGTCATCTCATGATTTATTTTCCGAACTCATAAATCGTTGTTTGATTAATCTTGTTAGAGAATTAGGGTTTCGTCGCTAATTAAAATTGAAAAATCCGAAAATAATTTTAATTGATCATTAAATCGATTAAAAAGTCTACAGTAAAATTGAAATGATTTAACCGCAAGACTAGCAAATATAGTAATATATCCTAGAGTAATATATACTAATATGCCACGCCCCGAATTTCCTAGGACTCTGAAACACGTGCCTTAAACACCCGTACATTTAGTCGAGGAAGTGATGTGGAAGTGAAAAGAAACAAAAATAGAACATTTAGTCTTCAAACACCCGTACAAGGGTAAAATAGTCATTTCATGTTTAAAAGATATCAAAAATATCACTCGAGGTCGAAATGAAAGTGAAACAAATTAAACGACACCTTAAACGAATCATTTAAACACCACATGTTTACCCAAGAGTAAAACGGTCATTTCAGGGGTAAAATGGTAATTTCAAAATGCAACTACTTAGTTTGGACTTAGGACAAGCTGTAGGAATAAACGGTACCAAATCGGAGGTGGGAGGAATTACGAAGTTTTGGAAAATCGGGCGTCGCGGTGTGCCATGCCGTCAAGAAGTTCAAAATATACCATCACATTAAAACGAACATAATTCACCCAAAACTCGGTTAAATCGAGTGATTCAAAAGCCTAAACACTAGTTCAAGATGTCAGTTTTTCAACGCCCCAAAGAATGCCTCAATCAGAGCTACGTACAAGGAGTTACGGACTTTTGAAAACCGTCGCATGCATGGCATGCCACTCACGCGCACCCAGGGCTTCATAACACCCTTGGGCGTGGCAACGCCCTTACCTTGTGCCCCAGCCTGCGCCAGCCCTGGGCACTATGACGCCCATGGGCGCCATGGTGCCCCAAGGACTCAAAATTCCTATTTTTTGAAGTTTTTTGAAAAATGTTTGGAATCCGATAAGGACCCTTCTTGAGCCAATCATCGACATATACTTTAAAGTGATTTTAAGACTTAAATAAAAGGATGAAAGATCGTCGAAAACATGGGATGAGCAAAAATGTGAATTTCTCTAAAAATGGGAGAAATGAGTTTCTTTAAAAAGAAATCCGTAAGACCTTCCGTCTTGCCCCTGGTCTCCGTTTTTAATGCCACTGACTTCTGAAAGTTAAAATCTTTGATAAAATGAGTTTGAAATCTTTTCTAAAACACAAAAGCTCGTCGGGGCTAAGGGGGGTGATCGATAACAGGTTTTTCTTTAAAAATCGAAAGGTTCCGTTTATAAATCGTGAAAAATGCCATTTTCGAGAAACAACCTAATATCAATGATAGTATTTAAAACAATACTAATAACACTAAAATGAGGCAATTTTATGAGGTTTAACATTAAAACGCATCATGGCGATACAAATCATAGTTTTACACAATCAAGGCGTAGTTTTATATTTTCGTCACCGAAGTGCACCAAAACAATAAAGTCCCCGCGCATAGGGCTCAAAGGGACATACATCAAATATAAATTACCCGGCTAACATGCTAACCGTCAAAATAAAAGAGTTTAATCATTTGAGTTACATGTTCAAAAGAAGCATATGTATACTTGTGTTATCTATGTTCTACAAAATAAAGTAGTCCGCCTCCAAGAGTGAAAAAAGGATGGAAACAACACCATAACTCCGCCAATAGACTACGGGCCTCCCGTAGCGGGATTATCACCTAAAAAATATTTGAAGTTGTGGGGTGAGCTCACTAGGCCAGTATAGGAAGCTTCACCGTCTCAATATCGATCGTTCGAGTGGTACAACCCACCCAAGGTACATGCTACTAACCTTAGGTCGGTCCTATTGTCCCACATGACTCTCACACAAATTCGGGATCCCATCGAACCCAATATACAATTCCCCCAACATGCTCATATCAATATCATTCAAGGATAGGATATGTATCAATATAATAATTTAATCATATAATAACAATTTAAATGCAATGCGACTCAACACCAACCCATGGTACCCACACACAACCACACACCCTAACTGAAATTACCTAGACGATTAATGAAAATAGCCTAGAGTGGGGGTGAATAGGCTTTTTGTGGATTTATTGACAAATTAAAATTAAATGCGGAAAAGTCAATTTTAATTCAATTATCTTAACAAGATAAATCATACAAAGATTAATCTGAGTGCAGAAAATAAAGCAATAGAGACACACGATATTTTTACGTGAAAAACCTTGGAAAAACTCCAAGTAGAAACCACGAATACGCTCGGGTACCGATGCACTATGAATCAAGGATTACACATACTCTATGAAGTTTTAGACTTATAAATCTTTCCAGATCTGCCTTTCTCCACTCGACGTCTAACGAACTTGAATCACTCGCACTCCACGAAGCTTCTCACTTCACTCCGTACTTTGACGGCTCCACTTCTCAATGGATCAATCCACGAAGCTTCTCGCTCTGCTCCGTACTCCGACAGTTCCGCTTCTCAACGAATCAATTAACCACAAAGCCTCCTACTTCGATCTCCGCACTCAGACGACTCTATTTATTAAAATATCTAAGCAACTACGTTGCACAAGGTGGTGTGTATATTTTTCATAATCTAGGTTATTCAAATTGTGCATAAGATCATCGATATAGAAGCACAATTGAACAAACCCTAAACAAGAGAGAACTAGAAGATATAGAATCACTCATAGATTTTCTCTCTCTGTATATATCTGTAGAAGAATTTGAATGATAGAATACTGCAGAGATCTCCCAAAAAGCTCTAGCCTCCTCTCTTGTAGACCTTGGTATTTATAGACAATGATGAAACAAACCCTAAGTTCATCATTTTTGATAATTTTACCATAAATCAATTCAAACCCTACTCTCTGATGAATAATAGGTGTTTTACACGTACTTCGAGGTGTGGGAGTCGTAAACGCATCATAGAATCAAAATAGGGGCATATCGGACATTACAACAGGAAATAAAATTTCCTGCCACAGCTACGCCTTAGGCTTAGGGCCTGAGCGTATGCTTGAGCGTAGATTTGAGCTTTCTGGCTAGTTTTTGCTTCTGTTGGCGTAGGCTTGAGTGTAGAGACTTAGGTCAAAACACTTTTGCTGGGAATAGTACCAAAATGTCCATCTTGACTCCCGAGACTTTTTGCTTGAATTGACGGCTTTGGAAAATGTCATTTTCGCCCTCTGGGAGACATTTTTACTCAATACGCTTACTTTTGCACTTCATTTGTATTCTTCACTACTTCAATGCTTGATTTTGCCTTTGTCGAAGTTTGTAGATATCGTTGAAACCAAAACAACCTATCTAACACTCAACATGGTTATTGTCTAGAACATGCCATAAATAAATAATACTCAAAAGTGTTCTTACAATCTCTTTTTTGACATTTCTAAAACAAAACCATGTTTTACAATATAGCCTGACAAATAACAACATAACATCTATACCTATGAATACACATCGACAAACATAGATATAAATTGTCACCTTAATTTAATGACGGTCTACCAATCCTGTAACCACCACACTGAACAAACCATTAAATGCAAGTGTGGAAAACAAATATAAAATGATCATAAGAAAAACACAATATCCATGTAAGCATAATGATCATAAAACACACTCCTGCTCCCCCTTTTGTCACTGAAAGGACAAGCAAAGATATAACACCCAAATCATATGAGAGATATAAAAAGAAAGCCTCAAAATGCAAACATAGGAAAAGATCATAGAGGAGACTCTAGAAGATCTAAGCCAAACACTAAATACTAAGATAAAGTTCTCTATAAGATTATACCCAGATTCTCGAGTAACATAAATCTCTACAGTGCATGAACTTAAGACTAATGCATGAATGCAAAATACAAAACAAAAAATATTGTTGTTCTTAGAAACATGTGAGCAAGGCAGTAGAGACAATGAGCTAATTATTAACACATCATATTCGCATATTTGACATAGCTATTATACACACGATAATGAAGAAAATCATCACACATACCTTGTAGTTATAAGCAGTCACAAAGCAAGCTTTACATAACATTTGTATATATGAAAAATATTCAGGTGCAAACAAATAACTAAGATGATAGTAATACGTACCAATTCTAATAATCTCCCCACTAACCATGATGATACTTCAGTCCAAAACCTAAGCTAGAAGTCAAATCGCTAACTTAGACCTTATTGCTTAAAAAAAAAATACCCCATTGTCACACAATTTATTCTTTTCACCCTTTCAACTTTTTCACCATATCTCTTTTTGTCTTTCTAAGCTCAAGACTTTCCAGCGAGGATTTTTAGTTCCAACCAATTGGTCCTGAGCTTCTTCCATGGGATTTATGTTCATTAGTTTTCTCTCCTTTTAGATTGAAGAACTATTTTTTGCATTTCTATATTACCACAACATTCATAAGCATGCAAAAGATATTCAAAAGTATAGATCAATCCAACATAGCTCATGAACCTACATATCACTTCAGATTAGATGAAAAAGACTAAAAGTTTCAACAAGTATTACAGTCATCTCTGAAGTAAAATAAGCACCCAAAGTTGATGAGTTCCGAAAATAATACTTAAACATGTCAAATAAATAACTCATAACCTCAGGTCAGACTAACAACTCCAATTCCCATAAGCATAATAATAAAAGTATATATGAGAATATAGTGAAATATGCCAACCATTTGTATCCTTAACCAATCTCAACATGCTAAGAATGTTTTTTTATATATAAATATTTATGGCATTTTTAATCATAATGTATGCATGCATGAATAATCTTAATAGTAACAAATCATGATGCATGCATAATAATAAAAAACATAAAAAAAATAACATGCAAAAAAAAAATGTAAATAAAAAAAATGTATGATAATGTATCAATTCTATGATAAAAGATAATACAAGATATTCCTAGAATGATACATATGAAGACATCTATCTTATAGATAACATGCCACTAGATTTTCTAAGATGCACATGCTTTTGAAAATCTAATGGTTTTGTAGAGATGTTTGTCGACTGAGAATATGTGGATATATCCTCAAAACCTTTCTCAGAATTAGAGTCATGGGTTATATATGCAGTATGAGCAATCAAACAATGTAGTTCATCTTTTCTAACCCATACTTGTTTAATTTTTGGTGTTCTATTTGCTAGCCTAAACAACATCTTCACTCAACACCCAAATTTGATCTTCAACATTGGGTCTTTTTTTAGTTATACGCTTCCACTCTGATTTCAATGTTTCTCCTCTTAACTTTGAACACACAGGTCGGATGTGACCTTTCACTCCACAGTGATGACATACTGGGATAAACCTCTGAAAATCATTGTTAGAACCTGATAGGTGCTCAATATTGTCCATTTTAAGCCCCTATCATGCATTTGTTACGTCCTTACATTCCGTTATTTGGTTTTTTTATGTCGTTTGTGTGTTTAAGCATGTTTTAGAAGCTTAATGAAGATTATGAGCTAACTTTGGTGAATTAACTAGAGAAGTGCTTGTGTCTATCTAAAAGAGAGAACAAATGAGGTGTTTTCAAGAGAAAAGTCTCTCGAAGGGCAAAAACGTCATTTTTCCGAGCCGCAACTTCAAGAGTCATACCAATGGAGTCAAGACGGTCATTTTGAAACAATTGCAGAGAAAAATGGTTTTCATGAAGAATCTATGCTTGATCCTACGCTTTCAGACTCAAAAAGTGGTCAGAAAGTGAGTTTCTATGCTTGGAGCGTAGGAAGCTACGCTTGGAGCGTAATGATCAGTGTTTTCAGCACAATTTTTCAGTCAACTTCGGACAGTCATATCTTGGTCAAAAAAGGTCCAAATGGGGTGATTCTTGAGCCTATCATAAAGATCTTAAAGTCATCTTTTCAACGATATATTAAACGTCTCCATCCAATATGTGTAACTCCAGAATGATAAAAAGAGTGAGAGGTGTCCTGCAGAAAAAACTGAAAATTTCATAATCGGGCCAAAATCCTATTTTGACCCGGAATGATCCGTTTTGACCTGGATGCCTCAGAGTTCGACCCTAGCACCTATATGGACATGTTTTAGACATATTATACATCAGATTAAAGCTTTTTGCTTGGAAGGAAAGTCACACCAAAGGGTTATCCTATTCTCAATAGGAGTTTAACACAAGTTAGGGTTTCCCTCAGCTTTGCCTATATATATCAAAGTCTGTTACAGATCTAAGGAACTTTTCTCTAAATAATTTTGGGGACTTCTCTTCACAAAATTTCATAGTTTTTATTCACATATCATTTAAAGGGAGGAGTCATTTAAGACCTAGAGATCCGGAGAAGAAGATCATGGAGGGCGTTTCTACATCAACTATACAGTCACCTTCTACCATGAGCAACTAATTCGGTAACTAGGGTTTTCTAGAAAAACCCTAGCCAAGTAATGTAGTTTTTTTATTTGTTTCAATTGTAACGAGGGGAAACTGTGACCATACTGTGATGATTATAGTAGATGTGATACCGTTTTTATTCTTGATACAAGTTTATATATTTATTCTGATTCTTGTCTTAAACTGAATGAATATATTTATCTTACAAAATCATGGTTATTCACTATGGGCTGGAACTCGGATGCTTAACTTATGTTTTTCTACACAATTGTGGTAATAAAACTTAAAACTCTAGGTTGACACAAGCCATGCCTTGGCGATTTAATATAGACATGCTTTAGTTTATTTTCATGCATTAGGAGTATATTAGAGTAATTTAGTTAGCATGTACTAGTTAGGTCAGTCATGACATGGATTATCACAATCTGGTTGATGGTAATCCTTTTTGGGGTCGTATTTAGCTATTTGCGGTACGACCTGATTAACAGTTATGGATCGCCCTCTTGCAATTGAGCGAATTGAGAATTATATTATGTGGTTAGTGGTGGAGTATGAAAGCCCTAGATTTTATTTATATTGTTCTTGTCTTAATCTATCTTTACTTTCTTTCTTAGTTAATTGATTTCAAAATGACAAACTATATTTTTCTAGCAATTTAAGAATATTATTTTACAAGAATTCAGAATATGACTTAGTCTTTGTGGGATTGATAACCTTTCACAAGCTGAACTATACTACAATATGATTCATGTACTTGCAATAGGTAAAATCTAATCTGTCATAAGGGGCCATTTTTAACACATATTTTTAGCACACCCCGACGAACATCAGAACCCTTATGGAATCTAGAGGTAAAAGAAGGCTTACTCACAACTGGTTTTCTGACATAAGATTGATCATTAAAATTTCTATCAGACTTACCTTGAGCAGAACTAGATGCTACTTGGGAGGCCCTAACAAAAGTAGTTTTGGGAACGATATTAGAATCACTCGTTGTTCCTTTGAACCCCAACCCCTTTGTATTTCCTGCAGATTTTCCCATACTCAACATATGATTAAGCTTAAGAGTCCTTCTAGACCATTTATGAATAGTTGAGTCAACATCCTTCAAATCCTTTTCCAACCCCCCAATCCTTGTAGATTTCTCACTCAATTCCAATATTAGAGTGACTAATTCCTTATTGAGATCGTCTACATTCTTCAAAGTCTGTTTCCTTTCTTTTTCAAACTTGATCAATTCTTTACATCATTGAGCTTTTTGGGTCTGCATGAGATTCAACTCTTCTCTTAAGGACTGTCTCTTCTTATCAACACTTTTGAATTGAACCATAAATTTCGAGTACACTTTGCTAACATGTATGGACTTTTCATACAGTTTATTATATGCATCTTTATACGAGTCCCCACGATCTTCATTATCCTCAGTATCATCATCCTCATACATTTCCCAACTTGCAGCAATTTCACCGACCTTCTTACTTTGTGCAGCTAACATGGTGAAATTTTCAGACTCATCAGCCACGTCAGACTCAACAAAGTCACTATCATCATCTGATCCATCACTCCAAGTAACAACTAGACCTTTTATCTTTTTCTTCTTATTGGCACACTCAACAGCTATGTGACCAAACCCTTGACACTCAAAACATTGAGGTTTCTTCTTTTTAGGGTCAATCTTGTCATTCCTATTTTGGACCTTTTTATTTTTAAAATCATATGATTTATCTCCAAATTTTTTTCCTTTAATCAATTCTTGACCACAAGAAGATTTTAAAAACTTATGAAACTATTTCATGATTATATCAAACTGACTTAGTCTACTATCACCCTCCTCATCAGACTCACTAGGATCCTCCTTAGTGATTTTCAAAGCTATGCTTTCTCTTTTGTACCACTAGACTTCTTAGCAGATTGAGAACACATCTCTATCTCATAAGACTTTAAATTCCCAGCCAACTCTTCAAGTTTAATTTCCTTGAGACTCATGATTTCAGATATGACAGATACCTTAGATCGAAAACATTCGGGTAGAGACTTAAGAATGTTCTTCACTATGGTAGTCTCAGGAATAAGCTCTCTTAGATTGTGACAACTTGTTACTATGTCAGTTAATCTAGCCTCAAAGTCACCAAAAACTTCATCCTCATCCATCTTAAGCTGTTTAAATTTTGAATTTAGAATTTGAAATTTTGATTGTTTTACTTTTGAAGTTCCTTCATGAGTTACTTGAAGAATATCTCAAGCTTCTTTGGAAATTTTGAACGTGGAAATTCTCTTAAACTCACTTGCAGTCACAACATTATATAACGCATTCAAAGCTTTTGAATTCCAACTAGCACTATTTGTTTCAGCAGTGATCCACTCACTTGACGATTTTACCCTAGATTCATTAGTAACAACATCTTTCATAGTGGGAGATGAATATCCTACCTCTATGGCAAGCCAAGCTCTCTTATCTAGCGATTTCAAAAATGCTCTCATTCTCGCTTTCCAATACGTGTAATTAGAGCCAACAAACAAAGGGGACCTAGATATGGAACCTCCTTCACGAGGTACGTCCATCGTCTAAGTTCAAGATTTAACCCTAGGTAGTTAACCAAAAATAGGGCAACCACGCTCTGATACCAATTGAAATTACCTAGACGATTAATGAAAATAGCCTAGAGTGGGGGTGAATTGGTTTTTTGTGGATTTATTGACAAATTAAAATTAATTACGAAAAAGTCAATATTAATCCAATTCTCTTAACAAGATAAATCATGCAAAGATTAATCTAAGTGCAGAAAATAAAAAAATAAAGACACGATATTTTTGCGTGGAAAACCTTAGAAAGACTCCAAGTAAAATAAAGATCAATCCACGAAGCTTCTCGCTCTGCTCCGTACTCCGACAGTTCCGCTTCTCAACGAATCAATTAACCACAAAGCCTCCTACTTCAATCTCCGCACTTAGACGACTCTATTTATTAAAATATCTAAGCAACCACGTTGCACAAGGTGGTGTGTATATTTTTCATAATCTAGGTCATTCAAATTGTGCATAAGATCATCGATATAGAAGCACAATTGAACAAACCCTAAACAAGAGAGAACTAGAAGATATAGAATCACTCATAGATTTTCTCTCTCTGTATATATCTGTAGAAGAATTTGAATGATAGAATACTGCAGAGATCTCCCAAAAAGCTCTAGCCTCCTCTCTTGTAGACCTTGGTATTTATAGACAATGATGAAACAAACCCTAAGTTCATCATTTTTGATAATTTTACCATAAATCAATCCAAACCCTACTCTCTGATGAATAATAGGTGTTTTGCACGTATTTCGAGGTATGAGAGTCATAGACGCAGCATAGAATCAAAACAGGGGCATATCAAACATTGCAACATAAAATAAAATTTCCTACCGCAGCTACGCCTTAGGCGTAGGGCCTGAGCGTATGCTAGAGCGTAGATTTGAGCTTTTTGGCCACTTTTTGATTCTAGTAGGAATAGGCTTGAGCGTAGATACTGTGGTCAAAACCACTTTTATTACGAATAGTACCAAAATGTCCCTCTTGACTCCCCGAGACTTTTTACTTGAATTAACGGCTTTGGAAATTTCCGTTTTCGCCCTTTGGGCGACATTTTTACTCAGTACGCTCACTTTTGCACTTCACTTTTGCCTTTATCGAAGCTTGTAGATGTCGTTGAAACCAAAACGATCTATCTAACACTCAACACGGCTATTGTCTAGAACATGCCATAAATAATAAATACTCAAAAGTGTTCTTACACTAACGCTAAGGGTCAACGGATATAAAGTGCCGCCAAAATCTTTCACTTAAGAGAATTTACATACTCGTCAAGGAAGTTTGAAAAACATGAAACAAGGTCCATGAAAGTTAGAGTTTGGAACAAATCCTGCCCCATTGTCTCTATTTCTCGGAAGACTAGTTCTGGTGGAAGCAAGAAGCATCACCTGATCACTTATTGTGACGATCCGACACAAGTCAACTCACACATGATTACTTGACCGACATAGACCAACACCAAATGTATATCACACAAAAAGTTGTACTTAATATGAAATAACGTCTCAAATGAACCGTGCATCATCATAATATATTATACATCATATTTTGAACATATTATCATCAACAACCCAAACATACTTATACTCATCCACATATAAGCAAATTCCACAACAAAAATTTATTATCACATCATGCTTTCAAAGGGGCCTAAGTTTTCATCTATGTTATAATGACACAACGAGTACAGACATTGCATATATACATAGGCGCAAACACCCTCTTACACGAAACCAAAACGACTAGTTTTTCCCCTACCTCATCTCCAAGCAAAGTGAGATACCAAGCGGTGCCAACAACGGAGAAACTAGGGATTTAAAGGAGTTCCAAAAGATGATTTCGAATCAACACAATTCCTCCCAAAGCAAGCAATATAACAATGAATACAAGAAAATGTTATAATAGTGATTTTTATAACTTTAATCAACCAAAAGTGGTCTTAGCCACAAGAATGGAACAATTCCACAAAGATAGCTACTTCTAGGGTTCTTGAAAGAGAAATCAAAAGAGAGAGTGAACTTACCAAAATTCCACCCAAGAGGAGTCAAGAACCACCTCAACAAGACCTAATAGGTGAAAGTTCCAAACCTTGCACCTTGAATAGAAATATATAGAAGAAAGGAACCATATACTAATATTTGGAACTAAAATCTTAATAAATGAAATATTACGGTTTGGAAATAAGATAACCCAAAAGAGTATGAACCATTTACAAAATTTTAGGTTAAATCAAAAGCAAGAACACCATTTCCAACTTTCATGTTCAACATTTCTCCAAATTCTAAGCAAAAGAAGATGGCATCAAGCTAAGTGTGGAGAATGAGAAGAGGGAAAAGAGATAAAAGAGAAAATATTGGGATTGAGATAGATGGAGGAAGTCTTGCAAATGAGAGGCTAAAAGTGTGTAGATATTCTCCACCCACTCATCAAATTTCATCCAAGGGTTGAGATTAAGTAAGACAAAGTGAGGAAAATGATTCAAGGGTCACAAATGAGTCTTGCAATGGAAGACTTAATATCTACATAGGTGTATACATATGTGAGACCCATTAGATATTTGTAATCCAATGGTGATGAGTAAAGCTAGCAAGAGAAAGAGTTTGATCCAAGGGCCACAAAGTGGTCTTGCAAAGGAAGACAAAAATGGTAGAGATCCTCCACTCATAACCTTCATAATCCAAGGGTTAAGATTGAGTTAGAAAAGAGATAAGAGATCCAAGGGGTGAGAATGAGTCTTGCAAATGGAAGACTTGAACCAATACAAAAAACTCTAACACACTTTCCAAAGAAGGCCTTAACATCCAAAGGTTGAGATTAAAGATGAGAGAAAGTGGGTTTGATCCCAGGGCTAAAAGATGACAACACAAAAGGTGCTTACAAAAGTCAAGGATTTCTAACCCATTTACCACTAACTGCAAGTGTGCCATTATAATACAATTTTTCCAATTAACCAAAGTCTTCTACTTTATTTACCTCAATGTCACTCAAATGTCTTCCCAACACTTAGCCAAATTTTTAGCATTCTCCACTATCTCAACACTTAGTGAAAATACTATTTTACCCTTAGGTTATTAAATTTCCGAAATCGTTTTCAACGCGTTTTATTATTTACACAATGAAAATACAACATGAAACTTACAAATTTAATTAACGAGTATTACACGTAAAGCATGTTAAGCACATTAAGCACGTAATCACGTAAGTACTTAATCAAAAATAAAAGTTCTAATTTATACGTGAAAATACCAGACG
Source organism: Cornus suecica (assembly GCA_963922005.1). Classification (NCBI taxonomy): domain Eukaryota; kingdom Viridiplantae; phylum Streptophyta; class Magnoliopsida; order Cornales; family Cornaceae; genus Cornus; species Cornus suecica. Next base: position 25,745,351 of record OY998241.1, read on the forward strand.
TTATAACCTCCACACCTTAGGAGATTTCGTTCTCGAAATCAAGACGTAACTAAAGAAGGAAATATGTCCTGGTATATCTCTCGAACTTCGCACTCATGCTCCCAAGTCTCTTATTCGACGCCGCGATGGTGCCATAAGACCTTAACTAACGAAATGATTTTTTGCCCCGAGAAACCTGCTCCCGCGCATCCAAGATTCTCATTGACTGCTCCTCATAGACACGTCCTCGACAACATGACATCCACCCAACTCAAGATGTGGGATGGATCCAGCTCGTACTTGTGAAGGATGGATACGTGAGATAGCATAGTGAAGTAATGATACATGAAAACATTGCGAACCCTGGACTCCGAAGATAACCTAATCGATAAGCCACTATACCAAAACGACCCAAAAGCACGGAATGACCAATCTAAAGTCTAAAACTGAAGGTAAGACTAAAAGTCTAAACAATCACTACTAATACTCATATGGCTATAATATCATACGCGAAGTTTGTGCGCCACATTAACCTCAGTAAATAAAATTCAAATCTTAATCCTCAAGGGTACAATAAAGATCCACTACCTAGTTAAACAAATGCCAAAGCTATTAGTCAAAGATACCAAATCCCCAAATATCAAGGATACCCTTGACTCCGCATCTAAACCATTGAATCCACAATTGCAACCACTAATGCACTAGATCCATAATCATGATCACAGTCTATAATATATATATATATATAATGACCTCAAACAATTTATTTACAATTCAACTCTATAATGATTATATAATTGTTTTCCTAAATCAATCATTCTGAACCCCAAATTCTTAATTGGTTCAGTTAATACTTACTATATCATAATGCAAAGGGTACAATTTCAACTCCAAAGTCTAATCACAATCAAACTTTGATTACGTCCCACAGTCGAGTGGACACACTACAATCGAACCTGGATCCTTTAAGTTGTTAACCTTTACAATTTAATAGCCTCCTAAGAAGGCATTACTAATCTGATCCTTTAAGTAATAGTTCGATGACGATCGTACCTCAACACGACCCACTAATTCATACATCACTTGCAACCTGCCAAAGAGTCTTAAATCATTTAAACACTACCATAATTATAATACTTCTTGTCACGCAACTTACTCTCGAATGACAATAAATTCACCACACACTAAAAGTTTATTCTTCAATGCCGAATCCACAACTCCAAAACTCAATGGTACCATTATTCCTACCATAAATCACACCTCGAATGGAAACAACATCGCAAGTCACTAAAGATCCTCAAATCAGGATAACTAAAACATACATCCATGAAATACTTTATCTTAATGAAAATAACCTTAAACTTCCTAGTACCATAGATACACATAAATAAAATGAAAAAATGGTAAGTGCGAATCTACCCCGACTCGTGCAATGAAGTATGCCACAGAAAACCCATAAAAGTACACAAACTACGCAACCATAAGTGAGAATAACCATACTCAAGTACGCAATGAAGGGAAAAGAAAACATGACTGTCCAATACACTCATGAAAATGTAGACACGATCAACGACATGGAAGACAACAAGGCGAACCACTACAATACATCGGTACTGCTAACGTTCATTTTCTCACTCAACACCAATACAAAAAGGGTTAATTAAAACTCACTTCGAATCCAAATCCTAGAGATCTTAAAGATCAACCACTAATAGACCTCATAGTCATAACTCATATTCTTTTTGAATAAAGTTGCAATCACACCCTACACTATAAACACATTACATCTTACCTCAGTCGCGGATAATTGAAACACACCTCGATTCACATCTTCTAGGTCCAAGAAGGCCTAAAATCACACTTTAACCACATTATATACAACATAATGCCAATAACTATTTATCAAGTCCACGACCTTTTCATGATAGGTCATTATCCTAGGTTGATTCCTCAATCGTGTTGCGACAATCAATTCATTCATTCCTTGATTAACAATAGAGCCTTAAGAGAATCACCAAAATTCATGTCTGAACTCAAAAGACTATATAACAATGATTTATCACAATCCCACTGAAATCAACATTATAATCTCCAAAAAAAAAATGTCATCAATAAATGGGCTTGAACACATCTAAATTCCTAAGATTTATCCATCTCTAAATTTCAAGAAGTCGTTTCCTCGAATCATTAATATTACCCTCAATAAATAAATCGAGATTCATCCTCAAGTCTACTACTTACATGCTAACGAATATTCAAAGGTCATAATTCATAACTCCAAGTCACACACAGTGATTCACAACTCTTCATCACGAGTAACCATTCCTAGGCTCATAAAATATGTCCTTTTAATACTAACCAAATCGGCAATCCATTATTAATGAATCACTGCTCTTAGAAATCAAGTCCATAGATAATAAATGAAGGTCGCGAATACATCGTATCCCAAGTAAGGCAACTTCGAACAATAACTAATAATACAGGGGTAACACACATATTGGTCACTAAAAGGGAAAACACCTTACAGTGACGACTCCAATAAGGTAAACTCACCTCACAATACCTACACAAGAACACCTAATCACCAAATCCTTCAACGGTTCAAGTAAAAAAAGGGAAACTAAAACTCAAGAAAAACACCTCTCAACTACTAATGAAATACTATCACAACTTAACACGCCATAGTCGTTAATTTCCTACAGAGGACCTACTATAACACAAGGGAATAAGAAACTCGTCCCTAAACATAAAATGATGCCTAAGTAGCTCATGCCCTGATAATAAGATTACACATCTAGCCTAGGCACATACCCTCACGTGAAGCATCATAATAAATAATTTAACCAACGCCTTGCTCGGGAAAGATCAAAACCGGAGCCGTAGTCAATCGTGTCTTCAACTCGAGAAAAAACTCTTCACACTTGTCATCCCATATGAACCCAATACTCTATCGCGTAAGTCAAGTCATCGGAACCGCAAGGCGTGAAAAGTCCCCAACAAACCATCGGTAGTAACTACAAAAGTCCAAGAAGCTATAAACCTCAAAAACATTCATTGGTCAGTTCCACCCCAACACCACTTTAATCTTTGAAAGATCGACCGAGACATTACCTTTCAAGATAACATGCTCCAAGAACACGTCAAACACGTGGTACATCCACATAACTACGCACCTCATTTATTGGCCAACAAACTTGCCAACAATAAGCTAGATACATTACGACTCCACAAACAATAGAAAACAATAAAAGATTCACTGCGATCACCAAAGAAATTGAATCACTCCACCTTAGGCGTGCACATAGACACACGACCTTGAAAGCAATCAATTTGCGCATGGAAGGCTGATAACCAATCCATGCCTAAAATGGAGTCGAAGCTCGTTATGTCGAGAAGAGTGAAATCAAATACCAAATATCATCCTTCTAACATGAACTAATAATCACGACACACTCGGGTCAATTAAACACTACATCCCCCTTGTGTGTCGACACACAACACCTCGTTAAGATAATAAACAATCACATTATGAGTAATCGCAAGGGTAGAAGCAATAAATGGATGAGAATTTCCCGAAGTAACAGGTACAGAAGCCCAACAATCCAAGAACAAGAAAGGAAGGACTATAATACAAATAACTAAAAAATTCGTCAAACAAAACCAACCATAACGTCATGTTGATACATAAACAAGTCAACAATGTAAGAAAACTATAATAAGTGTGGATACAAGTAGTAAGAAAACTACACGAAGCAAAAATTGGCAACGACACTCGTCCGTCATCCCATAAAGAAGAACATGCTCTGATATCAAGTTGTCACGCCCCGAATTTTCTAGGACTCCGAAACACGAGCCTAAAAGTTAAGGGAGTGATGCGAAAGTGAAAAGAAACGAAAATAGAACATTTAGTCATCAAACTCATGTACAAGGATAAAATAGTCATTTTACATTTAAAAGATGTCAAAAAGATCATTCGAGATCGAAATAAAAGTGAAATGAATCAAATGGCAGCTTAAACGAATCATTTAAACACCACATGTTTACCCAAGGATAAAATGGTCATTTCAGGGGTAAAATGATAATTTCAAAGTGCAACTACATAGTTTGGACTTAAGAAAAGCCGTAGGAACAAACGAGACCCAAATTGAAGGAACGAGGCAGAAATTACGAAGTTTTGAAAAATTGGGCGTTGCGGCGTGCCATGACGTCAAGAAGTTCAAAATATGCCGTCACATTCAAACGAACATAATTTACCCAAAACTCAGTTAAATCAAGTGATTCAAAATCATAAACGCAAGTTCAAGATGTCAGCTTTCCAATGGCTCAATCAGAGTTACGTTGAAGGAGTTACGAACTTTTGAAAACCGTCGCACACATGCCATGCCACTCGGGCGCGCGCACGCCCGGAGCATCATGACACCCTTGGGTGCAGCAACGCCCCTACCTTGCGCCAGCCTTGGGCGCTATGATGCCCATGGGCGCCATGGTGCCTTAAGGGCTCGAAATTCCTATTTTTTGAAGTTTTTTGAAAAATGTGTGGAATCTGATATCGACCCTTATCGTCCCAATCATCAACATATACTTTAAAGTGGTTTTAAGACTTAAATAAAAAGATGAAAAATCGTCGAAAACATGGGATGAGGAAAAATGTGAATTTATCCAAAAATTCGTAAGACCTTCCGTTTTGCCTCCGATCTACGTTTTCAATGCCACCGACTTCTAAAAGTTAAAATCTTTGAGAAAATGAGTTTGAAATCTTTGAGAAAACACGAAAGCCCGTTGGGGCTACCAGGGTGAACAAAAATGAGTTTTTCTTTAAAAACCTAAATGTTCCGTTTATAAATCGTGAAAAATGTCATTTTCGAGAAACAACCTAATATCAACGATAGTATTTAAAACAATGCTAATAACACTAAAATGAGACAATTTCATGAGGTTTAACATTAAAATGTCTCATAGCAATACAAATCAAGGCATAGTTTTATATTTTCGGCACCGAAGTTCACCAAAAAAATAAATTCCCCGCGCATAGGGCTCCAAGGGACGTACATCGAATATAAAGTACCCGGCTAACATGATAACCGTCAAAATAAAAAAATTTAATTATTTGAGTAACATGTTCAAAAGAAGCACAAGTATACGTGTGCTATCTATGCTCTCCAAAATAAAGTAGTCCGCCTCCATAAGTGCAAAAAGGATGGAAACAACACCATAACTCTGCCAATAGACTACGAGCCTTCCATAGCGGGATCATCACCTAAAAAATATTTGAAGTCATGGGGTGAGCTCACTAGGCCAGTATAGGAAGCTTCACCGTCTCAATCTCGATCGTCCGAGTGGTACAACCCACCCAAGGTACACGTTACTAACCTTAGGTCGGTCCTCTTGTCCCACATGACTCTCACACAAATTCGGGATTCCATCGAACCTAACATACAATTTCCTCAACATGCTCATATCAATATCATTCAAGGATATGACATGCATCAATATAATAATCCAATCACATAATAGCAATTTAAACGCAATGTGGCTCAACACTATCCCATGGTACACACACACAACCACACACCCTAACGTTAATGGTCAACGCATATAAAGTGCTGCCAAAATTGTTCTCTTAAGAGAATTTACATACTCAATCGAAAAACACGAAATACGGACCGTGAAAGTTATAGTTTAGAACAAATCCTACCCCATCATCTCTATTTCTCGGAAGATTAGTTCTGGTGGAAGCGAGAAGCGCCACTTGGGCACTTATTGTGACGATCCGATACAAGTCAACTCACACATGGTTACTTGACCAACATAGACCAACACCAAATGTATATCACACAAAAAGGTGTACTTAATATGCAACGTTTCAAATGAACCGTGCATCATCATAATATATTATACATCATATTTTGAACATATTATCATCAAGAACCCAAACATGCTTATACTCATCCACATATAAGAAAATTCCACAACAAATTTTTTTTATCCCATCATGCTTTCAAAGGGGCCTAAGTTTTCATCTATGTTGTAATGACACAACGAGTACAGACATTGCATATATACATAGACGCAAACACCCTCTTACACGAAACCAAAACGACTAATTTTTTCCCTACCTCATGTCCAAAGCAAAGTGAGATACCAAGCGGTGCCAACAACGGAGCAACTAGGGATTTAAAGGAGTTCCAAAAGATGATTTCGAATCAACACAATTCCTCCCAAAGCAAGCAATATAACAATGAATACACGAAAATGTTATAATAGTGATTTTTATAACTTTAATCAACCAAAAGTGGTATTAGCCACAAGAATGGAACAATTCCACAAAGATAGTTACTTCTAGGGTTCTTGAAAGATAAATCAAAAGAGAGAGAGTGAACTTACCAAAATTCCACCCAAGAGGAGTCAAGAACTACCTCAACAAAACCTAATAGGTGAAAGTTCCAAACCTTGCACCTTAAATAGAAATATATAGAAGAAAGGAACCAGATACTAATATTTGGAACTAAATCCTAATAAATGAAATATTACGGTTTGGAAAGAGGATAATCCAAAAGAGTGAGAACCACTTACCAAATTTTAGGTTAAATCGAAGGCAAGAACACAATTTCCAACTTTCACGTTCAATACTTCTCCAAATACTAAGCAAAAGAAGATAACATAAAGCCAAGTGTGGAGAGTGAGAAGATGGAAAAAAGAGAAAAGATAGGGTTTGAGATAGATGGATGAAGTCTTGCAAATGAGAGGCTAAAAGTGTGTAGAGATTCTCCACCCACTCATCAACTTTCATCCAAGGGTTGAGGTTAAGTAAGACAAAGTGAGGAAAGAGATCCAAGGGTCACAAATGAGTCTTGCAATGGAAGACTTAATATCTACATAGGTGTATGCATATGTGAGACTCATTAGATATTTGTAATCCAATGGTGGTGAGTAAAGCTAGCAAGAGAAAGAGTTTTATCTAAGGGCCAAAAAGTGGTCTTGCAAAGGAAGACCAAAATGGTATAGATCCTCCACTCAAAACCCTCCTTAATCCAAGGGTTAAGATTCAGTTAGAAGGGAGAGAAGAGATCCAAGGGGTGAGAATGAGTCTTGCAAATGGAAGACTTGAACCAATACAAACAACTCTTACACACTTTCCAAACAAGGCCTTAACATTCAAAGGTTGATATTAAAGATGGGAGAAAGTGAGTTTAATCCAAGGGCTCAAAAGATGACAACACAAAAAGTGGTAAAAAATGTCAAGGATTTCTAACCCATTTACCACTAATTACAAGTGTCATTATGATACAATTTTACCAATTAACCAAAGTATTCTACTTTATTTACATCAATGTCACTCAAATGTCCTCCTAATACTTAACCAAATTTCAAGCATTCTCCACTATCTCAACACTTAGTGAAAAATACTATTTTGCCCCTAGGTTATTAAATTTCGGAAATCGTTTTCAACGCTTTCCATTATTTACACAAAAAAAATACAACATGCAACTTACAAATTTAATTAACAAGTATCACACGTAAAGCATGTTAAGCACATTAAGCACATAATCACATAAGCACTTAATAAAAAATAAAAAATTTAATTTAAACGTGAAAAAACCGGACATTAATAATACATTATCATAAATATATAAATTATATAGATATGTGATTATATATTTATATGATTATTATTATAATAAGACCAATCAAATAACATTTTCTTTGAAGGTTTAATTTGTTGTAAACAACCATTGAAACTACAACACTATCAATAACTCCCCTCAAATTCCAACATTATATTTTAATGTTAACCAATCAAACACGCGACTGTGGAATCACACTCGTATGTGCGATTGCAATTAGTAGTCCTCTCTTTTATAATCTGAGCATATATTTTAAGATAACTAGTATAATTAATATTTTAAATGAGTCAAAGTAATTGATATACAAAAATAGGTAGAATAGTAATTTATAACGAATTTGTAATTAATTGCAACAAATAAATAGGTGAGACGATTAATGTCTCGGGAAATTTTCAAACTTAATAAAAAAAAAAAAAGCAAAAGTGCATAATACTCCCTTGTGCATTTAAAAAATTACAAAATACTCCCTTGCATTATTTTTATTTCCAAATTACTCATTCACCTTTGTAAAAGCTAGCAAATTATTACCTTTGATATTTTTTACTCAATTGTTCTGGTCGACTTTTATGCAATTGACTTGATTAATTTTTTAATATCACCAAATTACCCCAAAATATGGCCACTGTGTTCTTTTGCCTTAATAACCCATTTTTAGTTGAGAAAATAAATGAAATTAAATGATAGCTAAAATATGTATTTATGTTTGGATAAAGTAGGAAGGAAAATAAAAGAAATGATAACATTCGTGTTTGGATACCAATGGCCTTTTGGTCTAATGGTATTTTCATTCCTCCCCAAATTTGGGAGAGGTCTGGGGTTTGAGCCCTATAGGACTCATGTGGGGGGGGGGTGAGTGTGTGAGTTTTTTAACATTCAAGAAAAAAAAAAAGCATTCGTGTTTGGTAAGGCTAGAAGAGAGAAAATAAATTATAGTATTTTAACTCATTTACTCTCTTACATTTTTAATTCATATGTCTTTAAGCTATGTGTTTTTAAATATTGAGAGCATTTTTGGTATTTTAAAAGTTATACTTAACTTGCTATCATTTCTCTCCAAATATTTTCACTTTTGAAAGTATACCAAGTGAGAGATTTAAAGAGATAACTTATCCTTCCAAATCTCTATAAATCATTTATTTTCTCTCATAATTGACAACCCAAACACAAAACCCACTATCCTTTCTTTTCTTTCTAAATCCCTTCAAATCACTCTTACCAAAAGAAGCCTTAATGAGTTATGTATACATATATGAGTTATATACAAAAAGGGTAGTTTAGGTATTATATAGACCGGTGTATAGATGTGAGTTATATATAAAACGTGTAGTTTATGTATCATATAATAGTACTATAGCCAGGCACAGAGGGATAGAGGAGCCATTGGAGACAACTGCCCCAATGAATTTTTTTGTTTTGGATTTTTTTAATACTAGTTTAAGTATTTTGAAAAAAATATAGGCAAAAAATGAGATTTTCCCTCATTAAATTTTGAATTTTTTTGTTTATTGCCCCTAATTATTCCTAATGTCATGGATTTTCCCCATTGAAAAATATTCCTGGCTCCGTCCCTGACTATAGTAGTAAAAACATTTACTCAATTTGATGTGGTAAAAAAATGAGACCCTCCTTCTACTGACTTTATGATTAACAAAATCAGGACCATTGGATGCTAATTATAGGTGATTAGGGGTACAACTTGGGCTGGCCCAACCCGACCCAGCCCGAACCCGACTTCGGGTTGGGCAGGCCCATGCTAGCCTTAAAACAGATTCGGGTTGGGTTTCAGCCCAAACCCAAATTAACGAGTTGGGTCGGGAGGGTCGACGGGTTGTGTGATTTGTTTTCCCTTTTTAAAGGCAGTGTACTTAGGCCAACCTATACCAGATTCGGGTTTGGGTTTCAACCCGAACTCGAATGAACGGGTCGGGTCGTCAATTTTTTTTGGGGTAAACTCTTTCTTCCTTTAAAAAAACCTCTCTCTGGAAACCCACGATGGCAATACACACACAATCACAAATCCCCTTTCTCTTCCTCTTTCATCACTCTTTATCATCACCCAAATCCTCCATACCCCCACCACATATATCTACAAATACACAAACTATGGAAAAAAAAATTTGAAACCCATTAAGATCCTTCAAATTCAGTAATGGTGGTGAAGAACAGAGTTTTATATATATATATATATATATATAAACACACACCCAGTATATATATAGAGAGATCTGATGTAAATATGTAGAGAGAGATCAAATATGTATATATATAATGAGCAATACACGTATGTATAAAGATTGATATATATATATATATAAGTGATTGATATATATAGAGAGATAGAGATTGCTACCGAATTATATATATAAAGACGAGAGAGAGATATGAGGGATATATATATATACAGAGAGAGATATGAGGGATAGATAGATAGATATATATGGAGAGAGAATTGATGGATAGATAGATATACATATATAAAGAGAGAATTAATGGATAGATAGATATATATAGAGAGAGATAGCGTTTGCGGAACCAAGGGCGGAGCCAGGATTTGAAGATAGGAGGGGCTGAACTGTAAATATATATATTATTAAACATAAATATATTTTAAATAGAAAATAATTCTCAATTAATATGACTATTGCCAAAATACTAGTTGAAATTTGGTGTATTTGCTTTCAAACTTTTGAAAAACAATCGGCCTATATGATATAACAAAAAACAAAATTCCTCCAAAATCTCTTATTGAATTTGAATTTGGAAATTTTTCAAAAGATAAAAATCATCAATTATAGAATTTGAATTAAAAGACTAAACAATTTATTTTCCAATACAACTCAAGTAACAAGGGAAACCCAACTACTTTCATATGATGAAATTGTGTTGTGACAAGTTTCTCCATAAAAAAATATTGCCCTTTTTGAAAATTGCGAGTACCAATTTATTTAACTTTTCTATGAGTCTCAAGTTTGTGAAGAGTTGTAAAATGACAATCTTAATCTCGATCAAATTATTATTTATCATAATATTCTTTAATTTAGAAATACTAAATTTTGTAACTAATTTTATGATATAATCATGAATTATGTGGATGAATATATGACTCTCGTGTTTCCGAAATTTTTAAAAGTAACTAAAAAAGTAAGACCTTTTTTTTGGTAAATAAAATTTGAAGTGATGTTAAAATTACATTCAATTAATCAAAATTATTAAAATAAAAATAAATTAATACCAAAACAAGCTTTGAAGGAAATAAATCACTACCATAAATAAGTTTTGAATGGAAATAAATTAATATCAAAACTTACTATTTCTTATTTGTAATAGAATCTTTCCAATTTTATTTCTTTTCTATTTTGAAATGTTACAAAGAGTCTTTTTTTAAAAATATAAATAATATATATATATATATATATTAGATTTTTGGGCTTGTTAGTTTAATATACCTATACTTTATTTTTTCTATTTAAATTTATATAGGGTAAATAGCATTAAACCACCCTCAACTATATTCTCTCTCTCAACTAACCCCCCTCAACTATGTTTTTGACTATAAACCCCCCAAACTATCATGATTGTTACAATTCAGTCCCTCCCATCATAACACCGTTAGTTAAATTTAGGATAATTTGCACTCAAATCCCCTAAAGTTTAGGTCAATTGCACTCACCCTCTGAAATTTCATTTTTCTTGCAATGACACCCCCTGAAGGGGTTAAGACCCCATGAAATGACTCTTGTGCCCTTGTTTTACTGTAAAAGACATGTTGGCTAAATTAATTGACCAAACAACCCTTGTATATTAAGCTCAATTTGAAAAACTTTTCAAGTACTTTGGATATAAGGATTTTTGAAATAAGAATATCTATATATAGGTAGACACAAGGATCACTAATTACAAATAGGTAAACTTTTACTTTTCAATTACTAATACATCAACTTAACTAAACTAATTACAAATGAGTCAATTTTTTTGTTTAAAGACTCAAATACCCGTAAAAGAACTCCATTCTTCTTTTTCTTCTCCTCTCCCATTCCAAAATCCTCAAACACTCAAAATAAAAATAAAATATTTTGGAAAAAATATAAATATTTCGAAAAAAATAAAATAATTCTGGAAAAATAAAATATTTCGGGAAAAATAACTATTTCGGGAAAAATAAAATATTTCAAAAAAAATTAGGAAATAAAATATTTCAAGAAAAATAAAAAATTTGGAAAATATAAAATATTTCGGAAAAAATAAAATATAATATTTTTCCCGAAATATTTTATGACATTCATTCAAAGCAATTCATAGGAATCGAGTAAAGCAATTCATGCTAAACAAGTAAGATTCAGATTATGTTTACTGTCATATTGAAATAAATTATCTAAACGTAACTCACCTAAGATTTATTACTTTTTAAGACACCAAATTTCAAAACAAATTCAGCTCAATCAACTCATTCTTGATACTTCTTAACACACTTGACTCCAAATATTGCATTGTAATCACCAAGAAGTCTAAGGCTTGAACACATTTCGTTGAAAAGAAGAAAAAAAAAGTGAAAAAGAAATAAACAAAAATATTTCAAAATATTTTATTTTTTCCGAAATATTTTATATTTTTGAAATATTTTTTCCTCATTTTTTTGAAATATTTTATTTTTCCTAAAATATTTTATTTTTTCAAAATATTTTATTTTTTCAAAATATTTTTTTTCCTGAAATATTGTTTTTTCCTCATTTTGTTTTAGAAATATTTTATTTTTCTAGAAATATTTTAATTTTTTCCGAAATATTTTATTTTTATTTTTGAGTGTTTGGGGATTTTGGAATGGGGGAGAAGAAGAATGGAGTTCTTTTAGGGGTATTTGAGTCTTTAAACAAAAAAGTTGACTCATTTGTAATTAGTTTAGTTAAGTTGATGTATTAGTAATTGAAAGGTAAAAGTTTACCTGTTTGTAATTAGTGATCCTTATGTCTACCTATATGTAGATATCCCTATTTCAAAAATCCTTGAATCTAAAGTACTTGAATTTTTTTTCAAATTGAGCTTAATATACAAGGGTTGTTTGGTCAATTAATTTACCCAACATGTCTTTTACACTAAAGCAAGGGCACAAAAGTGATTTCATGGGGTCTTAACACCTTCAGGGGGTGTCATTGCAAGGAAAATGAAATCTCAAGAGGTGAGTGCAATTGATCGAAACTTCAGAAAATCTGAATGCAAATTACCCTAAATTTAACTAACGGCGTTATGACTAGAGGGATTGAATTGTAACAATTTCATAATTTGAGGGGCCATCATTTAGTTGAGGGGGGTTAGTTGGAAGAAAAAGTATAGTTGAGAGGGATTTAATGCTATTTACCCATTTATATATGATAGTTAAAAAAATTTAGAAAGTTGGGGGGCATGACCACCCTCCCTCCGCGGAACAGACCAAAGCAGCCTATTGAGAGAAGTTTAGGGCTTACACTATTTTAATTTAGATGGCTTAATATCAACCCTTGGATCACTTAGGTTGCATTTGGTAACGGTTTGGTGCGGTGTTAGTTTTTGGTTTTGGTTTGGGTTGGGTTGAATTTGGTTTGGTGTGGTTTTATTTTGGTTCCAAACCATGTTTGGTGCAGATGGTTTTGGTGTGAGAAAAAGTGATGCTGAAAAACCAAACCATGTTTGGTAGAGTTGGTATGGGTTAAAATATATTAATATACTAATATATTAATATTAAAATATATTAATATATTTTTATTATATTAAAATATATTATATTTTTATTATATTAATATTAGGATATTTTAATTTTAATATTAATATTAATATTAATATTATATTAATATTAATATTAATAATATATTAATATTAAAATTTATATTAATATTAATATTAAAATTTATAAATTTTAATATTAAAATATTAATATTAAAATTTATAATAATATTATTTTAATATTAATATTAATATAAATTTTAATATTAATATATATATATATTAATATTAAAATTTATAATATTAAAATATATTAATATATTTTTATTATATTAAAATATATTAATATATTTTTGTTATATTAATATTTTAATATTAATATATTAATATTAATATATTTTAATTTTAATATTAATATATTATTATATTAATATTAAAATTTATATTAATATTAATATTAAAATTTATATTAATATTAATATTAAAATTTATAAATTTTAATATTGAAATATTAATATTAAAATTTATATTAATATTAATATTAAAATAATATTAATATAAATTTTAATATTAATATATATATATTAATATTAAAATTTATAATATTAAAATATAAATATTATATTCGGTGTTACAGTTGAGTGCTACAGTGGTTTGTTACAGTACCCGCACCATCCAAAACCATCAAAAAGATGATTCCAAAATCCTTCACAAATTTGGCACCATGGTTTGCTACAGTAACAGTACCATTTTTTGGCACCATTTTACCAAACATGGTTTGGTACCATTTTTTGGCATCAAACCTGTTTACAAAACAGGCCCTTAAGGAATGATTCAGATTTATTTGTGTCTTAATTCGGGTTTTGGGTTGGGTTCGGGTTTCAACCCAATCCAAACCGAATTAACCTCAAGCCTAGGAGAACCCAACTCAACAATGAACCCGAGCTCAACCCAAGCTCAAATATTTCGGGCTGGGTCCGGGTTGGGCTGGGCGGGCCGCCCATGTTGGAGGACTATAGGTGATCCAATGAGAACACCCGAGAAGATTCAAATTCATGAAATAACTCACTTTTTATGACTTGTTTCATCTTCACCGAAGAGCTGCCACATTTACAGTGCACTCCCTCATCTTGCATTATTTGGACTTCAATATCCCACTCGACATTTTATGCCTCCAAATTAAGATTTACTACAGCGTTCTTCCAAATTCCAATCCCAACTAAACCAATAAACCCCTTTTTGAGGGGAAAAAAGGGTAAAGTGTATTACCCCCGAACTATACATAGGAATGGCAATTGGGCGGGGGCGGGGATCGCCTCCCCTAACCCTCCCCATAACCGGTTAGCATTCTGGGCAGTTAAAGGCTAACCGCCCTGCCCCCGCCCCGGCTTCCCTTGCCTCGTCCCCCGCCCTGTCCCGAATTGGAAGATAAGACACAACTTGGTATTGTGAATGAAAGAGAGTGGAGAGAGAAACACCGAAGTCACTATGAACGATTCCAAACTTTGTCTCTCTAAAACTCAGTTTATAAGAGAGAGAAAAACACCAAAGTAACCATTGACAATTCCAAACTTTCTCTCTTCGAAACTCTGACTGTGCTCCATATAGAGTCTCACACACCATGATAAAATGAGGATTTGTGTGTGCAAAGAAGAAAGATGATGATGAGAGGTTGGGAATTTTCAGTGTGCTGAGCCGCACAAGGATTTGTGAGTGAATTAAGGTTTTCTAAATTTGTATGTAATTATATATAGGATGGTAGTTTTGTAATATATAACATATATAAGGACAGTTTTGGAAAATTATAAAATGTAGTTAGGACTTGGGAGAAGAGGGTTGTTACTAAAACGAATCTGGGTTTGAATATAAAGCCCAATAGTTTTGACTTGGCCCATTAATATAAGAAGGAGAATTAATTAAAGGGTAGCTTATAAAACTAAACGGGGCGGGGCTCCCCCATACCTGGCCGGGGTTTTTCTTTTCCCCCCATACCTACTCCCATTTATTTAATCAGGTCTCCAAATTTGTTGAAATCCGGGCAGAGTTGGAACTTTTGTCATTCCTAACTATACTCTCTCCCAAGAAACCCCAAAAACTTAGAAAAATGACAGATAACCCCCTTGAACTATATTTGGTGCAATAAACCCTTCTAAACTATTACAATGTTTTTTTAAAATACCCATTATCTTCAAATTATTTTATAAATGACTATAATGTCATTTCTTATTAAATTAACTTAATACACTTTTATTATTAACAAATACTCCATATGTCCCAAATTATAAGTTCCTTTTGGGGAATCCAACTTTTTGAGATAATGACTTTTATTCGTGTGATAATGAATGAAAAACTAATTTTACCCTTGGTCTCATCAAGTGATGTGATGTTGTAGTTTAGATATTTTATAACTTAAATGATTGAAGGGTAAATTGGTAAATTGACCAAATAAAGTGACATTAACTTTATTTATTTTGGAATGGATTGAATAGTGAATGTGGACACTTAAATTAGGACGGATGGAGTATTATGAAATAATTATTGCAAATTTGATGGCATAATCTCTATTCAAATTTGGTAAATTAACACATTGTTTTTATAATTAATTAAAAAAATAATGCTTTTAGATTTTTATAAAATATTTGAGTATAAATTTTAAAAAAATTAATTAAGTATTCAAGACTTTTATATAGATAACATGAGAAAAAGAATTTTTGTTATTAAAGTAATTTTTAAATCCATTATGAATATATATCGTATCAAAAGATGTTTATTTAGGGTAAAAAGGATTAAATTTAGGATAATAATTTTTATAATTTAAATCAATTAATGTTTAATAATACATTTATTAATTTTAAAAATAAAGTAATTAAAACATATTACTTTTTTATTATTGTAATAGTGAAATTCATCTGACCCAAATAGGATGGGCTGAAGAGGGTTCTAATGGGCTAAACCCAGGAAACTTTCTAGAAGAACTTGAGATACAAGAAATCAAATCCCATAAATTGGGGGTTTGATAGGCTTCTTGATAGGCCAAGGCCCATCTAAAAAGATGTATATATACATGTACTACTTCATGAATAAACATTCATTCATGGTGTATTTTTCTGCAATTATACAATTGACACTGTCTGTGGGAAACACTCTTGAAAATTTTCAAAGCTTCCCACTTTCTGTTAGCTTAGGCTAACATTACCTATGACGGTTATTACCTAATCACACCAGTCCGACTTACCCCCGGCAAGAGACCAACCCTCTCAAACCGAGGATCCAGTCCGGCGAGCCTTGGAGGAGAGAAACATGGAGTTAGAGAGACATAATGTTGAACTTATGGCGAAACTGGCTCTAATGCCACCCATGACACCGATCCCTCCAACGGGTTAGCAAGATTCGCAGGCAGGTCAACACGGTGATTCATCAAACGATCCAGATCGATTAGTAAGCCACCAGACGGAGAAGCGCAGTCACTCGACGCCGTCCAACCACAGCCAGGAAGATCACACGGATTCGTCACTGCGAATGATCGGGGTACACAATCCCGACGAAACCTTAACCATGAGAAAGTTGGAGGAGATCATGGTCAGATTCCAGAGAGAGGTCCTCAAGGACTTAAAAGCCTAAAGCCCCAATGATCTGGCTACTGAGGCATCTATTGATGCGGTGCAAACGTCATTCACGCCGGTAATAACTAGTGTGCCTTACCTGAAGAGATTCAGATTACCGAAGTTCATCTTATTCGATGGCACAAAAGATTAGACCAAACACATCTACAACATCTATTCGAAGATAAATATCTACAATGACAACGAGGCCTTGCTCTATAAAGTCTTTCCAACCAGCCTGACAGAATCCGATCTGCTCTGGTTCCGAAAGTAGCCACCTTGATTTATTAGAAGTTGGCTCAGACTGTGCGAGCTGTTTATCGCCCAGTACTTTGGGAATAAAAGATAGAAGAAGACAATCTCCAGCTTGTTCACCATGATCCAAGAAAAGGGTGAGTCCCTGAAGATCTTAGTTTCACGATTCAATGTTGAGATGTCCTCCATCGACAATTCTGATCAGCACTTAGCCGTCGAGGCCTTTAGAATGACATTTATCCCCGGGACTAAGTTTCAGCAGTATTTAGTCAAGAGGCCTCCAGCAGACATCGAAGAGCTTAATTACATAGCACAAGGGCACCTCCAAATAGAAGAAGAGTTAGCCATACGCTAGAGAAGGGCAGCCTTCGCAAGCATGGAGGCAAAAGTGTCTGACACGAAAGCCAAGGATCGGGTGCCCGACCGAAAGCATCTAAACACCAGTGCTGCGCCTTCTCAGATTACCGAGAAATGCCTAAGGTATGAGGATAAGTTTACTTCCTTAAAAGTCAGTTTGGCAAAATTATACTAGGAGACTAAGGGGAAAGGGATCTTCCGGGCACCACCTTCCATCCGACAACCGATGGACCAGAGGAACATGTCCAGACACTATGCTTTCCATGGCGAATATGGACACCATGCCAATGAATGTAAAAGCCTCAGGAGACAAGTAGAGGCAATGATCGCGAAGGGAGACCTAGTTGACTACGTTGCCAAAGAGGGTGCTAGATCCGACCAGACCTTACTGTTGGTTTTGAAATTTACTTTCGGCAAACAATTCTAAAATTGATGATAACAAACCATTGAAGAGTGTTTGATACTAATGAATTATCAAGTTTATATTTTTAGCAAAAGACAGGTGAATGACTCTGAAATCAAACTCGAAAAAAAAGCTTGATTTAAAGCGAAAAGCTATGAAAGAAATTGAAGCGCAAAATGGAAAATCATTTAATTCAACGACAAAGGCGAAAGTCGAAGACTCAAGACTCGGGGTAGATAGGTCGGGGAGCGATCATTGTAACAAGGTAATTTTATGCGTTGATATTATCGTATAAGCTCAAGTATAAAATGAACCGAACTCAAATGGAATGAAAAACGCTTTACCGAACTTAAACGGAAAGAAAAATATTTTTATTAAATATTTTTTTCAAGTTGCAGTCGACTAGAATCACACTGTGTATTTTCTAATAGTCGACTAAAACAATCAGTAGCTACAGGTTTTTCATCCACATCAAAGTAGTCGACTGAAATGAGCTTGAGTCGACTAGACTACATGTTGTAGTCGACTAGAACTCAATCTAGTCGACTAGATTAAGTAATGTAGTCGATTAAAACAAGAAGTAGTCGATTAGTTGATCCTCAAAACCTGCAGATTTTTCAGAAAACATTTTCCTTGTTTTGTGGATTGTGTTCAAACGGCTCTTGTCTTTTAAATACAATATTCATTCTTCTTAACCCTAATGCAATGCTATATATAGAATGAGATATGTATATTGAAGACCAAGAGATTGAAAACAAAAGAGAAAGAAGTGAAAGAAAAACTCTCAAAATTCTGCATAAATTTTTCTCTACAAAAGCCATTGAAACCAAGCTTTGAAAAGTTGATTTTCTCCAAGTTTCTTTGAAAATCAAAACCTTTAGTATCTCTTCTTATTCTCCAAATATCATTTATTGATCATATCCTTTGAGAATACATTTCTAGAGCTATTGTAAAATCACCAAAAACACTTGAGCTTATATTGATTTATCTTCCTTAAAAAATTTTGGGTTTTGAGTGTTTTTGTTCTTGAGTGATTTTATTGATTACATACGAATTTGTAATATCGGACAAGTGAAGTCCACCGATTGTTCAAGAGAGGGTTGTTCTCTTGATTGAGAGACAAGATTGAGAGGCTGTTATTGTAAAGGTTTGCCATTCCACTTGTGAAGGAAGGGCCATAGTGAAAGGATCGGGAAAAGTCTCAAGAAGGGGTTCTTGAGCCGAGGAGTAGGAGTTACCGAACCTCGAAAAAATCACGGTGTCAATCTCTCTATCTCTTTCTCCTTACTTGATTAACTTGCATGCTATAATCACTTGAATATCTTGTATGCTATAATTTGTCTTGAAATTAATTGTTAGAGAATTGCAATTGAATCATCCACTTGTTTATTGAGAAATTGATTTTTGGTTATAGCGTGTTCCAATTTTGAAAAGAGTTAGAAATATTTTTGAAAACCCTATTCACCCCCCCTCTAGGGTTATTTAGTGACTAACAATTTGTATCAGAGCCTAATCTCTATTTATTTTAGACTTAACTGTCTTAGAGAACGATCATGTCATCGAATTAAGTCACTCATGTTGAAGGTCAATCGAACAATAGGCCCCCGTGGTTTGATGGATCAAATTATAGCTATTGGAAAACTAGAATGATAGATTTTCTTCAAGCTATTGATTACCAAATATGGCAAGTAGTTCTTGAAGGACCATTTGTATTAACTAAAATTGTTGATGGAAAAACAGTCCCCAAATTACCAAATGAGTGGGATAATGATGACCGTAAACTTATGTCATACAATGCTAAAGCCAAAGTAAATTTAAATTGTGCTTTAAGTCCAAATGAATTTAATTGTGTATCTACTTGTTCAATGACAAAAGAAATATGGGATAAACTTGAGGTAACCTATGAAGGAACATCTCAAGTACGAGAATCTAAAATTGACATACTCATGCATGAATATGAATTATTTGCTATGAAAGATGATGAAAATGTGAATTCTATGATGTCTCATTTTACAAATATTTTGAATGGACTAAAGCATCTTGGTAGAATTGTTCCTAGATCCGATGTGTCACGAAAAGTGCTTAGAAGTCTTCTGGCCAAATGGGATGCAAAAGTAACGACAATCAAAGAAGCTCATGACCTTAACACCATGAGTCTTGATGAGATTTTCGGCTCTCTACTCACTTAGGAAATCACATTAAAATCTCGTGAGGATGACATCAAGCCAAGAAAGGGGATAGCTTTGCAAGCCTCCACCAAAAATGAAATCAATGAGCCGAGTGAAGAAGAAGAGGATGAAGACATTGCCTTGTTCACTCAAAAATTCAAGAGATACCTTCAAAGGAAGAAAGCCAATGGTGGAAGATTCATGAAGAGAATAGAACCAAAAGGCGAGCCTAGCAAAAAAGAACCCCAAACGTGTTTTAATTGTGGAAAGCCGGGACACTACAAAAGTGATTGCTTCAAGCTCAAAAAGGAAAATGAGAAAAGACCAAGCAAGACGGCAATGAATGTCACATGGGATGACTATGAATCATGCGACTCGGATGAGGATAAAAATGGCAAGGAAACGACAAACATTTGTCTCATGGCAAATGAAGAAGAGGTACATTTAAATTCATATGTTGTAGATAAATCAAAACTATCATATGATGAAATTCTCCTTGAGTATAATGATTTGCAAGACGCGTTTGAAGAATTACATGATGAATTTGAAAAATTATCTAGAAAATACATTCTTCTCAAGAAAGCCAAAACCCCATGTAACTTCACTAGTTCAAACTTAGAAATTTCTTGTAATGACAAAAGCATTGAGCTAGAAAAGGAAAATAATCGGTAGAAAAATACTATAGATGATCAAGTAAATGTCCTAGCTAAATTTACAAAAGGAAAAGAGAACCTTAGTATTATGTTAGGAAGACAAAAATGATCATTTGATAAATGTGGTCTAGGATATGATGCCTTTGACAAAGATGCTATCATTTTGAAAAAGAGAAAATCACTTAGCTCTACATTTACTAGACAATCATTTCATGCATCTTCAAATGATTATAAACGTGTTACTTGCTACTATTGCAATAGAAAAGGGCACAAAACAAATGTATGCTTTCATAGAAAGAAGAAAATTATGTCAAAAATGGTTTGGATTCCGAAAGGGACTATAGCATGCTCACATAGAAAAGAGAATATTGTAACGAAACAAATTTGGGTTCCAAAAGGAACTATTGCCTCTCTATCTAACCTAAATGGACCCAAAACAGATTGGGTACCAATAAAAGTTGTTTGAACTTGTTTTGTAGGTATGCTTGAAGTCCGCATCAAAAGAAAAGTGGTTTCTTGATAGCGAATGCTCAAGGCATATGACGGGGGATAAATCAAAGTTTATCTTACTAAAACCATATGAAGGAGGAAACGTAACTTTTGGAGACAACTCTAAAGGCAAAATTATAGGAATTGGCTCAATCGGTATTTTCTCTTCTCTTTCTATTGATGATGTGCTCTTAGTTGATGGTTTGAAGCATAATTTATTTAGTATTAGTCAACTATGTGAGAAGGGCTATGATGTTATCTTTAGGACAAATGCATGCATAATCGAGAAAGATGGGAAACAAATGTTCAATGCCAAACGAAACGGAAATTTGTATACTTTGTTACTATGTGCATTGGATGAACAAGATGTTAAATGTTTTGTCACATCTAGCGAAAATAGTTGGTTATGGCATAGACGCCTAGGACATGCTAAGATGGATCTCATTCATCGTTTATCCAAAAATGACTTAGTCAAGGGCCTCCCAAAGACTAAATTTTTGAAAGATAAAATATGTAGCGCATGTCAAGTAGGGAAGCAAGTAAAGTCCTCTTTCAATAGAAAGAAAGACATTACCACTTCTAGACCTTTAGAGTTAATTCACATGGATCTTTTTGGTCCGGAGAGAACGGCTAGCCTAGTCGGGAAACTCTATGTACTTGTTATAGTTGATGACTACTCTAGATATACTTGGGTTCACTTTCTTGCTCATAAAAATGAAACTCACTCCATTCTTAAAAGATTTTATAGAGTCATTCAAAATGAAAAAGATTTGAAAATCAAGAAAATTAGAAGTGATAGAGGTAGGGAGTTTGAAAATCAAGACTTAGAGAAATTATGTGATGACCTCGGTGTTTCTCATGATCTCTCGGCCCCTAGAACCCCTCAACAAAACGGTGTAGTTGAAAGAAATAATCGATCTCTACAAGAGATGGCTAGAACCATGTTAAATGAGCACAACCTTCCCCGAAGCCTTTGGGCGGAAGCGGTAAACACCGCTTGCCATATAATTAATCGTGTTATTATTCGGATGAAGTTGGGGAAGACGCCTTATGAGTTGTGGAATGGTCGAAAGCCCAATATTGGGTATTTCAAAGTTTTCGGGTGCAAATGTTTTGTGTTAAATGATAAGGATAACCTTGGAAAATTTGACTCCAAATCGGATGAAGCAATTTTTCTAGGATATTCTACAAGGAGTAAAGCCTTTCGTGTTTTTAATAAACGGACTTTGACTATGGTTGAGTCTATTCATGTTGTCTTTGATGAATCACCCTCATCACCATCACCTAGAATTGACCTAGAAGACGATGAGGTTGTTGGGATTGAGGATAATTTAAATACTCTCAATATCTCCAATTCATCAAGTTGGCAAAAGGAAATGAGGGAAGTTGAGCATCAATCCAATGGTAACTTGACCAACTCAATGCCTAAAGCATGGAGGATTGTTCACAATCATCCTCTTGATCAAGTCATAGGTAATCCATCAAAAGGGGTTAGTACTAGATCTCAACTTAAAGATTTTTGTAACCAAATGGCTTTTGTATCGCAAATCGAACCCAAGGACTTCCACGAAGCTCAATGTGATGATTCTTGGATCGTAGCAATGCAAGAGGAACTAAATCAATTTGAACGCAATCAAGTTTGACATTTAGTTCCTAGACCCGAAAATCAAACTATAATTGGCACAAAATGGGTTTTTCGAAACAAAATGAGAATGGAGTAATTATTCGAAATAAAGAAAAATTGGTAGCTCAGGGATATAATCAAGAGGAAGGCATCGACTACGATGAGACCTTTGCACCGGTAGCTAGGTTAGAAGCAATTAGAATGCTTCTTGCATTTGCATTTTAGAGAAATTTTACTCTTTATCAAATGGATGTCAAAAGTGCTTTCTTAAATGACGTCATAGAAGAAGAAGTCTTTATGAAGCAACCACCCTGTTTTGAAAATAATCTTTTTCCAAATCATGTTTTGAAATTAGCTAAAGCTCTATATGGTTTAAAGCAAGCTCCTCGAGCTTGGTATGAGAGACTTAGCGAATTTTTTACTAAAAATGGTTTTACAAGAGGAAGAGTTGACAACACACTTTTTACAAAAACCATCAAGAATAATTTGTTGATTGTCCAAATTTATGTTGACGACATCATATTCGGCTCAAAAAATAATTCTTTATGTAGGGAATTTGCTACAAGCATGCAAAATGAATTTGAAATGAGCATGATGGGTGAGTTGAATTTCTTCTTAGGGTTGCAAATCAAGCAAAACTCGGATGACTTATTCATTAGCCAATCCAAGTAGACTAAAGATTTGCTAAAGCGTTTTGGTATAGAGGCTACCAAACATGCCATAACTCCTATGAGTTCCTCTATTAAGATTGATAAAGATGAAAATGGTAAATGTGTTGATATTACTAATTATAGAGGTATGATCGGTAGTTTTCTTTATTTAACCGATAGTAGACCGGATATAATGTTTAGTGTATGCTTATGTGCCCGGTTTCAATCATGTCCTAAGGAATCTCATTTGCTTGCGGTCAAACGCATTTTTCGCTACCTAAGTGGTACAATAAACTTAGGGCTTTGGTATCCACGTGGAATTTCAATTGATCTTATTAGTTATTCGGATGCCGATTTTGCGGGATGTAGAATTGATCGAAAAAGCACAAGCGGCACTTGTCATTTTCTAGGACACTCACTAGTATCTTGGTCAAGTAAAAATCAAAATTTCGTTGCATTATCTACGGCCGAAGCCGAATATGTGGCAGCCGGTAGTAGTTGCGCTTAAACTCTTTATATTAAGCAACAACTACTTGATTTCGGACTTACTTTCTCTCACGTGCCTATTAAATGCGATAATACGAGTGCGATTTCTATTTCAAAGAATCCTATTCATCACTCACGCAACAAGCATATAGAGATTAGGCATCATTTTTTACGTGATCATGTTGCTAAGGGTGACGTTGAATTGGTTTTTATCGACACTAAAAATCAATTGGCGGATATTTTTACAAAACCACTTGCGGATGAATCATTTTCTAAAATTCGTCGAGAAATCGGATTGGCCATGGATTTTGATGTCTTATCTTAATTTTTGTCATAATCTTTATTTTTCATATTTTTGCTATTTTTGTGTATTTATTTCTTGATTTATTTCTTTTTTATTATCATTTTTCCTTCTAGTCGACTCATCCTGTGTAGTTCAAACCATTCTAGTCGACTACTTTGGTCAGTAGCTTCACCATTGCATGTTCTTCACCTTCTAGTCGACTACATTAACCCTTTAGTCGACTCATTTGCCATTCTAGTCGACTCAAACATTTTTTTAGTCGACTACTTGGTCTTCCTAGTCGACTCAACCCAATCCTAGTCGACTCAAACCCTATTCTAACCTACTCAACCCTAGCCCTAGTCGACTCAACCCCTTTAAAACTTAAACCTCTTATCTTTCTCTCCATCTGCCTCCCTCCATCTTCACACACCTTCATTTCATCCCATCTCAATACCTCTCATATTCCCATTTCTACCTTCAAATCTTCACAAATCCTTCATTTATTTTGCATTTCTACCATCATTCACCCATTTCCTTCAATTAATTTATTCATTTTCATCATCTTTCTCACATTCATATATACACCATCATATATCTATATATACACCATCTTCTTTACATATTTGTGCATTATCATCCACAATGCCACCGAAGACTCGAGGTATTTTTCGGAAACGTTCCCGCATTGATGGAGGTCAAAGCTCTACCAATCCAAGCATTCCTGCTGCTGTTGATAAAGAGGAGTCGAATGAACCTCTTCTTCTTGAGGTACTTCTTCTTGATGATGATAATAGAAATAAATTCATCACTATTTTTGATCATCGCGCTCCTACTCCTTGCTGTATTGTCACACAAGTTTTATGCACTAAAACTAGGGCTCGAACTTTTGAGTTGTTCCGAGCAATTGGTTGGAATTTTTTCATCTCTCTCGACATTCCGGTACTTCCGCGTATTATCAAAGCTTTTTATGCTTCTCTTGACAATCACAAGGAGAAATTCCTCCCTCATCTTCATTTCAATTTGTGTGGTAATGAGGTATCTGTTGATGACGGCGATATCAAGCGCATTTTCTCGCTTCCGACTGATTGAATTCGCCATTTCTCTAAGGATTGGTATAGGGATGATGGGTTCGACTGTATTGAAGCAGTTCGAACTATATGCGTCGACAAGGACATCTCGTAGGACGCCGGTATTCCCTTTTCTATGCTACTACCCGAGGCTAGATTAATCCATAATATCATTACTCTATTTTGCCTAAAACTGGTAGTCGTAGTAGTGTTTCTCGCATGGAGGCTTTTTTAGTTTACTGCGTCATGACAGGAACCCGAGTTGATTTAGCGTATATTTTCCGTTCTGTCATACTTACCTGTCAGCGCAAGCCATCTGACCCGTTTTTCTTTCTCGCACACATTACATATTTACTGCAACGGAAAGGTTTTTCATTCCCGAATGAAGTGTCTGAGCACCACCCTATTTTTCTTGACGCCACTCATGTCAAGCATATGCACATTTCCTCTGATGCGGAAGGGAATTTTATTTCTGAGCATGTAACTGTTCCTCGTTCGCGCCCTGCTCCTAATGGTTCTGCACCACGCTAGGAAGCCTCTTCCTCGGCTCCTCAGTTGGACAGTGCGTCTGCTTCTCAAACTACTCTTCTCACCCAAATTCTTGGGGTTGTTCAGAATAATGCAGAGACTCTTCAACGCCTTGATGTAACCGTGAACACAAATATGGAAGCAATTAGATTGATCAACGAGCGCCTTGTTCGTATTGATGAGGAAATGTCTAGTCGTATAAATGGTCTTGCCGGGTCACTTGATGATCTTACTCTTGGGCTCTCACACCCTCTCTCCCGCACCCCTCGACGCTGACAAAAAGGGGGAGAAATTATGCTATCGTACTATCATGTATTTCATTATCCGACAATAGCAATTTCTGTTTTGTGTGGCTTGTTATGTTTTATTTGTGACTTGTTTGTTATTTCTGTGTTTTCATTAGCTTAAACAACTTGTATTAAATCAAACCATCTATGAAATGTTGTTTCTTTTATTATCTCAAATGTGCATCTATTTATATATTGTATCCAAATGCCCATTAAATTGCAAATTTCATTTACCAAGGGGGAGCATTCGAACAAAATATTATGCACATGTTGAGGGGAAACATCACTTGATGTTTCGCCAATTACCAAGCAAACACAAAATGTTTTTTCATCATCAAGGGGGAGATTGTTGGCTTTGAAATTTACTTTCGGCAAACAATTCCAAAATTGATGATAACAAACCATTGAAGAGTGTTTGGTACTAATGAATTATCAAGTTTATATTTTTAGCAAAAGATAGGTGAACGACTCTGAAATCAAACTCGGAAAGAAAGCTTGATTTAAAGTGAAAAGCTGTGAAAGAAATTGAAGCGCAAAATGGAAAATCATTTAATTCAACGGAAAAGGCGAAAGTTGAAGACTCAAGACTCGGGGTAGATAGGTCGGGGAGCGATCATTGTAACAAGGTAATTTTATGCGTTGATATTATCGTATAAGCTCAAGTATAAAATGAACCGAACTCAAATGGAATGAAAAACGCTTTACCAAACTTAAACGGAAAGAAAAATATTTTTATTAAATATTTTTTTCAAGTTGCAATCGACTAGAATCACCCTGTGTATTTTCTAGTAGTCGACTAAAACAATCAGTAGCTACAGGTTTTTCATCCACATCAAAGTAGTCGACTGAAATGAGCTTGAGTCGACTAGACTACATGTTGTAGTCGACTAGAACTCAATCTAGTCGACTAGATGAAGTAATGTAGTCGACTAAAACAAGAAGTAGTCGACTAGTTGATCCTCAAAACCTACAGATTTTTCAGAAAACATTTTCCTTGTTTTGTGGATTGTGTTAAATGGTGTTCAAACGGCTCTTGTCTTTCAAATACAATATTCATTCTTCTTAACCCTAACGCAATGTTATATATAGAATGAGATATGTATATTGAAGACCAAGAGATTGAAAAACAAAAGAGAAAGAAGTGAAAGAAAAGCTCTCAAAATTCTGTATAAATTTTTCTCTAAACCAAGCTTTGAAAAGTTGATTTTCTCCAAGTTTCTTTGAAAATCAAAACCTGTAGTATCTCTTCTTATTCTCCAAATATCATTTATTGATCATATCCTTTGAGAATAAATTTCTAGAGCTATTGTAAAATCACCAAAAACACTTGAGCTTATATTGATTTATCTTCCTTAAAACCATTTGGGTTTTGAGTGTTTTTGTTCTTGAGTGATTTTTTTGATTACAACGAATTTGTAATCTCGGACAAGTGAAGTCCACCGATTGTTCAAGAGAGGGTTGTTCTCTTGATTGAGAGACAAGATCGAGAGGCTTGTATTGTAAAGGTTTGTCATTCCACCTGTAAAGGAAGGGCCATATTGAAAGGATCGGGAAAAGTCTCAAGAAGGGGTTCTTGAGTCGAGGAGTAGGAGTTACCGAACCTCGAAAAAATCACGATGTCAATCTCTCTATCTCTTTCTCCTTACTTGATTAACTTGCATGCTATAATCACTTGAATATCTTGTATGCTATAATTTGTCTTGAAATTAATTGTTAGAGAATTGTAATTGAATCATCCACTTGTTTATTGAGAAATTGATTTTTGGTTATAGCATGTTCCAATTTTGAAAAGAGTTAGAAATATTTTTGAAAATCCTATTCACCCCCCCCCCCTCTAGTGTTATTTAGTGACTAACACTCACTTACTTTAGCCAAAGGCACGACGGCTCAACCCGTAAGGGTTATTCGCATGGTTCACGAAGGACCCAACAAGTCATAAATTGAGGAGATCCGCAAATCCCAGATATGTCAAGCTCAGAAACTACGACGGGTTGGGGAAATTATTGAGTTCCGAACCTCGAAGGAGGATGCCCAAATCACCTTCTCCTCTACGGACCTACAGAGGATACAATCACCATATGACAATCCACTGGTGATCTCCCTCATGGTCTCCAACTGCTTAATCAAGAGGGTAATGATTGATCTGGGGAGTAGCGCCAACATCATCACCAAGTGGTCCTTTAGAAAATTGGAGATCAACCCTATGGAGATAGTTCCCTGAAGAAGTCTGATAGCAGGTTTCGAGGGCAGAAGGGTGGAACCAGTAGGAAAGATCCAATTACCAGTCACAACCGCAAGGTACACACTTAGAGAGACTTTTGTGGTGGTAGACATCAAACCTTCATACATTCTACTCATGGGTAGAGGTTGGATCCATCGGATGCACGGAGTTCCTTCCACTCTACACTAGGTCATGTGATGCATCGAACCAAACGGAGTGGATGTGGTTGATATCCACAGATATTAGGTGGTGGCCAAGGAATGCAACGCAGTCACTTTGAAGGGGCTAAGGAAGAAACCAGAGCCGGAATGGGCCTCAAAAGTCAGAACACCATCCGATATCCAATAACAGTTATAGGATGGGGGATCGGGATCATCTACAGTAGCTAAGCCTTTGATAAAAGTACCATTCATCCCCGATCACCCCAGGAAGATAACCTACATCGGGTTAGGCCTCGCTAATCAGGAAAGGAACGAGTTGGAGGCCCTCATGCGATCCAACTCCGAAATTTTTGCATGGAGCCATCTGGACATGCTAGGTATTGATGCAGTAGTAGCCCAACACTCCCTTAATATGGATCCCAGCATAAAGCCCGACAGACAGAAGCAGCGATGCATGAGAGCCCATAAAAATCAGATCATAGTAGAAGAAGTGGATCGGCTCCTCCAAGCTGGATTCATCAAGGAAGTACAATATCCCTCATGGCTGGCCAATGTGGTGGTAGTCTAGAAGAAGAACGGGGAATAGAGGGTGTGCGTGGACTTCATTGATCTGAATAAGGCATGCCCGAAAGATTACTTCCTTTTGCCAAAGATTGATTAAATGGTTGATGCTACTGTAGGGTTCGAACGCCTAAGCTTCCTTGATGCATACTCCGGGTATAAATAGATATGCATTAATCCCTTAGAAGAGGAGAAGATAGCATTCATCATCTAATCAGGTACTTATTGTTATACAGTCATGCCTTTCGGACTAAAGATACATGTGCGACCTTTCAGAGGTTGGTTAACAGGATTTTCCAGGGTAAGATGGGATCTACCATAAAGGCATACATCGATGATACAGTGGTCAAAAGCAAGGCAAGGGGAGATCACTTGGCAGACTTGCAGCAAGTGTTCGACACCTTCAGAAGGTGTGGGATGAAGCTCAACCCAACCAAGTGTTCCTTCGGTGTATCTTCCAGGCAGTTTCTGGGACATATAATTGATCGGACTTGAATACAAACAAGCCTAGCATAGGTCAGAGCTCTCATCAAAATGGCGGAATCCAAATCCCAGAAGGAGGTTCAAGTACTAACCAGGAGATTGACAACTCTCAGCCGTTTTGTCTCTCGCCTAACCGATCGATGTCAACCATTCTTCCAGGATATAAAAGCAGGAAAAAGAGAAATTTGGGGACCCAAGAAGTCAAAAGCCCTACGGAGCTCAAGGGTTACATGATAAAGCCCCCTATACTAGCAACACCAGAAACAGATGAACCTTTGCACTTATACTTGGCAGTATCTACAACGTTCACCAGCGTCGCTCAGGGCAGGGGGTGTCAGATGCCGGTCTTTTACACCAACAACGCCTTAGCCGATGCTGAGACCTACTACACCAAGCATGAAAAACTGGTATTATCATTGATCAATTCAAAGTGTCATCTTCGGCATTACTTCGAGGCGCACCCGATCAAAGCTATTATGGTGAAACCCGAACTGCCTGGAAGGGTGTCTAGACGGGCGATTGAGTTGGGAATCCCCCAAATAGCCATTAAAGGCCAAGCAGTAGCTGATTTCTTGCTAGTGGTTGAACTTCCAGACTCTTCCGAGGAAGAAGAACTTGGCCTGTGGATAATCTTCGTAGACAGTTCATTAAAATCCAATGGAGCAGGGGTCGGCGTGGAACTCTCGACGCCTGATGGTACCAAACTTCAGCAATCCATTCGATTGGAATTCCCAACCTCCAATAACAAAGCTGAATATGAAGCCCTTTTGGCTGGTATCCGTCTTGCCCGAAGCCTATAAGTCCAGAAAGCCGAAGTAAGGAGTGACTCCCAGCTTGTCATTAGACATCTAAACGGTGAATACGAAACCCGAGAGCCAAAGATGGTAGCATACAAGGAATTAATGATGAAAGAAGCTGAAGGTTCCCAACAACTGAGTTTTGAGCATATCCCTAGAGAGGATAATGCAAATGTCGATCGATTGCCCAATCAAGCCTCCGCTACTGGGGAAAACATGATGCGAGTATTGTCGATCAACTTTATCGACAGATCAAGCCTAGACCCCCTAAAAGAAGTGATGATCATTCCATGGGAACCCAGCTAGATGGATTATATAGTTGATTACTTGAGGACAGACGCCCTGCTTGAATCGAAGCCAGAAGCTAGGAAGGTCGGGATGAGGGCAGCATGGTATGCGCTATACAATGGCCAATTATATCAAAAATCCTTCTCCGGACCCTATCTAAGATACCTTACACCTTCGGAAGCATCCGTGGTTATGGAAGAAATACATGCCGGATCTTGCGACAATCATTTTAGGGGAAGATCGTTAGCCAACAAAGTCCTCACCCAGGGATATTTCTGGCTGTACCTATCAAGGGACGTAGAAGTCTATATCTGGAGGTACAAGAAGTGTCAGTTCCATGGAGATGCCATTCATCCACCTCCCGAGTTACTTAATCCAACTATTGTACCACATCCATTCGCCCAATGAGGGATGAACATAATCGTCCCACTCATGCAAGACATCCGATCCACCACTCATGTCTTGTTAGCTACGTACTACTTCACCAAATGAGTAGAAGTTGAGGCATATTCGACCATTAAGAGCAGTCATGTCATCAAGTTCATCTGGAGCCATATCATCTACAGGTTTAGCCTACCCCAAACGATAATGATGGATAACGATACCAACCTGGATAATAAAAAGGTTCAGGCATTCCTTAGAGAGCATGGGATAAATCAGAATACCTCTTCGGTTGGTTATCCATAAGGCAATGGGTAAGCAAAAAGGACCAACATAACAAATTTTGACACCCTCAGGAAGATTCTTGAGGAAGCTAAGGGAGCCTGGCTAGAGAAATTACCAGAAGTGTTATGGTCCTATAGGGCTGAAGCTGTCATCCCAACTGAGATAAAAGTGTCGATACTAAGGAGTCAAGCATGGGAAGAAGTTCCAAACAATCAACACCTAGCCCATGATCTAGATTTTCTTGAAGAAAGGAGAGAAGCAATAGGCATAAGACTTACCGCCTACCAGCAGCAAGTCAGAAGTTGTTTCAACCAAAAAGTTAAAAGAAGAGAGTTCCAGATAGGTGATATGGTGCTCAGGATGAAAATTGGGAGCGTTGGTAAACTACAAAAGACATATGAAGGGCCGTACATGATCATTGCAATCATCGGACGCGGGGCCTATCGGGTTCGAAAAAATGAGATAAGTCACATTGAACTGAATTCCCAAAATGCCTATCGTCTGAAAATGTATTATCCTTCGTCACGTTTAAATAATCATAATGTCACAATAAAAGCATCTGTGTCCATTATATGACACCACTGCTAAATATTAAAGCATCTGTGCCCCTCATATGGCACCTCTGCTGCATATTTTCTTGGTTTAAATAAAATTTCTTCATTTTCTATATGAACTATATGTTGTCTTTCAATGATCTGTCCACATTAAATAAAATTTTCTTAAGTGTTGAGTTCAATATCCCTTGAAATAACCAAAGGAACCTTACAAAGACTCGGGGGCCAGATGCCTGATGTCTCGCTCTAAAACAAATAAAAATTTCCTAAGTATTGAGTTCAAACTTAACTTGAACTAATCAGAGGATATCTATAAAGCTCAGGGGCCAGATGCCCGAAGCCTTACAATAAATGAGAATTTCCTAAGTATTGAGTTCAAACTTAACTTGAACTAATTAAAGGATATCTATTAAGCTCAGGGGCCTAGTGCCCGAAGCCCCACAATAAATGAAAATTTCCCAAGTATTGAGTTCAACATAACTTGAACTAATCATAGGATATCTTTAGGACTCAGGGGCCTGATGCCCGAAGTCTCAAAATAAACAGAGGGAAATTTCCTAAGTGTTAAGCTAATTACAAGCTAACCGGATAACATACATAAAAACCAAATAAGCTATTTATGGCAAAAGAAAAATATTTTTCATTAAATTAAATTACAAAAATGGCCCTGATAGGGCAGTACATGACAAACAAGGAAGAGAAACAAGAAAGCCTAAGTCTTATGACCTTGACCCCTGAACTCGGGGCCAAGATCGTCAACTATCTTAGTTGGTGGAGGAGGGGGAGGCAGAGCCAGAGGTGCTGGGTCTTCCCCCCTCTAGAATGCAGCAAATCTTTTCTTATTTTCTGAAGCAGGTGGATCCTTGTAGGGAAAAGGCACCCCTAGATGTTCATCCATCTCTTCTGCAGTCTTGAACTCCCTCTCTGACAAAGTTATATGCTCATGCTCATGCTTTGTCCGCCATGCCAGAGCTGACTGGATATCACAGATGGATATGTAGCGCTTGTATATATCCAAGCCACCAAGGCAGCATATCTCTACCCTGGATCGTTTAAGATCCAGAAGATTATATAACTCTACCTTTTCAGCAACGATCTTTTGGCAGGAGACCTTCAGCTCCCCCAGCTCAGCCGCCATGGCTCTCCTCTTTGTCTCCCTAGTCTTCAGCATAACCTTCTGCTCTGATAAGCTCTGGTGAATGCCGTCAGCTTCCTTCGCCAGAGTGACCCGATGATCATTGGCTTACTGATTGACATTCTGCAATCTGTTCATCTCCTTGACATCTGCCTCCAAGAGATGGTTGTAGGACTGAATAGCGTAAAGAAGCTGCTAGGAAGAGCATGTAGTCAGTATTAGAAGGAACGAAAAAAACCAAAATTAAGAAAAAATGGTTTAAGTGTGCAAACTAGTAACTTACCCCCACAGTCATTTTGGAGCCCTTTTAAATCAATTCAGTTCTGGTGATCTTGTATTGGGCAGCCCTATCAGCAGGGGTCCAAACACTTTTAACCATCACCTGAAGAGCTTCAGGCTCACAAATAGTGAGATGGTTAGAGCAGATGAGAGATCCGTTGGGGAGCAGGAACTTGGGTTCCCATGGGATAACTGAGTTGGAGGTGTCTTGAACCTGAGAAGGACCACCTGCTGTGGCATCAGAAGTGTTGGTTCTGGCCCTTTTATTGGCCGTTCCACTACCAGTAGCAGTTTGGGTTCGGGTAGATGGAGCAGTACTCTCTGCGGATTGTCCACAGGGAGGTGGAAGAGAAAGATATGAAGGGTTAGTATTCGCCGGAGGCCCTGATGGAGCCGTGGAGATCGGTACAGCAGAAACTAGAGCAGATCTTGCAGAAACGAAGGTACGTCTGGCGGTAAGAGGCTTCAGAGGGAGCTCCATCCTGTCAACAACAACGCCCAAATTAGATATCATCTTTAAATTCTCTAAAGTCAGTAGCGTGGATACGGATCTGATGTGGCTCCAGATTTTGGTTTTCAGAAGTTCAAATTTCTTCCTTATAAGGCTTGGAGTTATCTCCCTCTCCTCATAACCTAAGAATCTGAGCACATACTCCTTTCTGTGCAAATCACAGAACTCACAGAACACATGTGGCCTTATGGTAGGGACGGAAGGTAGGAAGACGATGGGGCCATACTCCCTAGGGATCGGATGGGTCAGAGGGAACGGGTATAACTAGTTGCCACTAATTATCACCATCCTCTCCTTCCAACCCTTATCTAACTTCTCCTTATCAGAATAGATACCCCTGCCCTGGAAAGGGAAGAGATTGTACCTGCCTTTACTCTCTCTGGCTTTTTGGAAGCAATAACACAGAAGTAAGTCAGCTAACCCTAGGTTAAGACCTAAATCCTTATTATATAGAAGGAGCATGACAAATACCCTAAATCAGTTTGGGTTAAGTTGAAGAGGGCTTAACCCGAGCATAAACAGAATATAATGAAAGAAGGGATAAATGGGGAATTTCAATACCTTGAGGTGGACAGCAGAAAGGAGGATGCTACCCAGTTCAACCCCCTCACTCTTCAAAAAATCTAAGTTTTTGGGATATGGGGCCAGAAAACGTCATCGGCCACATCGGCCTTATTCCTAAGGCGTTTGACATCAACCACATGCCTAGATTTCTCTTTAAGAAGGGCAACGACGAAGGGAATGGGCACAAAGGGGTCTGTGGGATCCCTGTCCTTATCAGAACCCTCCTCCTCTAATAATTCTGGGTTTACTGAAGAGCTTGGTAAGTCTGGGTTGACTGAAGGGGTTGCAGGCGCGGATGTCTCTAAATGAATAGAGGAAGGGCTACTACTTATTGTTTCAGGATCGGTTCCAGAACTCAGAACTACTTCGCTCACTGACCTAATGTCATCACTTCCGGACATTTTTACTACAAAATGGTAGAAGATGATAGAGGTGGTTGAGGAGAAGAAGAAAAATTGAAAACAAGCAAGCAATGAACTTACACAGAAAGAGAAATAAGATGGGAAGGGTCTTCGGAACGATGAGGAAGTGCTCTGGTGATATTCTCTGGTGAAGAGAGTGCAGAATCCGGTGAAGTATAACTTTTTGAGAACTATGCAGAGAGAGAGAAGTGTTCGCAAAGTTTAGAGCGCAAAGTTTAGTGATGATCAAATGTCAAAGGATGGAACTATTTATAAAGACTTAAGAGAAGATCAAGTGGCAGCGTGAAGACCGAAGGTCGTGCGCCACCAATCCAACTCCTATGCGTGGGGATTAAGGCAACAAGGGCCATTCATTTCAAATTTGAATTATTACCTACCTACTAGGCATTTAATGTTTGTGACACATCAGTACCTCAACCGGCTTTTCAATATTGGCATATATAAGTAATAGAGATATATGTAATAAATTCGGCCATGGGCCTATGAGGGAAATCACATGCTCATAGCCTCATGGGCCTATGTAATAGTGAAATTCGTCTAGCCCAAATAGGATGGGCTGAAGAGGGTTCTAATGGGATAAACCCAGGAAATTTTCTAGAAGAACTTGAGATACAAGAAATAAATCACTTTAATCCCATCGATGAGGGGATTTAGATGATTATGGTAAAATATAAATCAAAATCCCATAAATTGGAGGTTTGATAGCCTTCTTGATGGGCCAAGGCCCATCTAAAAAGATGTATATATACGTGTACTACTTCATGAATAAACATTCATTCATGGTGTATTTTTCTGCAATTGCAATTATAAAAGACATAATTTCTCTAATATAACCAGGGAAAATGATATATTTCTCTTTTTATACGATGTATATTTATAGTGAATTTACAAATTACTTTAATAATTAAAATATATTTTCTCATATTATGTATATAAATAGTGTTGAATAATAATTAATCCTTTCATAGTATATACTCAAAGTTTTTATAAAAAGCTAAAATAATTATTTTTTGATTAATTATAAAAATTATATATTAATTTATCAATTTTGAATAGATATTATGCAATCAAATTTGTATCAATTATATATGTTTATCAAAGTCTTTGTTAATAACAAAAGTGTATTAAGCTAATTTAATAAAAAGTGCATTATAGTCTTTTAACAAATAATTTGAAGACAATATTTTTTTTCCCATTTTTGTGATAGTTTAGGGGATTTTTTGCACAAGAATAGTTTAGGGGGGTTATTTATAATTTTTTAATAGAGTTTGGGGGGTTTTATGCCATTTCTAATATTTAGGTAGGTTTATTGGGGGAGAGAGGGTTTTAATGCACTTTACCCAAAAAAAAAAAAAAAAAAAAAAACCTATTTGTAGCAACTTGTGCCACTTGTCATCTAATTACACTTCCAACTTCCAAGTCTTTTTATGCTAGTCATCCAAGTATCCTTGTCATATTCAACCAAGTCTTCGACACTTTTTATTTTCTCTAGTTACGCAACATTTCGGCCAATAATTGGACTTTGAATTGGCCCCAATTTTTTTCTCTCCTATTGGTCCATGTTAATGATAACAAGCACTTTATATGGATAGAACCCAATAAAATTTAGTCCAAATTAGTTTAAGGGTGAAAGTGAAAATCACCCCCCGGAACTATCGTCAAATTTTGAAATAACTCTTCTCAACTGTAATTTGTGCTACAAATCCTCTAAACTATCAGTTGCAAGATGCCCCACTGTCTACAATTGTTTTTTAATAAATGACCATAATACCCCTTTTTTAATGAATTATACATAATGCATTTTCTTATTAAAATATATTATGGGATAATTGATACAAATTTGATGGCATACTCTTCATTTAAATTTGCTTAAATTTGCACCTAATTTTTAATTAATTGAATAAATAATACTATTAGGTTGTTTAAATAAAAATTGAGTGAAAATTTTATAATGGTTAAGCAATTGTTCAACACTATTTATATTTATATAGCATGAGAAAAAAGGGTTTTGTTCAAGTAGTTTTCAAAAGCTTTAAGAAATACATCTTATCATTTATTATCTTTGTATTAGCTTTTACTTCTATATATATAATACATCTTATGAAAAGAAGTTTTTATTTTAGGGTAAAAATACCTATAAACTTTTGATAAAAGTTTTACTAGTTAACTCACACCAAAATTTAATAACAAGTTTAATATTTAAAAAATAAAGTAGTTAAAAAGGTATAACTCTTTGTTTTTCGGTTATTGAGGGTATATATTTATTCTAATACGACTAAGGTGAATGGTATAATTAATATTTTAAAAGAATAAAATTATTAGTACAATTA
Organism: Cornus suecica; assembly: GCA_963922005.1. Classification (NCBI taxonomy): domain Eukaryota; kingdom Viridiplantae; phylum Streptophyta; class Magnoliopsida; order Cornales; family Cornaceae; genus Cornus; species Cornus suecica. The sequence continues at coordinate 25,782,476 of OY998241.1, forward strand.
GGAAAAATAATAAATTTATTAAGAAGAGTATGATAATCTTTTGTAGGTGAGAATTGAGACTAATTGCAACAAATTAATAATTGAGGGAGCTTATTTGTAGCTCGGGGGTTAGTTGCAAAAATGTAATAGTTCTGGGACTTTTGTACTTTACCCTAACTATAAAAATAAATTTTCTATTATTTTAATTTCTGTGCTCTAAGAATACAACATTTGGGAGGTTTATTGCATGCTAAAGTTAAACAATTTGTTAAAAAACACAAGCCATGAATATCTTTCATTGAAAGAGGAAGAGAACAAGGACTCTCTTCAATTATACCAAATCATATCAACCGCATAAGAGGTCACCAAATAATAAATCAGTATTACAATAACTACTCAACCAGATGGATCAAGCTGACAAACAAAAAAAGAAATACAACAATATATAGTTAATACAGATGCTCAGCACATAGCGAAGGTTGATGCATAATTAGTTGCAACAAAAAGGAGGAGTAAGTGCAGAGCACTTGTCAAGGTGATTGTATTTCCATCTGAGGAGGAGCCAGTGTCCGTTGACGGTACTGTTTTCGATCCAGTTCCTACATCCAGTAAAGCATATAATCAACATGAGCATTCTTATGGGGATTTTTTCCATAAAGTAAAATAGAAAGAAATCTAAACTATATATATATATATATGTGTATATGTATAGAAACAGCACTACCATGGGCAATGAAACGAACATAAAAATTCATGTACCAGAACTGGGAGTTTTCTACAGTATATATATGTGGCGATGTACGATGAAATGAACCTAAAATGTTGTTGTACCTGAAGGAGATGAGCCAGTCGATTCTGGTGTTCCTGAAGGAGAGACTGCTGGAGAAGCAGCTGTTCAAGTAGAAATGTTAAAATTAGAAGATAAATATATATATATATTTGCTAGAGTGCATATATAATGCAATCATCTTTCTTGGGAAAACTGTTCTTTCAAGAAATTCGGGCGGGCTTACTTTGCACCTCTGGAAACACTTCTAGATTTTTCGAAAATAGAAAATTTAAAAACTATACAAAAGTCTGTTTGGTTCAGTTTTTTGAACATGAGCACTGTCTTTAATTATTATTTTCTGAAAACGTACAATTCTGTTTTTGTACTTCTCGAAAACTGTTTTGAGAGATTTAAACCAAGAGTTCTTCTTGGAAAGAGAACTCGGACAGGTATACATACCGTTGCATTGGCTGATGGGCGGGGTCTGAACATTGCAAGCGGCAGGAAGGGCGAGAGCCTGAGTCTGGTTGATGTTAATCCCCATGGACGATCCGCCACCGCTGAGTACCTGACACAGGCACTGAGGCTGTGAGCGGACGACGTTGGCGAGTTGTGTGCAACATCCTGACGACGGCGTGGACGAGTTGCCAGTAATGTAGTTGAGGCAGGGTGACATGCTAATTATCACAGTTGTGCAACTTGATGACTGGGCTGCTGCTTCTGCCCAGAGCATGCTCACTAGGACTAGCAGGCCAACACTCATCACAATACTCTTGTGTGCCATTTGATGTTTTAGGTGTAATATGAAAAATGGTACTGGAATGAAAGTGTTTCTGTTTTGTTTTTCTTTTGGTTAAGTAACGGTTTGAGAAAGAGTATATATATAGGGAAAGATTGGGAATAGGGGTTGTGTAGGTGAGCCACTTCTCCTACTTATTGGGTTATTTGGTAACCTGTAAATTATATTATAGAGTTTTCAAACCTTGAAAGTTGACTACTATACTGTATATATACTGTATTATATTTGGACGAAAATGAGGAAACATAAATGGGACGGAGTATTAATGTTGTCATCTCACTTTGGGATTGTTCTATTCAATGGGAAATAATGTAAAATGGGACCCCCTCTGCCTCTGATCCAAATTAAAAGAAAAAGGAAAATGGTGAAAAAGGAAAATGGAAGAATATATGAGAATATAGTTACTGATAACTAGTTTAAGCTAAGAGTTCATCCTAATCGTTTTCTTTCTTTCTTTCTTTCTATTTTTTTCCCCTCGTTATGAAATTAAATGTTATATCCTTTTTTTTTCCCCTTTATTCTATAGAAAAGAAGAAATACTGAAAATTTACCACCCTTTTGTTCTTTCTTTTATAATATAGTTTTCAAAAACTATACTGAAAAAATTACAATAGGACATACTTCTGGGGAAAAAAAAACTTAGGGAAAAGTGAAAAAAAATCTTATGTGAACTGCGTTTAAATTAGTTTAATTACAAGGACACTTTCTAAGGTTTGTTTAAATAACAGTAGGTTGCAAAGTTTATATTTTATAAATAATTAGTCCATTCAGGTTTTAAAAAATTGATAAATAGCTACCTAACCCATATGAATTTTTATTTTTGTCCTTGAATAAATAGTCAATCAATGAGCAAAATATCTTATGTGGGAAAAAACAATATGCATTATACACCACTTATTTTTTAAAAATCACATTGGACATATGATAATTGTTAATCTCTTAACAGCCACTTGGTGGTTTTATCTAAAGTAAAATATGACTAATTTTTTTCCTTTATGACAAAAACATTGTTAAAATAAAAAAAATTGCCAATGAAATAAAGAAAAAAAGATAAAGTTTAATTAACTTATTTTTTTGTTTTTTATTTTATTTTATTTTACATTGCAGATATTACACAGGCTATAGAATGGCATCCTTGACCAAAAAAAGAACAAGAGAAACAAGAAGCTAGACGCTATATAACAAGGAAATAATATTGATAGTGATTTAACACGCGACTGTTTCAGGATTAATTAAACTAGACAGCTAAAGAGTGGACACTTGGCATTGTTGATAACACAATGTAACGAGTTCGTTCTTTGTAACCTTAATTAATTAACTTGTGCTAATTTACACTCTCAAAGTACATTATTTAACTTTTGCAGGAAAAAAAAAATTAGAGTAGTTTACTGTAAGTGTATATTTTTTGCTAATATAAAGATAATTTTATTAAGGCTCTAATGACCCAATATATAGCTCAAGCTCATTGATTTCCTCCCTCTTTTGTAGAATCATGCCCCTAATTATAGGGAATCATGACCCACTTTGGTGGTAACCACCCACTACCTACGGTTAGTGGGCTGTTACCTCCTATTTTCTAGGAAGTGGTATAATGCTGATGGGCTCATCCTATTACATGGGCTCTAAATCATTGGTCAATCAATCATTCGTGTGTACATGGGCCTAGTCAATCTTGGGCTTTACAAACGGGCTTGGACTTGTCAATTTTTGCTATTTATACTAGCCCCATTCGGATCTGGCATACATGTTCGTGGGCTTGACCTGAATTTCATTTTAAGTGATTGATTACAACTCTACTTGATGACGTCAGCCCCATTATTGCGAAGAGGCGTTTGGTCTTTGAATTTTGAAAAAAGCGGTTGCCCGTTCCTCTTTCTCCGTGTATGAGGCATTGGGAATCGGCGTGCCTCCTCAGCCATTTAATGATGGTGGTTGGTATGTCAGTGTGTATTTCTGATTCTTACTTTCTTATTTCTTGACTGTAGCTTTAAGCAATCGTGTCTAACTTTTTGCCGTTCTTTGCATTTCGGTTGCTGGAGCTCTTCAACCTTCTCGCAGGGATATTCTGTGTAAGTGACTTGATTTTTCATCATGTCTGGTAGTAACACCTCAACTTCGACCGAGGGTATTATTCCTCGGGAATACGGAGGATCTGATGCTCCGAGTCCTCTTTCTGTAAACCCCTCTTCTTCATCTTCGCCTTCTTCTTCCTCCCCCTTACTGAGTCGCCCGAATCCATCTTGCCTAGGAACTTCCTTACTAGGCCTCCTTGAGGGACTTTCTGCTTTTGAAATGCACGAAGGGGTAGTTCCTTCTGCTATTCTTCCTACTGCTCCTGTCGCTTCTGTGGGGGTAGATGTATCCGAAGTCCCTCATATGGGGGTCTCCACTAGATCTGCCCCATTTGCGGCCGAACCCCTTGAAGCCCATAAGAGGAAGACTGTAAACATCAAGAGTTTGAGGAGAGATTGTAAGATCCCTAAGGAGGTGATCTTGGAGGAGTATGACCCTTCTTATGATTTTAGGATGGGAGATGGAGTTGGTCCAGATGAGGTGCTGATGTCTGCTCTTTAGATCAAAGCGCTTCGATTCCCTCTTCATTATTTGTTTCACTTTATTTTCTTTACCCTAGGAATTGCCCCTCTTCAGGTTAACCCAAATTTCATTAGGATAATATCTATGCTGATACTGATAAATAGAGATAAGAATCTGAGACTAGGTCTGGTGGATCTGCTGCTATGCTATAAGATTGTGGATATAAAGGATTGTGAGGGGAGATACAATTTTTACCCTTTCAAGGGTCGGTCCATCTGCAACGGAACAAAAAGACAGAAATACTGGAAAGAAAAGATGGTTCTGGTAAAGGGGGCCTGGTTCTACCCTCACTCTCGGAAATAGCCGATCCCTAGAGTTTTTGGGCATCTTACCCTCCTTCCATTTTTTTTTTTGCATAAAGGGACCTGCCTCTGCTCTGGGTGCGATCAACTTAGAGCAGATTTTGTATGTAAATTTTTAGGTTTTGATGATAGGGATATAGTGGCTCGAGATGTAAAAGCTCATTTTGATTTGCTGAAGTCTAAAGTCTAGTCAGATCGTAAAATGTGCACTGACCTGGTTACTCCTGCCAATTTGCATGGTATATCAAGGTTGGGCATTGGCTTCGGGATTATGATGAATCCGATCAGGCCTATAGTTGAGGACGATGATGATGAGGTGTAAGATGTAGTTGTGCCACCAATGGGGAATGAAACAATGGCCCCAAATTCTGAACCTCAAGCTGTGACAGTTGTAGTGGCAGGTGATGCATCCGGGTCTACGCTTGTGCAGACCACCATCCTTGACTTGCTCCATTCTTCTTCTGCCCAAACCAGACCCGTGGTCGAGGATAGACCCGCAAAGAGGAGGAGGAATAAGGGTAAGGGCAAGAGCCCAGTGTCCTTTGATCAGCCTCCTCCTAGTATTACTTTGATGGGTGCAATGATGGCCCGAGCTAAGGACCTCTGGACGCCTGAGGAGCTTGAGGCCCGAAGAGAAGCTAATCCAGATGACATTATTGGTCGGACTCCTGGCCTTATAATGGGGGTAAGTGTTTGTTCGACTTTAAATTGTGCTATTTGATTTATTATGTCAGCTGATACACTTTGCCTTAAAATTTTCTCCAGGCTCTTTTCAGTGCAAATGCCTTGTGCTTGATTTATGAGGCTGATGTTAAGGAGATTGAGCGTCTCAAGACTGATCTGGCCAAGAGGGATGAGAGAGAAAGATAACTGAAGGCTCAGCTGGGGGAGCTTCCTTCTAGGGTTGTTGAGCTAGAGGGTGAAGTTGCTCAGACAAAGGAGTTGAATGCTAAACTATTCAGTGAGAAGGACAAGGTTGCCTCTGACCATGAAGCCCTTCAACACCAGTTTGGCATCTGTCAATCTGCTCTGGAGATGTGTAAGAAAGGTGGAACTGATATGCATAAACATTATGAAAGTATGAACCGGATAGTGGCTGGAGAATTTTGGCGGAAAGGTTTTAATGCCGGTGTGAAAGATCCAACAAAGAGGCAGTTCAAGGATCCCGATGCCATGGATACTTTCTTAGGGGTTAAGAAACCTTACGCCAGTCCTGAACCAAGTCATGCTCAAAACCTTTTTACTGAATTTATCAAGGGAAACCTGCCTGCTGACCCGCTCAACCCTTCTATGGAATTCTTCCCTTCAACCCAACATGTCAACTCCTTCGGAAAGGACTTCAGCGGTCCAAGCCCTATTTAGGAATTTTTCTATTTTTGTCTAATATTGTAATCTTTTTATTGTGCCCTTCGGGAAATTTTATAATATTGAAAGGACAACAACTGTTTTGACTACTTATACTTCCATCCGTATTTTTTATGAATCTGACTTTTTACTTCTGTCATCTCATTTTATTCCTCTAGTAGTGCGAATCAGGCTATTGGCTTATGTCATTTCATCACTTGGGAAATATTTTTCAATTTTGTTCCTCTGGCAGTGTGAATCAGGCTATTAGCCTCTGTCATTTCAACACTTAGGAAATATTTTTCAATTTTGTTCCTCTGGCAGTGTGAATCAGGCTATTAGCCTCTATCATTTCAATGCTTGGGAAATATTTTTCAATTTTGTTCCTCTGGCGGTGTGAATCAGGCTATTAGGCTCTATCATTTCAACACTTCGAAAATATTTTTCAATTTTGTTCCTCTGGCGGTGTGAATCAGGCTATTTTGACTCATTTGCAAGATAAAGAATGATGGTATTTTATTATGATGAGGAAATTAAAAAAAATAGCAACATCTGACTCAGCCAGAATAACAGGCCTGGAAATTTTTTATACATAAATAAATCTAGGGTCGAATACCTCTACCTATTTATTTTATTCAGAAAACGAGATGAACTTGTTAACGATAGTACCTCTTCAGTTGTGAGGCATTCTGTGAATTGGGTTCCATATGGCCATCATTATGCCTGAGGCGGTAAGCCCCACGTCTTATGACTTTTATGACTGTGTATGGCCCTTCTCCTTGAGTTTTCCAACTAATCCGATCTTATTTCTCAGAACCATATCTCCCACTTGGATTTCACGCCTTCTGACTTTCTTGTTGAAGGCATTTCTGACCCTCTGATGGTAGGCTACCAGTCTGATAGCGGCTTGATCTCGTTTTTCTCCGAGCAAATCCAACCCATCAATAAGTTGTTGGTTGTTCAATTCCTCTTAATACAGCTCTGTTCTTGTAGTTGGTACCACTTGCTATGTTGGAATGACCGCCTCTGTTCCATAAGCCATCGAGAATGGTGTTTCCCCTTTAGGGAGTCTTGATGTGGTCATATAGGACCAGAGTACTTCTGGAAGTTTATCTGGCCACACGCCCTTAAGGTCTTCCAGCTTCTTCTTCAGGGTATTCAATATTATTCTATTAGATCTATTGGCCTGCCCATTTCCTTGAGGGTATGCGACTGATGATGTTTTTAGCTAAATTCCATGCTCGTTGCAGAACTGCCTGGTCCATCGATTATCCAGATTCGTTCCGTTATCAATTACTATTACCCTTGGCACCCCGAATCTACAGAAGATGTTTGTCCATATGAACTTGTTTACGTGCCTGTGAGTGATGGTGGAATAAGACTCTGCCTCGACCCATTTTATAAAATAATCAGTCGTTATTAAAGCTTGATTTACTGATCTGAGGGCCATTGGGAGTGGCCTTACCGCATCGATCCCCCATTGTGCAAATGGATGTGGACTAAAAATGGGATTTGATAACTCTGGTGGTGGGTGGATGTTATCTCCATGGAATTGACATTTCTTGCATCTTCTGACATAAGTTTCAGTATCTTGAGAGAGATAAGGCCAGAAATACCCCTGACTTAGGACTTTATGGGCCAGCGCTCGTCCTCCGGAGTGATTTCCGCACGATCCCTAATGTATTTATTTCATTATTGTTGATGCTTCTGAAGGTGTGAGGCACTGAAGATATGGACCACCAAAGGATCTTTTGTAAAGCTGCCCATGCAGTAAGGCGTACCTGGCTGATTTCATGCGAATTTTCTGAGCTTCTGATTTATCGTCTGGAAGGATGCCATTCCTCATATATTCTGTTATGGGGTCCATCTAACTTAGCTCCCAAGGTATTAGACACACGGTATCTGGCTGCTGAATGCTCGGGACATCAAGATAGTCGATCGGGGCGACTCTGGTCAGATTATGATCATTGACGGATGCCATATTAGCCAGTCGATCTGCATTTTCATTTTTCTTCCTGGGGATCTAATTGAGGGTGTACTCCTCCAATCTGTCTAGTTCCATCTGAGCCAAATTCCTATAGGGTTGCAACTTTTCCCCCACGTCATACTCGCCTTGAACTTACTTGACCACTAGTTGTGAGTCGCTAAATATCCGGATTCGTTGGATACGGAGGCTCTGAGCTAGTCGTAGTCCTGCCAAGAGCGCTTTGTACTCGGCTTCATTATTGGTAGCAGGAAACTCCAAACGGATTGACTTTTGGATATGGGTTCCATCTTTCGAGTCCAATTCCTGACCCCACTGATCCAACTGAGCCATCTACAAAAAGTGTCCATTCGAGTTCATCTGACTCGATTAGAGTTGACTCAGGTTCTGCTTCAAGCAAAAAGTCGGCTAAAGCTTGACCCTTAACGACTGTTCTTGGCACATATGTAATGTCAAATGTTCCGAGCTCCAGAGCCCATCTGGTGATTCTTCCAGTCAGATTCGGCTTGGTCATAATGGCTCTTATGGGCAAGATGGTTGGCACCATAATTGGATGGGTCTCAAAATAATGCCTCAAGCGTCTCTTTGCATTGATCAGTCAAAGAACGACTCGTTACGCCATTGTATATCTGGTTTTGGCACCAGATAAAGACTTGCTGCTGAAGAAGATTGGCTTCTGGCATATTTTATCATCCTTCACCAATGCCGCACTGGTCGAAGTTGCTGGTACTGCAAAATAGAGATGTAATGGTTTCCCAGGGCTCGGTGAGGTGAGGATCGACGGATTCTAGAGATATTGCTTCAACTTTTGGAGAGCTTCAGCTTGTTCTGGTCCCCATACGCTTCTTTTTCCTCTTCTGATTGCTTGAAAGAATGGTTTGCATTTGTCCGTCAGTCGGGATACAAATCGGCTTAGCGCAGCTACTCTTCCTGTTAGGATATGGACTTCTTTTTGTGTTTTTAGCTCTTCACAGCTTATTAGAGCCTTGACTTGTGAAGGGTTGGCTTCAATTCCTATTCGATTGATGATATGGCCGAGGAATTGCCCCGATGAGACTCCGAACGAACATTTGGCAGGATTGAGCTTCATCCCATATTTCCTGAGTACACCAAACACTTCCTCGAGATGCCGAAGATGGTCATCGGTCCTTCTACTTTTTACCACTGTATCATCTATGTAGGCTTCAACTGTGATCCCCACTGACTTTTGAATATTCTTCTGACAAGCCTTTGATAAGTGGCACCTGTATTTTTTAGTCCAAAGGGCATTCTTTATAGCAGTATGTACCTTTTTCGGTAATAAAGGATATTTTCTCCTCATCAGCCTGGTTCATCGGGATTTGATTGTAGTCAGAGTATACGTGAAGAAATGAGAGTCTCTCATATCCTGATGTGGCATCGACCATCTGATCTATCTTCGGCAGAGGAAAACAATCTTTCGGGCATGCTTTGTTTAAGTTGGTGAAGGCCACGCAGACCCTCCATTTCCTATTCTTCTTTCTGACCACCACCACATTTGATAGCCATGATGGATACTTGACTTCCCTTATGAATCCAGCTTCCAGCAACTTTCCCACCTCCTCAGATATGATCTAGTTCCTTTCTACACCGAACCTTCTCTGTTTCTGCCTCACCGGTCTGATCTCTGGATCCACGTTCAAGTTATGCTGAGCAACTGTGGGATCTATGCCTGACATATAAAGATGAGACCAGATGAATATGTCTAAATTTAATTGGAGGAAATGGGTCAGTTTACTATTTTTTTCTTTTTGGAAGTATGAACCAATGAATGTGACTTTGGTGTGGTCCATCTGACTAATGTTCACCTCTTCTAAGGGTTCTGTAGTTGCCTAGGTTTCCTGACCCTTGATCGAAGGGTCTAACTGTAATTGCTATTTCTCGTTGTATATGGGTCTTTCTGATGCTTCCATGACTTGTTTGTTCTTAGGATTCAGATTCTTCAGAGTTACTGAGTAGCATTCCTTTGCTACTACTTGGTCTCCAGGGATATCTGTCATATCTACCCCATTCGGGTCAAGACACCGCATAACCTGATGGAGAGTTGAAGGAACTCCTTGCATCTGATGGATCCAGCCTCGTCCCATCAATAGGTTGTATGATGGCTTGACGTCCACCATTATAAAAATTTCTTTTAGGGTTCGCCGTGCAACTCATACTGATAACTGGACTACTCCTGTTGGCTCCACACGTCGTCCATCAAAACCGGCCAGAGGTATCTGAGTCGGGCTTAGGTATGACACATCAATCTCAATTTTGTCGAAAGCCCAATTGGTCATGATGTTGGTGCTACTGCCTGGATCTATCATTGCATGGTTGATCAAACAATTAGCCACCAGAAGAGTAATTACCAGAGGGTCTTCATGGGGTGTCTGAACATTTTGCATGTCGGCCTTTGAAAATGTGATTCTTGATTCTTCTTGTCTGATGGTTATTCGACAAATTTCACCAATACGTCTGAGTTTATATGTCTATCGCAGTTTTAACCTTCGGCTTCCCTCAGAATCAATGCCTTCTTCTCCCCCTTGGAATATGTGGATGACCCTCACTGGTTGTCCTGTTGTAGGGTTGTCCTGTGGTGCTCGATTTGATCTATCTGGCCTTGGCTGATCCTTCATCAAGTAGTCTACAAGTTCCCCTTTGGCGATCATTGCCTCAACCTGCTTTCAGAGGTTCCTGCAATCATTTATATGATGCCCGTACTCACTGTGGAAGGTGTAATGTTTCGTTATATCCTTCAGCTCCATCGGTTGTCTGATCGGTGGAGGAGGTCTGAAGATCCCTTTGCTCTTGTTTTCTTGAAAGAGTTTTCCTAAGCTGGTCTTGAGCGGAGTCGCTCTTTCTTCTGTTCACTGATGCTTGTCGGTCAGCCGGGAAGATGAGGTTGATTGGGATGATCCGGATCGTTGAGACTTTGGATCCCTCATTCTTTCTTTGGATTTTGCCTCCACAGTTACCAGGGAGGCCCTTCTTTGCCAGACTGTTTCTTCTTCTATTCTGAGGTATCCTTGTGGTTTGGAATTGAGTTCGCCAATATTGCCAGGTGGGCATTTTACCAACGAAGAGTGAAATTTTGTGCCAGGGATGACCGCCATACGAAATGCCTCTACTGCTGACAATTGATCACAGTCATCAATAGAGGACATCTCCACGTTGAATCTGGATAAAAAGCTCTTGAGGCTTTCTCCCTTCTCTTGTGTCATGCTAAAAAGACTTGATATTGTCTTCCTTTGTCTTCGATTGCTGAAGTACTGAGCAATGAAATGCCTGTAGAGGTCATTCCAGCTACTGATTGATCCGGGGGACTGCTTCCTGAACCATAAAAGTGGTGCTTCTGTCAAACTGGTTAAAAATACCTTACACAGAAGTGCTTGATTACTCCCATATATGGTCATCTTAGTCTATACTTAGTAGATATGGTCGAGTGGATCTTTCGTACCATAGTAGAGTGTGAAGATTGTTAATACGAACTTTTTTGGGAATTCGGTTATCTCAATCTCTTATGTAAACGGGGACTGGGTCATGTCTGTTGTTGCGTGGATGGCCAGGTCATCTGGGGTCTGCATCCTTAAATCCTTCATCACATCTCTCTGGATCTTAGCAGCCATTTCGTGCAGGTCATTCAGGGTCGGCACATGCGTTGTCGGGACCTCCCTATGGGATGGGAGGACTCTTCTTCTTCCCTCGGTACTTTATCTGTTCGAGTGGCTGAAACGCCTCACCCATGATGAAAATTGGAAGGCTTTGGCCCATCATTCCTTGGTTGATCTGCACCCTCGGCTGGATTGGAACTCCGGAGAGAAAACGGCCCTTGTGCTACCCGATGGATTAGTTGGCATTTTGCTGTTCAAGGACGACATTTCTCTGCTCTACAGCTTCTAATCGCCTCATTACCTCTTCAAACTGAACTTCATTGTTTATGGATCAAGTAGATACCATGGTTATTTGCCGAATGAGAATGAGAGAGTTCTAAAAGTGGAAACAAAAGAACAATTTCGTTTCCCACAGACGGCGCCAAATGTAAATGTATATTTTTTGCTCACATCAAAGATAATTTTATTAAGGCTCTAATGGCCCAATATATAGCTCAATATCATTGATTTCCTCCCTCTTTTGTAGGATCATGCCCCTAATTATAGGGAATCATGACCCACTTTGGTGGTAACCACCCACTACCTATGGTTAGTGGGCTGTTACGTCTTATCTTCTAGGAACTGGTGTAGTGTTGATGGGCTCATCCTACTACATGGGCTCTAAATCATGGGCCAATCAATCATTCGTGTGTACACGGACCTAGCCAATCTTGGGCTTTACAAACGGGCTTGGACCTGTCAATTTTTGTTATTTACATTTACAAATAAGATTATTTCTCTACCCAAAGTCTCTAAATAAAAATGAAAGAATTTGACTATTATCTCTATAAATCAAATGTAAGCTGAAGGGTAATATAATCATTCCAACGACAAAATAATTTGTTGATCAATTGAATAATTTATCAAGGGACTAATCGATAATTCATGCACTCAAAAGTTGTGAGGAGGCTTTCTATTTATTTTTTGTACTCTCTAATGGATAACTGTACATAAAATGGAAACTTTGCATCTAGTAATAATTTGAACAAACATCATGATGTGTCATAGTACCTGACCTTAAATGTTTTGAAAATAATTCCTAATTATAATTTGTACAATGAGTTTTCTAAATTATCACATTTTGTTATTGAATGCCTCAATGTCATGATAGTTTTTACATATGACCACGATGGATGCCCGTAGTGGTTTATACAGGTGGTACTTCATGAAATCGTGGAATAGTTGGTTGTGGCAGAACCTCAAGCAAAAAAAACGGAACTAGTGGCTTAGGAATTGCTTGTGAATAAATTGGATTGACTGAGTAGTACCTGGTGGAAATAGGTGTGCAACTTGCAAGTTGGGCTAGCCTAACTTGGCCTAACCCAAATCTGATGCCATCCCGGTTCTGTTTAACCCGCCCCGCCCGGAATGTAATTCGGGTCAACTAGGTTTTATTATTATTAATTTTTTTGCCAAATAAACAAAAAAAAGAAAAGAAACAAACAAATGTCCTCCTTTTTAAAAAAAAAAATTTGTTTAAAACAACCAACTTTATAAATATATTTTTTAATTTGTAGATGGTAAAAAGAAAAAATAATACAAAGATAAAATATAATAGGTACATATATATGTATGAACAATATCTCATCTCTCTATCTATGCATATATATATATATATATATATATATATATATTGAAACAATATTTATATATTTTCAATCTCTCTCTTTATATAAATATAAATATATATGAAAGCAGTCAAGCTTGAAATTCTCTTTAGAGTTGTTTCCTTATATATATATATATAGTAATGTTGTCTTGTTCCCCAGTGAGCAAGAAAATTTATACTCACCTATCATAATATTTCCCGAGCAAGACATCATTGTGATAATTATGTCTTGCTCTCCGGGGAGTAAGAATTTCGTACTCACTTTATGATAATGACCGTCGGATGTGATTGACAAATATAAAAATTACAATTAACGAGTATTGTGAAAAGTGAGTATGAATTTTCTTGCTCACCGGGGAACAAGAGAACTATATATATAATATGTATATTTAAAAAAAACGGTAAAAAAAGGAGAGAGGAGGTAGAGAGAAAGGGAACAAAAATGTTAAAGTACATAATGGCGCGCCGACGCCGGGAGAGACAAGTGGGTTATGGTGGCGGCGAGAGTGATTCCTGGGGTTGCGGCGGGAAGAAAGATTGTTGGGAGAAAAAAATTATAGTTTGGGACTAGGTTTTGAAACTTATGTGTATATTATGTCGGTTCCAGCTAAACTCGAACCAAACCCATAATGGGACAGGGTCATCCCGAATGAGACCGAATTTATCATTTTTCGGGCTGGGCTGGCACAAGCCAAGTTCCAGCCCTAGGTGGAAGAACCACTAAACAATGTCTAAATTGTCGGTCAAAACATCAGTTGAGAAACTGATTCCTAGACACTTGAATTGCATAGTTGAGATGGCATACCATGAAAAGATGCTGAAATATGTGAGAAAGATTCATAACTAGTGTCAAAATGCTTTTGGGTGGGTTTCCCTCCTTTGTGGAGGATAGCTCAATGATGCCTATATGAATTTTAAGTAAAAGGCCACATGGAATAAAAACCCTAAAATATTTATTCGGAGTAAATAATACATGAAAAGAGTGATAGAGAAAAAATTGAACAACCACCAAAAAGAGAGAAAATAACCCAAATTTCAAATTTCTGAAGTCTGTCTACTTTTGATATAGAGTTTCCGATTGGTAGGCATCTGTTTTCCAATTGAGCTGAAATTTGACAGCCGTGTTCACAACACATGGTTCTGTTTTTGAACAGTGGAATTCAGATTTTAGAGATTTACTGGAGCAACTTTTGGGTTCGTGAACTGTAGCACTGTTTTGGTGAGATCTCTCCTTATTCTTTGATCAATAGTTGTATTGTTGCCAATGAAGATTGTTTCTTGAGATTGTTTGCCTCTAGTTCTACTTATAGAGAACCCTTGTGTACCCAATATTTGTTGATAGTGGAGATTTTGCTGGATTACGGTACCGTGATTTTTACTTTCCACACCGGGAAGGTTTTTTGCGTAAAAATTGGTTGTCTCTTGTGCGTATGTTTTTATTCTAATTTTACACTCTACTTAATTGTTTCATAATTTTCACACAAAGAGAGATAATTTATTATTTCGGAAATTTAGTGTGATTCCGATTGTCGAATCAAATCGGTTTATCCCAACAAAGTGGTATCAAAACAATGTTATAGTTGTTGAATTTATTTTTATTGTGTTGAACAATATTATGGAGGCTAATTTGAGTATAATTTTTCGTTTTGAATGGTTCTAATTACCAAACTTGGAAAATAAAAATGGAAGACCTTCTTTATGTGAAGTAATTCTATTTATCGGTGTTTACTGAGAAGCCAGATACTAAATCGGAGAAAGAATGGACTTTACTCCATCGGTAAGTGTTTTGATATATCAGATAGTGGGTGGATGATAATGTTTTGAATCATATAGTTGAAGAGATAAATGCACGCGCACTTTGGAACAAACTTGATGAGTTGTATGCCCGGAAGACTGGAAATAAAAAGATGATTATGATAAAACAATTGATGTTTTTGAGATTTTAAGATGGGACTCCAATTACTGATCACTTGAACACTTTCCAAGGAATAATTAATTAGTTAGTTGAAATGGGAATCAAGTTTTAGAATGAGGTGCATGGGTTGTGCCTACTTGGTACATTGCCGGACTCTAAGGAGACATTCAAAGTGTCATTGTCTAATTCAACCCCAAATAGTGTAATCAATATGGATCTGGCTAAGAGTAGTGTTTTAAATGAAGAGATGAGAATAAAATTCACAAGGATCCACTTCACAGTCAGAGATTTTGATTACAAAAAACATGGGTACGAGTATAAGCAGAGGTTCGAAGAGCAGAGATAAAGGCAGAAACAAGTCCAACATATTTTCTCAAGTCGAGTGCCATCATTGTGGCATGAAAGGGCATATCAGAAAATATTGCAGAAAGAGATCAAAGAAAAAGGGAATGTGAAAAAGAACGATGACGACAAAAATGCTGATCGAGTTGCCTAAGCTACTTCTGAGGAGTTTTGCATCGTTTATGATGATAATAATGTTATTAATATTGTATGCCATGAGGCCAGTTAGGTTATTGATAGTGGCGCATCCATTTATGCTACATCTTGAAAGGATTCCTTCACATCTTATACACCCGGTGACTTTGGGACTGTAAAGATGGGAAATGATGGCTTGATAAAAATTATTGGCACTGGAAATGTGTCTGGAGATGAATAATGGTTCACAGTTGATTCTTAAAGATGTAAAGCATATTTCCGAAGTCTGCTTAAATATGATTTCAGCGGGTAAACTTGAAAATGAGGGGTACTGTAACACCTTTGGTGATGGTAATTGGAAGCTCACTAGGGGTGCTATGGTTGTTGCTCAAGATAAGAAGGTTTCTTGTTTGTATATATTGCAGGCAAAACTCTCTAAAGACATTATTAATGTGTTGGAGGATGAGTCCAAAGTGGAGTTATGGCATAAGAGACTTGCTCACATGAGCGAAAAAGGCTTGGAAATATTGACTAAGAAGAATCTTCTTTCTGGAATGAAGAGTGCGTCTTTGAAAAAGTGTACTCACTGTTTCGAAAGGAAGCAGAACATAATTTCTTTCAAAAGTTCCCCTCATTCAAGAAAGCCAAGTATACTTCATTTGATACATTCTGATGTCTGTGGCCCTATGCAGACTCAAACACTTGGTGGTTTCCTTTATTTTATTACTTTCATAGATGATCATTCAAGAAAATTGTGGGTATATACTTTGCTAAGAAAAGATCAAGTCTTGGATGCTTTTAAACAGTTTTAGGCATTGGTTGAGCGACATACATGGAAGAAGCTAAGGTGCATCAGAACTGATAATGGGGGAGAGTATTTAGGTCCTTTTGAAGATTACCGTAGACAACAGGGTATTCGACATCAATGGATACCTCCCAAGACTCGTCAATTGAATGGTTTAGCAGAGAGGATGAAAAGAACCTTAATTGAAAGAGTGATATGTTTACTTTCATAGTCACAATTGTCATGATCTTTTTGGGGTGAGGCTTTGAACACTACTGTACATGTTCTTAATCTCACACCATGTGTTCATCTTCAGTTTGATGTACCAGACAGAGTTTGGACTGGCAAGGATGTTTCCTATGATCATTTACGTGTATTTGGGTGTAAGGAATTTATGCACATTCCCAAATATGAGAGGTCTAAGCTTGATGTGAAGACCCGACAATACATCTTTCTAGGCTATGGCTTTGGTAAGTTTGGTTATAAATTATATGATCCAGTTGAGAAACTAGTAAAAAGCCGAGATGTTGTGTTTATGGAAAATCAAACCATAAAAGATATTGAGAACACATATAAAGTATTGCCACCACCAGTTGAACATGATGCTCAGAATAGCCAATAGGGTCTAAATGATCTTGATGCTCCCTTACAGATTCAGACTGATAATGTTAATCGTGATCAGTTGCCAGTGCCAAAGATACAGGGACCTCCCTTGAGGTTTGTCAAAAAGCCTAGGACCTTTTCTACTGTTTGAAAATTGTCAGGTACCTCCCTTGAGGTTTGCAACCGTTTGCACATACCTCCTCTGCTGTTAAACCCCCTAACGAAAGTGATTGGAATTTGTTAGCTACCTCCCATGTGATTTGCCAAAAGACCAAGGACCTCCCTTGTGGTTTGCCAAAAGGCCAAGGACTTCCCCTATTGTTTGAATAATGCGGCATTAATTTTTTTCTTTTGGCATAAATAGAAAAATAATCGTTCATAATAAAATATTTAAAAAACAAAAAATCTAATTGGTAGTTCGATTTTTTCCCCATATTTTGGACTTAAATGTTTTTATATTTCGAACTTAAATTTTTTTATATATATTTTTACTATAAATTATTTTTTTTATATATGCCAAAATAATTATATATATTTATATATATTTTACAATAAACAAATTATTTTTTATTTATGATGAAATAAAATTTTCAAATTGAATTTTTTTTCAATCTACCAATTAGGGTATATTATTTTCCCACTTTTAACATTATTATCTAGTTATATAGATACATTTTTTTTACATATATTTTACTATAAACAAAATAAAAATCTAATGACGAATATATATTTTTGAACTACCAATTATGGTAAAATATAAAAACATTGAAGTGCAAAATATAGAAAAAAAATTCAAACTACCAATTATATTTTGTTTTTGTTTTTTAAATATTTTTTTATATATATTATTATAAACGGTTATTTTTCTATTTGTGCCAAAATAAAAAAATTAATGCCGAAATATTTAAACAATAGGGGAGGTCCTTACCCTTTTGGCAAACCACAAGGGAGGTCCTTGGTCTTTTGGCAAATCATAGGGGAGGTAGTTGGCAAATTCCAATCACTTCCGTTAGGGGATTTAACGGTAGGGGAGGTATGTGCAAATAGCTGCAAACCTGAAAGGAGTTACCTGACAATTTTTAAACAGTATAGGAGGTCCTTGGCTTTTTGGAAAACCTCAAGGGAGGTCCCTGCAAATAACCCCTATATATTCCACTCAGGAGGTCTACCAAAGATCGACATTCTTCCACTCGTTATTCTGCTGATGAGTATGTGTTACTGACTGATGGGGGAGAGCCCGAGTGTTATGCAGAAACCATGGAATATGAACATAAGGCAGAGTGGGTTGATGTCATGCAAGTTGAGCTGCAGTCATTGCATGATAACCACACTTTTGAGCTGGTAAAGTTGCCTATGGGCAAAAGAGATTTAAAGAATAGGTGAATTTACAAGGTGAAACAAGAAGAACACACTTCACGGCCATGGTACAAAGCTAGACTAGTGTTAAAGGATTCAGTCAGAGAAAATGCATTGATTTTGATGAGATTTTCTCCCTAGTTGTGAAAATGTCTTCCATTCGAGTGGTTCTTGGCTTAACAGCTAGCTTAGACTTAGAAATTGAACAGATGGATGTAAAAACAACTTTCCTTCATGGTGACTTGGAGGAAGAAATTTATATGGAGCAGCCAGAGGGTTTCCGGGTGAAAGGAAAAGAGGATTACGTGTGTCATCTAAAGAAAAGTCTCTATGGTTTGAAACAGGAACCCAAATAGTGGTATAAGAAATTTAAGTCAATCGTGGGGGAATAAGGCTACAAGAAGAATGATTCTGACCATTGTGTTTTTGTGTAGAAATTCTCTGATGATGATTTTGTTATTTTGTTGTTATATGTTGACGACATGTTGATTGTTGGAAGGAATCCTTCAAGAATTGATAAATTGAAGAAACAATTGAGTAAATCATTTGCTATGAAAGACTTGGGGCTAGAAAAATAGATTCTTAGTATTCGGATTTATCGAGACAGAAAGGAGAGAAAATTATATACGTTGTAGGAGCAATACATTGAAAATGTGCTTCAGAGATTTAATTTGAATAAAACTAAAGTGGTTAGCTCTCCTCTTGCTACTCACTTTAAGTTGAACACAAAGCAAAAACCTAACACAGATGCAGAGAAGAATGTTATGGAAAGAGTTCCATATGCCTCAATAGTGGGAAGCTTAATGTATGCCATGGTTTATACAAGGCCAGACATAGCTCACGCAGTTGGAGTTGTTAGCAGCTTTAATCCATGAAAAGTGCATTGGGATACTTCCAAGTTGAGACTTAGCTTTCGTAGTGTGAAACTAGTTTTAGTTGACTACACAGATGCAGATATGGCAGGAGATGTGGATAGTTGAAAGTCGACTTTGGATTATTTAATTACTTTTTCAGGTGGGGTTGTTTCTTGGCAATAAAGGTTACAAAAATGTGTTGCACTTTCTACAACAAAGAAAGAGTTTATTGTAGCAGTGGAAGCTTGTTAAGAGTTGTTATGGATGAAATGTTTTTTGAAGGAGCTTGGTTTCAAGCAACAACGTTATGTTTTATTTTGCAATTGATGTCCGCTCAGGGTGGTTAAAAATATGTGTTAAGACCACACCCTTAAGATGGCCTAGGTTTTACCTATTCGCAAGCGCACGAGTCAAATTATAGTATAGAAACGGCTTGAGAACGGGAATATCGAACCCATAGAGACTTGGTTATCCACTTCAGTATTTCAAAAGTATTAAGTTATGTTTGGAAAATAGTTTGATTTAATTTTTGAGAATTTAAACTAAAATTAACTAAAACAAAATTTAAATTGATGGTTTGATCAAGGGAGAGAGAAAACTGGGGTTTTCATTGCTCCACCACTAACTGCATAATATAATTCTCAATTTGCATAATTGTAAGATGGCGATCTATAATTGTGAATCAGGTCGTACCGTAAATAGTCGAATACGACCCCCAAAAGGATACCGTCAACTGGATTCGCTACAACCCATCTCTGGACAGAGTATGACTAGTACATGCATACTACTTTACTCTAATCTACTCCTATAACATGAAATTAAACTAAAGCATGTCTATCTCATCTCGTCGAGGCATGACCTGTGTAAGCCTAGGGTTTCGAGTCTTAAGAACCATTGTGTAGAAAATCATGAATTAAACATCCGAGTTCTAGACTATATTGAATAATCATGATTGAGTAAAACAATATATTCATTCTATCTAAGACAAGAATTTAGAACAAATATAGAATTTTGTATCAAGAATAAAAACGATCTCTCATCTACAACAATCATCACAGTATAGTCACAGCTTCCCCTCGTTACAATTGAAAACAAATAAAGAACTACATTACTTGGCTAGGGTTTTGCAAGAAAACCCTAGATACCGGTTTAGTTGATCATGGTTGATGGAGGCTGCATCGTTGATGTATGATCGCTCACCATTCTCTTCTTCTTCGGTTCTCTAGGTCTTGTATGGCTTCTCACCTTCAATATATATATATATATATATATAGAGGCTGCTTTGGAAATTTAACGTACAAAAGAAGCTTTCCCCAAACTAATGTAAAGCTTGGTATTTATAGGCAAAGCTGAGGGAAACCCTAATGGTTGCCGTTTTTGGTAATTTTACACAAAACCTAATTAAAACCCTATATTCTGATGTATATATGTGTATATTCACATGCATCAAGGTGTAAAGTCGCAGCCACCACAAGGGAAAACAAGTCAGAGAAAAATAGGAATTTTAGCAGCTTAATTTTGCCAGATCCCTACGCCTGGGGCGTAGGGGGAACTACACCTGGGGCATAGGGCTTTTTCAGGTACGTCTACTTCAGGCGTAGAAACAACACTTTCTAGCCACTTTTTGTTGCTGTGGGCGTAGGTCAGGTGTGACAAAATACTTGGAACCAACCTTTCTTGATAATTGTGCCATTTGAACCCCCTTGACTTGCTTGTCATGATTCTTGAAGTTGTGGATCAAAAAAATGATGGTTCTGCCCTCTGGAAGCCACTTTTCTCTTAAAAACACCTCTTAAGCTCTCCTCTTGGATAAAAATAAGCATGTCTTTAGTTAATTAACCAAAGTTGGCTCTTTTTCTTCGTTAAGCTTCTTAAACACGCTTAAACACACAAACGACATCAAAATACCAAATAATGGAATGAAAAGACGTAATAATAGGAATATAGGGGCTTAAAATGGACAATATTGAGCACCTATCACACCCCCAAACTTACATATTGCTAGTCCCTTAGCAATGAACTCAGGAAAACGACCTTGTCATGATCTTTATTCTAGCTACTCTATACTAATCTACACTAATCTATACTACTCTTTTACTTTCTTGAGGGTCGACGATTACACTTAGCACGTGTAGCAAGCCTTTTAAACCCCTCGGCAACACCGAGTGGATGAGTGAAGTCTCGTGAGAGTTGGATATACTACCCACATCTTTTCCATTCTTTGTATAAGATACTCATCAATCAAGTCATGATACAATGTATAAGATAATATAGATGCAAATACTCCCACTCACTACCGAACAATAACTATCTCGAGCTTCGTGACATGAATAGTTCTCACTAAAGTAAAAGATTTTGTTACTCTCTACTTCCAATCCAGACAACCCTCCATGTTTTGTAAACATTCTACTATAGTACTTCAATATTTATTTTTCTACTTCATTGATCAAACTTTGCCATTTTATTTTAAAAACTTATTCCTTCCATAATTCCACTTTTCATCATTTTTTGTCTTTCTAAACTCCGGACTTTCCAGCGAGGGTTTTCAATTCCAACCAACTTGGCCCTAACTTTTTTATTGGGATTTATGCTCATTAATGTTCTCCCCTTTTTATGCGAACACTCTGCTACTTTGTGGTAGGAGGGGTTACTCAAATCGAAGAACTACTTTTTGCATTTTATTTTTCAAAATAAATTTTCAACTTTTTCTCCATTACATCCATATCAACTCCCTATCTCCCCTTTTATTATGGAAAAATTAATTTTTCAACTACATAGTCAAAGATCAACACTGTTTTTCCCATAGTGAATGTGTACTTGTGCTTATAGGTCAGAGTTATCCTTTTCAGTTTCAATTTTACTAATCTATTCACCCATGTAAACCACATCATTTCACTTAGCTTTATCTAATCATTACTCTCATGAATGGGAATATTACATCACATATTACTCATGCATCATATACAAAAACTTAATTAACTTGTAATGCAAAACACTCATGCGTGAACACAAAGATTTTTTTAAAAAAAAATTCAATTTTTTCAATTTATTTTTTCAAAATTATCATTCCTACACTATACCATCTCCCCCAAAACTTGAAATAAACGACGTCCTCATGGTTCATAATACAGAAGAAATAATATAGTTACCCTTGAAGTGTGATTCTGAAATTCCACAATGAAGCACTTGATCTCTTCCCCAAGCTTGATTTGGATCACCTTTAGATATTCTAAATAAAACACACATACCCAATATCATAGCAAGGGAAAAAACATTTCATCATAAATATCCGGAAATCATTAATATATCACACCAGGAATGAATTTTGTTTTTCTTTTTTATAAAAAAACATGATTTGACCTTAAGGGCCTACAATCATATGAATTTAAATTGCAAAGACGTGGCCTTAAGGGACTACCGTCTCTAAGAATTGAAATTGCAAAGACTTGTCCTTAAGGGACTACAGCCGCTAAAAATTTAAATTGCAACCTTTCTTCTAACCAAAATAAAATCCTACTTTTACAAACCTTAATCCTAATCTGATTCTTCCCCCTCATCTCTCAAATCATGCAAAATCCTTCCTAAAGTAATATGGCTATCAGACGTTCTCTCTAACCGAGCAAAATCCGCTTTGCAATACTTCTTTATTAACGGCCAACACACCTCATCCATCTCCTCCAATCACTGCCCCAACTGCTTCTTAATGATCTTTGATATCAAACATAGGTATGGAAGATAATACTCCATCAAGTTCCCACCCGACAATTTCCTGCGCACAATCTTATGTACCGTCATCATATTAACCATGATCACTGTTGGAATCGGCACCCAATAGCCTTTAGACATGCAATATAGAAACATGATGAATGAGTGACCTCTCCAACTTGTCATATGGTTTTGGCACACCTGAGTAACAATGACACAATTCAAATATAGCAATTTCGGCTTCAAATAATAGTTATCCAAACTCTTTTCTCCCTTTTTTGGAACACGCACAACACATATCTCCTTGATCATCTCCTCATCAGTGTATGACCACTCTTCTGGAAATATCTTCAATTCATCCTTTAGATGATCCGGACATTCCAGTGGTAATTTCCATGCCTTCACAATTTAACCCTTACCGTTACTTGAGCTCGCAATACCTTATTTCCTGGCAATCCATCAACTTCCATCCTTTCATAAAATCTTTGAACCAACCTCGGATACACACTCCCTCCAGTCGGGCGTTCTAGCTTGCTCAATCCTTGTTGATTGAGAATTATCTTTCCATGTGCTATCGATTGAGAATTCATTCTTTTCGACCGAAACTTCAATTCGAATTGCATCCTACACTCCATGAGTGATCGCGGTGTGATTCTTTTCCTTTTTCTGCTCATAACTTCTTTATCCGTGCTCTCCTTATCTAACTCCATATTTTTTCCTCTCTCCTCTCCAATAATTGATGAGGCATCATCTTCAATAACTCTTTTGGATCTGACTCGATCTCATATTCACTCTTTACATGCCCAACCTTAAGATTATTAGAAGAACGAGAATTAGAAGAAACATAAGCCATCTTTCTATGATTTCTCCCACAAGCCTTTGTGTGAATTATGAGAATTATGTATCTCAAAGGCTCTATTTATAGATGACTATTTCAGATTCATGGAGGAAAAAGGATTTGGAACCCTTGCTGGGATTGGAAAGTGGAAACACCTAAAAATCTATCTTTGACTTATATTTACACTCCACTTCCTATCCGGACTAGGATTATTCTAAAAACTCCTAATTAAATCCTAAAAATACCCTAAAATAAATTCTAATACAGTACAGCTATAAAACTAGCCGAAAACACCTCGAAACGGGCAATTTTTTTGAAATTCCAAAACTCATCACGCAAATCCTATAATGTCCCGCTAATTTTTCTAAAATTACGAGTAAATTTTTGCAATTATTTAATTATTTAATTTAATTGCCAAAATGATATTAGATGCTTTCATATATGTTATAAGTATGAGATTTAAAGTTTGGGATTTTTCTGAATTCGGATGTTATTTTATTTTAGCATTTATTTATCTGACAATTCGGGAACCTAAGGAAAGCGTATGGTAGAAGTAGGTCCCCGGAGTGTCCAAATTTGAATCCGAAAATTGTGTCCGCTTTGTTACGCTAAATAAGGAATTTAGAAAATAATTTCATGATTTTTAAGTTTACGATTATCTTTGCGGAATAAATTGAAGTCTTGGTATTAAGTGAAGACTTGATTTGTATAAGTGTTTTCCCTACTAAATCTCTACGGCATTTTGGTAAATAATTTGGATCTTGTTAGGGTAACTTAGACTAGTATAAATAGTGGATTGTCGTTTTTCCCCTCACTTCTCTTCTTTAGCCAATTTGGTCAAGGGGCAACATGGATCATTTTGCAAGATAATTATGAAGAGAATTCTAGAGAAAGGTAATGTGCCAACACCACATTAATCCCTACCATCTCATCCCATTCTTCTTCAATTGTAGCCCTAGGATGGAAAGGTTAAGTGATGGAAATTGGGGCATTTCTATATACGTGTATTGGAAAAATTTTGGTCACATTTCACACGAGTAAAGACACCCCAACACCCTCTCCTCCTCCTCCCATTTTCGGCCAGCCCTAGTAGGCTCAATCTTTGCTCCAAAATTTTGCATTTTCTCTTCCTCCTCTTGAAAAGTTGGTTAAGGGTTCAACTACATGTATGATCTCCAAGTTCTAAGGGTTCTTTCGTCTTTAATTTGGTAAGAGATATTCTTTCTTATGATTTCTCTTGCTCAAATTAATTTTATACTCTAACTTTTGAGAAGTTGTGTGTGATCTTTGTTTTTTTCCCTCTGCTAGCATTTCTTGACAAGAATCACGGTTGATCTCTTTATCTTGCACTTGATCTTTTGGAGGAGCTTAAGTTGGTGAGTTCTTGCTTCATTCTTCATTTTGTTCTTTAAAGGAGAATTCCAAGGTTTCTATTCTTGAAAATTGGTTTCCAAATCTTGGAATTTAATTTTCTAAAGTGTGTTTATTTCATGCTTGGAACACATTTGTAATTAATGCTTGGTTCAAATATTTTTAGTGTTGGAAGTGAAACTCTTTTGGAGAATTTTCTTAAAGATTTCTAGCACTTGAACTTGGACCTCGTTTTGCTCCCTCTTGAACAAGTCTTGTAAACTAAGTTCTACCTTTGATGACTTGTGTAAATGAAGCTCATTGAACCTTATTTTCTAACTTTGTATTATTTTGACCTTTGATTTCCTTAGAAGTCTTAATTTATTGAATTATGAAAATCAACACATTTTTTTAACAACTTAATTTCAGTGTTGAAAATTCTTGCCAAGGAGCCTATTCTTAACTTCATTCTTCATTAATTTGATAAATATTTATTGAAATCCTTTGTGCCATTTTGGGCTTAAACCTATTTTAAACCTCAACTTTGTATTGTCTAGAAATGAACTTGGTTCCTAGTTTTGATAAGTTCTGGGCAAATCCTTATTCTTGATGTTCATTCTTGCTCATTTGTTGATATTTGGTAGTTTTGGTAGATTCTTAGGAATTGGTACATCTTTTTGGAGCTTTCTTGGAAATCAACCCCACTTGAGCTTAGAGATATTTACTTGCCCTGAACTTTTTGACTTAGAGGTTGGAATTGAGGTAGGGGATTAGTGATCCACTCTTTTTTTCGGTTGTTTGGGTGCGTTCGTCTTTATAGGTGTACTCTTACATGCTAGTTGATTGCCGAACGTTGGAACATGATTTTAGGTTCCCCTTATAATTGTTTGTTGATGATTTAAATGCTTGAATTGATATATATTCTGGTTTATGTCAAATGAAATGATGGAATCATATTTTACATGGATTACTATTAGAATGAGATCATTTGGTTAGTTATGGTTATTTGAGGCATGCTGATGTTATTGAGCACCTTTGAGCAAATTGCATTTATTTTGGTGTCTAAAACATGTCTCATGGTACCTTGTTCGTAACCACGGGTTGTTGCAACAACTGGCCAGGCGGTGTCTCTCGCTACCGGCAGATTAGTATTCCGGAAATCAGGGAGGCGTGGGAGGACATGGTCCGATCACGGTGTAATTCACGAGTCGATAAATTCATCGTGATGTTTAGTATTATGGTGACAACATACCCGGTCACCCATATAGTATAGGGTTGCATTGGCACTTAATTGCATATTTTATTTTTATTTATATATTATGATTCTCATGGTTATCTATGCTTGCCAAATATCTATTACTGTTGTGCACCATGTTTGGAGGTGGTTTGTGGGTATGATTGCGTTCCCGGATTGGCACACGTGCCATGTGGGGACAATTGGACCGACCTAGGATAGTAGCATGCTCACGGGGTTAGGTGTGTTCCACTCGAATGGCCGAGATTGATGTGGGGAAGCATCTCCTACTGAGCTAGTTGAAGCTCACCCATTATTTAATATTTTTCAGGTCATGACGTTGCGAAGGATGGACTTTAGGAGATCCGGGTTGGCGATTGAAACATTAAGTTCTATTTTGTGTATTTTGAGCGCTTAATGCATTTTCAACCCAAAAGTATGGTATATTTTGTATATTTTAGTACTTAAAAGTGAATAGGGGTATGTATCTATTCTCTTAGCGGGCTAGGGTGTTAGCCTTAATTATGAAAATATGTGTTTTGTGAGACTTTGAAACACTTTACGTTTATTTTGTTAAAGAATGTATATTTTTGAAATGTCTGTGTTTTATGATATTTCGATATTACGTTTGGGATTTTTCAAGTGAAAGATGATATTGAGATGTGAATATATGTATTAGGCGGGTTTTGAAAAAAACAAAAAACTTTGTTTTTGTACATTTTCCAAACTCATCCTTTCAAAAATTTTAGAGAAAATGACATTTGTCGCTCACCCCCGGACCCCGCTCAACATTTTTTTTAAATCCGAAGACATATAATCTCCTAATAATTGTGAATTTTAGGGACCGGAGGTGTCAAAAGCGGATGTCATTTGAAAATTTGAGTTTTTTTGAAACGGAACTTTGGGTTTTGAAGTCAGTAGCTTCAAGAATGCAGGATTTACTGTTCACCAAATTTCAGGATTTCTACATTTGTCTTTCAACTTCAAAAGTTGATATCTCTCACCTTGTTCACTCAAATTGAGTTCCATTTTTTTTCTATGGCCTCTGCTATGTCCAAATTTAGTAAATTCACTTTGAAAATACCTCTTTGACCCTAAAATGACCATTTTACCCCTGGGCAAACATGAGGCGTTGGAATGGTCCGTTTAAAGTGTCATTTCATTCTTTTTACTTCTTTTTGACTTTGGACGATTTGTATAATTTTACCAAGTCTGAAATGACTATTTTAACCCTAATATGAGTTTAGAAATATATTTTGTTTCTAAAAAATGGTCTAAGAAATTATTTATTTTGGACTTTATTTACTTTTGGCGTCGCATGTCGCTATTTATGGACTTTGTTCGGGTTTACGAATGTCAGAGCGTGACAGATCCTTACGGCCTAGGTGTAGGGATAATTTGTTTTTTCACATGACATACCCGTGCTTTAAATATCATTCTTCAATGCAAAACCTCACTCCGCCAAACTTAAACACACACATGTCCTCATTGTACGACTCAACTTAAGCGAACTCAAAGAATCACGCAATTCTATGCATACATCATCCCAGTCTCAGGAGATGAACAATATGAATAAAAATTTCACACATATATGAAAATTTGTAATTTTATAATCACTAACAAGAAAAAATTACACTTAGAGATCGATCGTTTCAGTGGTCATATGAAGCACCTATCACAAAATGTCCATCAAACAATTCTCATCTAGTGTAAAAGAAACAAAAACTACAAAATTCATAACTAAACTAGTCCTCATCCTCATCCTCCGATATCGGTGGTGTGGCTGGTAACGACAACCCATTAAAGTCAGACTGCGCCTTAACCAAGCCACACAGCCATCGATGACTACGCAGAAGCCTCGTCTCCGCCCAATGATGCATCTGTGCACTATCCAGTTGTACCCTCAGATTGGCTCGCAACTCCCGCGACAAAGTCGTAATCTCATCTCTCTGCAGTGTAACCTCGCCCCTCAATGCTTGTTGTCTTGCCATAATAACATCAAACTACTCCTTAGAGAACGTCACTATTGCACCGGCAGGTACCTGAGGAATATCTACAGCAGGTACTCCCCCACCCTGAGGTTGTGGTGGTACAACATCGACATGTCCGCCCTCGGCCTCAACCGGGACATCCGAGGGTATAATAGGAGGATCAACTGGACCAAGACCCATCGGGCCTCTCCTCTCTAACACAATGTCACCATGCAAACTCGTCAAATTCTGCCTCTACATCCTCTGTGTATACTCAGCCCTCACAAAATAGTTGTGCTCCCACTCCTCAACAGGCATAACTGCAGCATCCGCCATAAGTCGCATCACCAAAGTCGAGAATCGCATAAAAAATATGGTATGCCTGACCTTACGTGTGGTCAACAAGTCCTGATAGTGCTAGTGCAAGCCTATCCATAGAATCCGGGGAATTGAAACCCAACGAGTAAACTGAAATGCAAAGTGGAGGACAATAAACTGTCGATACCTCTGCGTGTTGTGTCCATGAAGGTGAATCTGCGAATGAATAATGTTATCCATGAGCCACAACATCGGATGATAATCAGACTTCTTCGGGCAATTGTTTCGGTCATCCGCGAACACCCCCTCAGTCTGTAACTGAACAATCTCTGTAATAGTAGGAAAAGGCTCAGGTAAAGGCGGAAAGTCACCCGCAAACTCTAGCGGGCAATCGTCAAGAATCCCCCAAGCCTCATCTATGGTCTGGGGTGTAATCTATAACTGCACCCCTCTAACCTCCGTCCGCAGTCTCATCCCCTACCTAGCATGTTCCATATGGAACCAAAACTCCCGAATCATCTCCTTGAAGATGAACCCATACAAAGGGTATAGAATCGGTGACAGCCGTCGTGCTCGTAAACATCAGATCATCCACTATGCTACTGACATTATCGGCTCAAACATGGTGGTCAAGTAAATATCCTTAAACTGAAACCCCTTCTGCAAAGCCTGATCCAGCAAACACGTACTGTTACAGTCGATGGCGGATCTAGTCGATATGAATTCCACTCCTCCGGCTCAGCAGCAGCTCCCTGAGGCAAAGGTGAAATAGGTGGTGTAATGGCCGGTGAAACTAGCAATGGAGGGATAGGTGGCACTACCGGTGGCATAGCATGCTTAATCTGTACGAACTCGGATGATGAAGATGATGGCTCAAACCTCTTCGTGACCTCGGAAGTGATGGCGTAGGTGACCTTTGTCGTGAACTACTCGCACCCCCTTTCTTCAACCTCAACTTCATTCCTACAATTGGAATTTTCAGAAAATAAATAGCGGATCAGTCTAGATGCTGAATCGAACTCAAACCCATCACTAAATAAGCCCAATATGATGCTTAAACATAATCCCAAACCAAAAAGATGCGAAAAGATCAAAATTCAACCCGTTCTTGAGCCAAAAAGTTCAACTCTTGAGAAATGGATCAAAACATGTTTTTGATCGGATTCGTTTGTCTATATCAATTTAGAATGAGTAGAGAAGCAATTAGAAATGCAAAGAATGAAGAAACACTCACTGAATCAGACAATTTGATGATTTCCCCAAAAAATGGTTTATGGGACTTTTCGAACTCTACACGTGAATCCGGACGATCAACGAACAGAACTAACACAAAATATACGGGGTTTTGATTGAAATATGATGGGAAAGATTTTTGGGAATGACTTCGGGCAATTTGGCAAAGAAATGAGCGCGGGAGAGAAGTTTGAAGTTCAAAAAATAGGGAGGATTTCGCGACTGGCCCCTTTATTGGGCATCAGTAATCTACGCCTGGGATGTAGGCTTTACTAAACCTGGGGCGTAGGTCCCTGCTGGCCCTGGCTTAGCTCGGCTTTATTTCTTGATCTTTCTCCGGACAACTCTCAATGTAAACACTCCTCAAACACCCTTTATGCCTCTTTAAACCATTCACGAACTTTCTCATGACGACGACGAGTTTACGACTTGATCTTACAATTCGTTAGAATGACTAATGACATTAAACTATATTTTACAAGTACAAACTAGGGTCAAAAGCTATTCTTAATCACCTAGTACCAATGTTTAACGTCGGTGGCACGACGTTGCCAGTTTTCAATATTCAAGCTCAAGCTCATCCGGCTCTTGTGTTGGATCAGTCAAATCCATCATCTCTACAATATACTCAACTAGCTGGACATCTATATAGTGCTTCAGTCTCTGACCATTCACCATAAACTTTTTTCCGCTTTTTGGATCATCAGGCTCTACCGCTCCATGGGGGAAAACCTTTGTAATCTCATACGGTCCATCCCATCTAGATTGAAGCTTACCAGGAAACAACTTTAATCTCGAATTAAATAGCCACACCTTCTGGCCTTGCTGAAAGACTTTCTTTCGATTATGTTTGTCATGAAATGCCTTTGTCTGAGCTTTACAAATCCGAGAATTCTCATAAGCGTTGTTTCTCAACTCCTCAAGTTCTTGCGTTTAAAGTTTCCGCTGAGCACCAGATTTTTTCAAATCAAAGTTCAACCTTCGAACTGCCCAATACGCTCGATGCTCTAGTTCAATAGGAAGATGACATGCCTTACCATAAATAAGACGATATGGTGTCATACCAATTGGAGTCTTATACGGAGTCTTGTACCCCACAGTGCATCATTTAACCTTCGAGACCAATCTATTAAATCAACTCGCATTGTCTTTTCCAGAATATTCTTTACTTCCTTGTTAGAAACTTCCACTTGTCCTTGTGACTGGGGATGATAAGGTGTACCAATCGTATGATTAACATCGTACTCCCAACACAGACCACCGATAAAATAATTATCAAAGTGTTTTCCGCCGTCACTTATTATCACGCGCGGTATACCAAATCGTGCAAAGATATGGGACTGTACAAACTCTACCACTGTCTCATGATTGAAATGTTTGGTAGCTATAGCCTCTAACCATTTCGACACATAGTCAACCCCCACAAGTATATACTCTTTCTTGCCTGCTTTCGAAAATGGTCCCATGAAGTCAATCTCCCAAACATCAAACAATTCAAAGATCAGAATCGGGGTTAGAGGCATCATATCCCATCGAGATATAGATCCCAACGTTTGGCATCGCAAATAAGCTTTACAGTATTCAAATGCATCTTTGAATATGGTCGGCCAATAGACACCACTTTGTAGCACCTTGTGGCCTATCTTTTGAGCTCCAACATGCTCTCCTCATTCTAGCGTGTGGCAAAATTTCAAAATACTCTGTACCTCACTTTCAGGGACACACGTTCTTATAATCTTATCAGAGCAATACTTGTATAATTATGAATTGTCCCAAATATAATATTTGACTTGGCTGAAGAATTAGTCTCTTTCATTATTGGACCAACCTTTTGGAACTCAACCCGTTGCTTTATAATTGACAATGTCAGCATACTACGGTATCTGCTCCACGACAGCCACACTGAACATATTTTCATCTGGGAATGAATCCTTAAGAGGAGTAGTTTCCTTTGTAGACTCGATAATGATCCTCGACAAATGATCAACTACTACATTCTCCGAACCCTTCGTATCTTTAATCTCCAAATTGAATTCTTGTAACAACAGAATCCATCGAATAAGTATGGTTTTAGAGTCCTTCTTTGTTAGCAAATGACTTAACACGACATGATCCGAATATACTACCACCTTGGTTCCTAACAAGTATGATCAAAATTTATCCACGACAAACACCACTGCCAACAACTACTTCTCTATTGTTGTGTAATTAATTTATGCATCATTCAGAGTCTTGCTAGCATAATATACCGCATATGGCAGTTTTTCCTTACTCTAACCTAATACCGCTCCTACGGCGTAATCCGAAGCGTCAGACATGAGCTTTAATCGCAGAGACCAGTCCGATGGACAAATAATTGGGGCTATGGAAAGTTGAGTACGCAGTTCCTCAAAAGCATGAAGACACTCTTCATCAAAGACAAAGGTAGCATCTTTAGCTAATAAGTTGCATAGTGGCTGGGCAATTTTACTAAAATATTTAATAAATTATCGGTAAAACCCGGAATGGCCAAGAAAATATTGTATCTGCTTAACAGATGTGGGAGGAGGTAACTTCAAAATTAGTTTGACTTTTGCCTTATTAACCTCAATCCCTCTTTTCGATATAATATGGCCAAGTACTATCCCCTCTTGAACTATGAAATGACTTTTTTTCCAACTCAAAATTAAATTTGTCTCCTTACAACTCTTAAGCACCAATGTTAGATGTTTCAAACAGTCCTCAAAGGTTACCCCAGAGACTAAGAAATCATCCATGAACACTTCTAAAATGTACCATACGGGTAAGTGAAAGTACTTTTATCCTGATCAACATGATTAATTGCCACTTGGTTATAGCTGGAATATCTATGCAAAAAGTAGTAATAGCTCTGCCCGACCAACCTCTTTAGGATCTAATCAATAAATGACAAGGGAAAATGATCCTTCCTGGTGTGTAAGTTGAGCATTTTATAGTCAATACACACACGCCACCCTGTGGTCAAGCATTGTGGAATCAACTAACCTTTTGAGTTCAGCACAATTGTGATACCTGATTTCTTTGGCACCACCTGTGTTGGGCTCACTCATGTGCTATCAAAGATGGGGTAGATAATACCCGCATCTACCAACTTCACCACCTCCTTCATATTCGGATTCAATCCCCGTTGCATCTCCCTTGCTGGTTATGCATCCTCCTCTAGATGTATACGATGCATGCAAATCGAGGGATCTATGCCTTTAAGATCAACAACACTCCAACCTATCGCCTATTTATTATCACTTAAGACCTCGACCAGACTCGATTCTAGTTCTTGTGTCAGCTTTGATAATATGATCACAGGGAGAGTCGTATCCAGTCTTAAAAAGACATATTTGAGCTTTTCGGGCAATTCCTTAAGTTTCAAGGTAGGCAGAGATATTAGAGATTGAGTTGGTGGTTTACTCGAGACTGTGGGAAGCAGATCAATCGAAGCTTTCCATGGTTTTCCATATAATGCAGTTTCCAATGTAGCAATGCCTACGTAGTTCTCGCTCATCTGTTCTTCCCAATCCTCAGGTTCATTTTCCAACCTCACTCTAGTGATCAGAGACTCTATCTCATCTTTCTTCAAGATTTTTGGTGTACACTCCTCGACAATCTCATCTACCTCGTCAATTATAAAGCAATCTTCTGACTTAGGAAGTTGATGATTCGCATCGAACACGTTCATCCGCACCTTCAGATTTCCAAAAGACAGTTCCATAGCGCATGCTCAGCAATTAATACATACGTTAGTCGTGGCCAAGAATGGTTTTCCTAAGATCATAGGGATATGGTTCTTTGAGTCTTGGATAGGTTCTGTATCGAGGATTACGAAATCCACCGAAAAGAAGAACTTGTCCATTTGAACATTGATGTCTTCCAAAATCCCTCTCGTTTGGTGGATTGATATGTCTGCAAGTTGAAGTACTACCAAGGTGGGACTGAGCTCACTGATGTCCGTCGGGGTGTGGTAAAAATATGTGTAAAAAAATGACCCCTTATAACGGCTTAGGTTTTACCTATCGCAAGTGTAAGAATCGTATTATAGTATAGTTCAGCTTATGAAAGGTTATCGATCCCACAGAGACTAACTCGTATTCTGAATTCTCGTAAAATAATACTCTTAAATTGCTTGAAAAATATAGTTTGTCATTTTGAGATTGATAAACTAATTAACTAAGAAAGCAAGTAAAGATAGATTAAGATAAGAACAATAAAAGTAAAATCTAGGGTTTCCACACTTCACCACTAACCACATAATATAATTCTAAATTCGCTCAATTACAAGAGGGAGATCCATAAACTTTGAATCATGTCATACCGCAAATAGATAAATACGACCCCAAAAAGGATTACCATCAACCGGATTGCTACAACCCATCTCATGACTGACTTAACTAGTACATGCCAATTAAATTACTCTAATCTACTCCTAATGCTTGAAAATAAACTAAAGCATGTCTATATTAAATCACTAAGGCATGACATGTGTCAATCTAGGGTTTTAAGTTTCATTACCACCATTAGAAAACAATAATTAAGCATTCGTTCCTGCTCATATTGAATAATCATAGTTGTACAAAATAATACATTCATTCAACCTAAGACAATAATTTAGAGCAAACATATAATTTTATATTGCAATATGGTCCAAAGTTTCCCCTTGTTACAATTAAAAATAATGAAAGAACTACATTACTTGGCTATGGTTTTGCTAGAAAACCCTAAATACCGAATTAGTTGGTCATGGAGGAAAGTGATAGCATTGATGATGTAGAAACGATCTCCATAGTATTCTTCTCCGGATCTCTAGGTTTTGAGTACTCTGAATGTATGAACGTGAACCTCCACAATTGAACAACCCAAATGAACGTCTCATCCCTTTGAATGATATGTGAATAAAAGCTCTCTAAAATTATGTGAAGAGAAGTTCCCCAAACTTATGTAGAGATAAGTCCTCCAAAATTTGTGGAGAAAAGTCCCCAAAATTATGTAAAGAGAAGTCCCTTAGACCTGTAGCAGACCTCGGTATATATAGGCAAATGTGAGGAAAACCCTAACTTGGAGAATAAGATTACTCTTTTTCGTAATTTCACACCCAACCAAGTAAAACCCTAATATATGCTGATTAATATGTGTATATTACATGTGTAGAGGTGTTGGGGTCAAACTTAAAGTCATCCGGATCAAAACGGATCAATCCGGGTCAAAATATGATTTTGGCCCGAATATGAAATTTCCAGCTTTTTCTGCAGGACATCTCTCACTCTTTTGATCATATCTGAAGCTACACACATTGGATGGAGGAGTATAATATATCGTTGGAAAGCTGACTTCATGCTCTTGATGAGAGGATAACAAATCATCTCATTTGGACCATTTTTGATCTAGATATAAGCTCCTAAAATTGACTGAAATTTTGTACTGAAAACATTATTCATTACACTTAAAGCATAGGGAGCTACCCTTGAACCTACGCTTCAAGTGTAAAAATGTGTTTTTTAGCGACTTTTAGCTTCTGAAAGCGTAGGCTCAAGCGTAGGTTCTTCATGAAAACAACTTTTCTTCGCAATTGTGTCAAAATGACCGTCTTGACTTCACGAGACTTTTTGCTTTAGGTGATGGCTTTGGAAAATTCCATTTTTGCCCTCCGGGAACCATTTTTGTCTTGGAAACACCTCTTTGACTCATCTCTTGGTTAGAAACGAACGTGTACTTGGTTAATTCACCGAAGCTAGCTTTGTTTCTTCATTAAGCTCCTGAAACATGCTTAAACACACAAACACAATAAAAATACCAAATAATGGAATGAAAAGACATAATAACAGTAAGATAGGGGATTAAAATGGATACTTTTGAGCACCTATCACACCCTCAAACTTACATATTGCTAGTCCCTTAGCAATGAACTCAGAGAAACTTTCTTGTGATGATTTTTAATCTATCTACTCTAACTAATCTAACCTAATCCCTTGTTTTCGTAAGGGTCAAGGATTACACTTAGCACGTGTAACAAGCCTTTTTAACCCCTAGGTTTTCCCTGGTGGGCGAGTGAAGTCTCGTGAGAGTTAGTTACATTACCCAGAAGTTATCCATTCTTTGTAATTACACATTCATGAATTCACTCACTCATCAATCAAGTCATGATACAATGCAAAAGATAATACGGATGCAAATACTCTTACTCACTACCGAACAATAACTATCTCGAGCTTTGTGTCATGAATGATCTCCACTAAAGTGAATGATTTCGTTACATTCTAATCTCAATCCAGACAACCTTCCCTATTTTTGTGAACATTCTACTATGATATTTTAATTTCTCTTTTCCTACTTCGTTGATCAATTTTTTTCATTTTCCGTAAAAACTCATATTTCCATCTTTCCAATTTTATCCCTTTTTGTCTTTCTAAGTCTTCGGACTTTCCAACGATGATTTTTAGTCCCGACCAACTGGACCTGAGCTTCTTCCATATGATTTATGGTCATTAGTTTTCTCCCCTTTAAACGTGAACAGTGATATTTGTGATACCAATGCCCGGTTTCTCAGATCAAAATACTACTTTTTGCATTTTATTTTCTCAAAATAAATTTTTTTCAATTTTCTTTGTTTCAACCATAACATCTCCCCTTTTATTGTGAAAAAATTAAATTTTCAACTACATCGTCAAATATCAACTGCTTTTCCCATAGTGAATGTGTGGATGTACTTATAGGACAATGTTGTCTTTTTCGGGTTAAATTTCATTAATCCATTCACCTATGTAAAACCATATCACTTCACTTAGCTCGAACTAATCATTACTCTCATGAGCGGAAATATATAACATCATATACTACTCATACATCATAAACACAAACTTAATCAAATTATAATGCAAAACACTCATGCATGAAAACAAAGAATTTCTTCAAAAAAATTCAATTTTTTTTCCAATCATTCCTTATTCTATCTATACAACCAACTATTCCTTCCCCCCAAACTTAAATTAAACCATATTCTCATGGTTCACAATCATACTCATGAGAAAGAATATAGTTACCCTTGAAGCACAAATCCAGAATTTACTCTCTTCATGTTTATTCTTCCCCCCAAACTTTAATCTACCTATAGAAATATTCAACAAAACACAAATACTCAATATCATGGTATGGGAAAAAATAAATTCATCATAACTTTCCAAAAATCATTACTCAATCTAGCAAAAGGAATAAATTTTTTTTCATGAAATAAACAATGATTTGGCCTTAAGGGCCTACAATCTCTAAAAATTGAAATTGCAAAGACGTGGCCTTAAGGGTCTACCGTCTCTAGGAATTTAAAAATTGCATAAATTAAATGACCTACTATTCTACAAACCTAGGCTAGAAACTAACTTTCACAGCCTAGGACCAATGTTTAACGTCTTTGGCATGACGGCTCCGTAAAGGGTTATCGAGCTCCCTTCCTCTCTTCGACACTTTCACCACATGGTGGAGCAAGTGTGGGAAGTAAATCAGACCACGGTTTCCATTGTGAACACTCAGCAATGAGTGAGACATCAAACATATAATAATCATCACATACCTTCTCTCATCTGTCATGTTTTACCATCATCCCATGTTTAACACCTATGTCCAACGATTCTTCTATCACCAAATCAGGTAATGGGTCCTTCACCACCTTATTAATCCTATCAATTACATAGTACTCATTCCCTCCTTGTTTATCTTCAAAACATAACTCATCGACACATTGAGTTAATATTCTTTGAGGTTCATATGGTGTCTCTTTTAGCTCTTGTGGTAAAGGAATGGTTTGTGTACTCTCGTCACATGTAATGTCACTCTTGATTTCAAAAATTTCCTCTATTTCACTATCCCCATATTCCTCATCTTCAAAATTATATACCACTTGATTTTGCACTTTCTCCATTCTCATAGAATCAACTAGTTGCCTTAACCTAATCAAAGCTTGAGAATTAGAATTCAATTGATTTTTAATCTCTCTCAAGGTGTTCATCAGTTTATCTTCACCACTAGTTGATCTAGGCATCATATTTTGATTTTGGAACTGGAGTGGATTTATGTTGGAGGGTTGTAATGATTGGGTATTATTGGACTGAAAATCCTGAATACTGAATGGTAGTTGACCTCTATTGAAACTTGGTTGATGATTTTCAGTGTTAGGAAAGTATGAATTGTCTCTGTTGTATGTGATCTCGTTTCAATTTCGAGGGGTCTCGATTTCGCTCAAAGATGCTAGAATTGTTTTCTCTACAGAAGATTGACTTTAGACTTCCTCTCATTTCACTCAAATTTGCTAAGCATTTATCATAAGAAAGTGGCTTCAGACACGAATATGCATTCGACTCTTCAAATTGGAATTGATTCGATGGTTGATGATAATAATCTTGACTATACGGTCGATACCCTAATCCATGATCAAAATATCGTGGATCTTCATTAAAGCTTTGATATGAATTTCCTATACCTCATTGTTGGTATTGGAAATTGGGATGATCTCTCCAATCTTGGTTGTATGAATTATAATATGGAACACTCGCCAATTGGTATAACCATTATACATATATATTTTTTCTAACAATCACAAAATCGGGGTTTTAAGGTCCTAAACGACGTGTTTTGGCCAAAAATCAACCGGACTCATTGTATTCAGGGAGTTTTGTTTATTGGCTCATTTTCACTCAAAAACATCTTCTATTTTGCGAAAATCAAACTTTCTAACAGTTTACACGAAAACTATGCAGATTGTTTTTTAAAATAAGAACTAACTATGGACAGAAAATAAAGCTAAGATTATGCGTAGAATTAAGCCACACTAAAACTTACAAGTGGTCCAATGACGCAATCGTCATTGCTCCGCCGATTTTCTTCGCATTTTTCAGTGTAGCTCACAAAAATACAAAATCCAACTTTAAATACAATACAAACAATTCAATTATACTAAATTACTAAAATTTAGAATATCCGTTAATCCCCGACAACGGCGCCAAAAAATTGATGTTCGTCAGGGTGTGCTAAAAATATGTGTAAAAAAAGGCCCCTTATGACGGCTTAGGTTTTACCTATCGCAAGTGCACGAATCGTATTGTAATATAGTTTAGCTTTTGAAAGGTTATCAATCCTACAGAGACTAAGTCGTATTCTGAATTCTCGTAAAATAATATTATTAAATTGCTAGAAAAATTAAGTTTGTCATTTTGAGATTGATTAACTAATTAACTAAGAAAGCAAGTAAAGATAGATTAAGACAAGAACAATATAAATAAAATCTAGGATTTCCATACTTCACCACTAACCACATAATATAATTCTAAATTCGCTCAATTGAAAGAGGGCGATCCATAAACTATGAATCATGTCGTACCGCAAATAGCTAAATACGACCCCAAAAAGGATTACCATCAACCAGATTGCGACAACCCATCTCATGACTGACCTAACTAGTACATGCCAATTAAATTACTCTAATCTACTCCTAATGCATGAAAACAAACTAAAGCATGTCTATATTAAATCACCAAGGCATGGCATGTGTCAACGTAGGGTTTCAAGTTTCATTACCACCACTGTGTAGAAAACCATAATTAAGCATCCGAGTTCCTGCTCATATTGAATAATCATAGTTGTATAAAATAATACATTCATTCCATCTAAGATAAGAATTTAGAGCAAACATATAATTTTATATTGCAAATCAGAACGGTCTCTTAATTACTACAATCATCACAGTATGGTCATAATTTTCCCCTCGTTACAATTAAAAATAATGAAAGAACTATATTACTTGGTTAGGGTTTTGCTAGAAAATCCTAGATACCGAGTTAGTTGGCCATGGAGGAAGGTCACTGCATCGATGATGTATAAACGATCTCCATAGTCTTCTTCTTCGGATCTCTAGGTTTTGAGTACTCTGAATGTATGAACGTGAACCTCCACAACTGAACAACACTAATGAACGTCTCATCCCTTTGAATGATATGTGAATAAAAGCTCTCTAAAATTATGTGAAGAGAAGTCCCCCAAACTTATGTAGAAAGAAGTCTCCCAAAATATGTGGAGAGAAGTCCACAAAATTATGTAAAGAGAAGACTTTTAGATCTATAGCAGACCTCGGTATATATAGGCAAATGTGAGGGAAACCCTAACTTGGAGAATAAGATTACCCTTTTTCGTAATTTCACACCCAACCAAGAAAAACCCTAATATATGATGTATAATATGTGTATATTACATATGTAGAGGTGTTGGGGTCGAACTTAAAGTCATCCGGGTAAAAACGGATCAAACTGGGTTAAAATAAGATTTTGGCCCGAATCTGAAATTTCCAGCTTTTTCTGCAGGACATCTCTCACTCTTTTGATTATATATGGAGCTACACATATTGGATGGTGGAGTGTAATATATCGCTGGAAATCTCACTTCAAGATCTTCATGACAGGATCAAGAATCATCCTATTTGGACCATGTTTAACCAAGATATGAGCTCCCGAAGTTGACTGAAAGTTTGTGTTGAAAATACTATTCATTACACTTGAAGCGTAGGGAGCTACGCTTGAACCTACGCTTCAAGCGTAAAAATGTGTTTTCTGGCCACTTTTTGCTTCTAAAAGCATAGGCTAAAGCGTAGGTTCTTCATGATAACCATTTTTCTTCGCAATTGTGTCAAAATGACCGTCTTGACTCCACGAGACTTTTTTCTTTAGGTGACGGCTTCGGAAAATATCCTTTTTGTCCTCCGGGAACCATTTTTGTCTCGAAAACACCTCTTTGACTCTCATCTTGGATAGAAATGAACGTGTAGTTGGTTAATTCACCGAAGTTAGCTCTATTTCTTCATTAAGCTCCTGAAACATGCTTAAACACATAAATGTAATAAGAATACCAAATAATGGAATGAAAAGACATAACAACAGTAAGATAGGGGATTAAAATGGATACTTTTGAGCACCTATGACTCACCCAACCCTAGCTGCTAATAAACTGAGTACGGAAGTAAGTTTACACTCGCACCCAGATCAAGAAGAGATCTACTAATCTTCTGGTCACCAATGACATAAGGAATAGAGGGAGCACCTGGATCTTTCCTCTTAGGTGATGTATTACTCATTAGCAACGAAATCACTTGCTCAGTTAATAGAATCTGTTGGCTTTGAAATTTACTTTCGGCAAACAATTCCAAAATTGATGATAACAAACCATTGAAGAGTGTTTGATACTAATGAATTTTCGAGCTTAAGTTTTCAGCAAAAGACAGGTGAACAACTCGAAAAACAAACTCGGAAAGAAAATGACTCGGAAAGCAAGTTCGGAAAGAAAGCTTGAATTAAAGCGAAAGGCCGTAAAAGAAATTGAAGCGCAAATGGAAAATCAACGGCAAAGGCGAAAGTCGAAGACTCAAGACTTGGGGTAGATAGGTCGGGAAGCGATCATTGTAACAAGGTAATTTTATGCGTCGATTTTATCATATAAGCTCAAGTATAAAATGAACCAAATTCAAATGAAATGAAAAACGCTTTACCGAACTTAAACGGAAAGAAAAATATTTTTATTAAATGTTTTTCATGTTTGAGTCGACTAAAATGAGTCTGTGTATTTTCTACTAGTCGACTAAAACAATCAGTAGATATAGGTTTTTCATTCACATCAAAAGAGTCGACTGAAAAGAGCTTGAGTCGACTAGACTACATCATGTAGTCGACTAGAACTCATTCTAGTCGACTAGATGGTCCAAAGTAGTCGACTAGAACTCAATCTAGTCGACTAGATGGTCCATTGTAGTCGACTACAACAGAGAAGTAGTCGACTAGAAGATCCTCAAAACCTGCAGATTCTTCAGAAAACATTTCCCATGTTTTGTGGACTGTGTTCAATGGTATTCAAACGGCTCTTATCTTTCAAATACTATAATCATTCTTCAAAACCCTAATGCTATGCTATATATAGAATGAGATGTGTATATTGAAAATCAAGAGATTGAAATACAAGAAGAAACAAAGCTATCAAAAATTCTGCATAAATGTTTCTCTACAAAAGCCATTGAAACCAAGCTTTGGAAATCTGATTTTCTCCAAGTTTCTTTGAAAATCAAAACCTCTAGTATCTCTTCTTATTCTCCAAATATCATTCATTGATCATACCCTTTGAGAATACATTTCTAGAGCTATTGTAAAATCACCAAAAACACTTGAGCTTATATTGATTTATCTTCCATAAACACCTTTGGGTTTTGAGTGTTTTTGTTCTTGAGTGATTTTATTGATTACATACGAATTTGTAATCTCGGACAAGTGAAGTCCACCGATTGTTCAAGAGAGGGTTGTTCTCTTGATTAAGGGACAAGCTCGAGAGGCTTGTGTTGTAAAGGTTTGTCATTCCACTTGTGAAGGAAGGGCCATAGTGAAAGGATCGGGAAAAGTCTCAAGAAGGGGTTCTTGAGCCGAGGAGTAGGAGTTACCGAACCTCGAAAAAATCACGGTGTCAAATCTCTCTATCTCTTTCTCTTTACTTAATTATTTTGCATGCCATAATTGCTTGAATATCTTGTATGATATCTTGTCTTGAAATTAATAGTTAGAGAAGTTCAAATTAAATCATTCACTTACTTATTGTGATATAGTTTTTATTTGAGAGTGTTCTAATCTCAAAAAGAATTAGACCTAATTTTTGAACACCCTATTCACCCCCCCCTAGGGTTAATTAGTGACTAACAATTGGTATCAGAGCCTAATCTCTATTTATTTTAGACTTAACCGTCTTAGAGAACGATCATGTCATCGAATTTAGTCACTCATATTGAAGGTCAATCGAATAATAGGTCCCCATGGTTTGATGGATCAAATTATAGCTATTGGAAAACTAGAATGATAGATTTTCTTCAAGCTATTGATTACCAAATTTGGCAAGTAGTTCTTGAAGGACCATTTGTATTAACTAAAATTGTTGATGGAAAAGCCGTCCCCAAATTACCCAATGAGTGGGATAATGATGATCGTAAACTCATGTCGTACAATGCTAAAGCCAAAG
The DNA here is from genome assembly GCA_963922005.1 of Cornus suecica. Classification (NCBI taxonomy): domain Eukaryota; kingdom Viridiplantae; phylum Streptophyta; class Magnoliopsida; order Cornales; family Cornaceae; genus Cornus; species Cornus suecica. The sequence goes on from OY998241.1 coordinate 25,825,176, forward strand.
TAAATTTAAATTGTGCTTTAAGTCCAAATGAATTTAATCGTGTATCTACTTGTTCAACGGCAAAAGAAATGTGGGATAAACTTGAGGTAACCTATGAAGGAACATCTCAAGTACGAGAATCCAAAATTGACATACTCATGCATGAATATGAATTATTTGCTATGAAAGATGATGAAAATGTGAATTCTATGATGTCTCGTTTTACAAATATTTTGAATGGACTAAAGCATCTTGGTAGAATTGTTCCTAGATCCGATGCGTCACGAAAAGTGCTTAGAAGCCTTCCGGCAAAATGGGATGCAAAAGTAACGGCTATCAAAGAAGCTCATGACCTCAACACCATGAGTCTCGATGAAATTTTCGGCTCTTTACTCACTTGGGGAATAACGTTGAAAGCTCGTGAAGACGACATCAAGCCAAGAAAGGGAATAGCTTTGCAAGCCTTCACTAAAAATGAAATCAATGAGCCGAGTGAAGAAGAAGAGGATGAGGACATTGCATTGTTCACCCAAAAATTCAAGAGACATCTTCAAAGAAAGAAAGCAAACGGTGGAAGATTCATGAAGAGAATCGAACCTAAAGGCGAGACTAGCAAAAGGGAACCCCCAACGTGTTTCAATTGCGGAAAGCCGGGACACTACAAAAGTGATTGCTTCAAGCTCAAAAAGGAAAACGACAAAAGACATAGCAAGATGGCAATGAACGTCACATGGGAGGACTATGACTCATGCGACTCGGATGAGGAGACAAGTATCGAGGAAACGGCAAACATTTGCCTCATGGCAAATGAAGAAGAGGTACATTTAAATTTAAGTGATTTAGATAAACTATCATATGATGAACTTCTTCTTGATTACAATGAATTGCAAGATGTGTTTGAAGAATTACATGATGAATTTGAAAAATTAGCTAGAAAATATATCCTTCTTAAGAAAGTTAAGTCTTCCTGTAGTCTCACTAATTCAAACTTAGAAGTTTCTTGCAATGACAAAAGCATTGAGCTAGAAAAGGAAAATATTCGGTTGAAAAATACTATTGATGATCAAATAAATGTTTTAGCCAAATTTACAAAAGGAAAAGAGAACCTTAGTATCATGTTAGGAAGACAAAAAGGATCATTTGATAAATGTGGTCTAGGGTATGATGCTTTTGACAAGGATGCTCTTATATTGAAAAAGAGAAAATCACTTAGCTCTATATTTACTAAAAAATCATCTCATGCATCTTCAAATGATTATAAACATGTTACTTGCTACTATTGCAATAGAAAAGGACACAAAGCAAATGTATGCTTTCATAGAAAGAAGAAAATTATGTCAAAAATGGTTTGGGTTCCGAAAGGGACTATTGCATGCTCTCATAGAAAAGAGAATGTTGTAACGAAACAAATTTGGGTTCCAAAAGGAACTATTGCATATCTATCTAACCAAAATGGACCCAAAACAGATTGGGTACCAATAAAAGTTACTTGAACTTGTTTTGTAGGTATGCTTGAAGTCCGCATCAAAAGAAAAATGGTTTCTTGATAGCGGATGCTCAAGGCATATGACGGGAGATAAATCAAAGTTTATTTCACTTAAACCTTATGAAGGAGGAAACGTAACGTTTGGAGACAACTCTAAAGGCAAAATTATAGGAATTGGCTCAATCGGTATTTCCTCTTCTCTCTCTATAGATGATGTGTTTTTAGTTGATGGTTTGAAGCATAATTTGTTTAGTATTAGTCAACTATGTGACAAGGGCTATGATGTTATATTTAGGACAAATGAATGCATAATCAAGAAAGATGGGAAGCAAATGTTCAATGCCAAAAGAAATGGAAACTTGTATACTTTGTTGCTATGTGAATTGCATGATCAAGATGTTAAAAGTTTTGTCACATCTAGCGAAAATAGTTGGTTATGGAATAGATGTCTAGGACATGCTAGTATGGACCTCATTCATCGTTTATCTAAAAATGATTTAGTCAAAGGCCTCCCAAAGACTAAATTTTCGAAAGATAAAATATGTAGCGCATGTCAAGTAGGCAAGCAAGTTAAATCTTCTTTCAAGAGAAAGAAAGATATTTCCACTTCTAAACCTCTAGAGTTACTTCACATGGATCTTTTTGGTCCGGAGAGAACGGCTAGCTTAGCCGGGAAACTCTATGTACTTGTTATAGTTGATGACTACTCTAGATTTATTTGGGTTCACTTTCTTGCTCATAAAAATGAAACTCACTCCATTCTTGAAAGATTTTATAGAGTCATTCAAAATGAAAAAGATTTGAAAATCAAAAAAATTAGAAGTGATAGAGGTAGGGAGTTTGATAATCAAGACTTAGAGAAATTATGTGATGACCTAGGTGTTTCTCATGACCTCTCAGTTCCTAGAACCCCTCAACAAAATGGTGTAGTTGAAAGAAAGAATCGATCTCTACAAGAGATGGCTAGAACCATGTTAAATGAGCACAACCTTCCCCGAAGCCTTTGGGCGGAAGTGGTAAACACTGCTTGCCATATAATTAATCGTGTTATTATTCGGATGAAGTTGGGGAAAACGCCTTATGAGTTGTGGAATGGTCGAAAGCCCAATATTGGATATTTCAAAGTTTTCGGGTGTAAATGTTTTGTGTTAAATGATAAAGACAACCTTGGAAAATTCGACTCCCAATCGGATGAAGCAATTTTCTTAGGTTATTCTACAAGGAGTAAAGCATTTCGGGTTTATAACAAAAGGACTCTAACCATGGTTGAGTCTATTCATGTTGTCTTTGATGAATCACCCTCACCACCATCACCTAGAATTGACCTAGAAGAAGATGAGGTTGTTGGAATTGAGGATAATCCAAATACTCTCAATATCTCCAACTCATCATGTAGCCAAAAGGAAATGAGAGAAGTTGAGCATCAATCCAATGATGACTTGACCAACTCAATGCCTAAAGTATGGAGGATTGTTCACAATCATCCTCTTGATCAAGTCATAGGTAATCCTTCAAAAGGGGTTAGTACCATATCTCAACTTAAAGATATTTGCAACCACATGGCCTTTGTGTCGCAAATCGAACCCAAGAACTTCCACGAAGCACAATGTGATGATTCTTGGATCGTAGCAATGCAAGAGGAACTAAATCAATTTGAACGGAATCAAGTTTGGCGTTTAGTTCTTAGACCCGAAAATCAAACTATAATTGGCACAAAATGGGTTTTTCGAAACAAAAAGGATGAGAATGGAGTAATTGTTCGAAATAAAGCAAGATTAGTAGCTCAAGGATATAATCAAGAGGAAGGCATTGACTATGATGAGACCTTTGCACCGGTAGCTAGATTAGAAGCAATTAGAATGCTTCTTGCATTTGCATCATATAGAAATTTCACTCTTTATCAAATGGATGTCAAAAGTGCTTTCTTAAATGGTGTCATAGAAGAAGAAGTTTTTGTGAAGCAACCACTCGGTTTTGAAAATAATCTTTTTCCAAATCATGTTTTCAAATTGGCTAAAGCTCTATATGGTTTAAATCAAGCTCCTCGAGCTTGGTATGAGAGACTTAGCGGGTTTTTAACTCAAAATGGTTTTACAAGAGGGAAAATTGATAACACACTTTTTACAAAAACCATTAAGAATAATTTATTGATTGTCCAAATTTATGTTGACGACATTATTTTTGGCTCAACAAATAATTCTTTATGTAGGGAATTTGCCACAAGTATGCAAAACGAATTTGAAATGAGCATGATGGGTGAGTTGACTTTCTTCTTAGGGTTGCAAATCAAGCAAAGCTCGGATGGCTTATTCATTAGCCAATCCAAGTACACTAAAGATTTGCTAAAGCGATTTGGTATGGAGGCTACCAAACATGCCGTAACTCCTATGAGTTCCTCTATTAAGATTGATAAAGATGAAAATGGTAAATGTGTTGATATTACTAATTATAGAGGCATGATCGGTAGTTTTCTTTATTTAACCGTTAGTAGACCGGATATAATGTTTAGTGTATGCTTATGTGCCCGGTTTCAATCATGTCCTAAGGAATCTCATTTACTTGCGGTCAAACGCATTTTTTGCTACCTAAGTGGTACAATAAACTTAGGGCTTTGGTATCCACGTGGAACTTCAATTGATCTTATTAGTTATTCGGATGCTGATTTTGCGGGATGAAGAATTGATCAAAAAAGCACAAGCGGCACTTGTCATTTTCTAGGACACTCACTAGTATCCTGGTCAAGTAAAAAGCAAAATTCCGTTGCATTATCTACGGCCGAAGATGAATATGTAGCAGCCGGTAGTAGTTGTGCTCAAACTCTCTATATTAAGCAACAATTACTTGATTTCGGTCTTACTTTCTCTCACGTGCCTATTAAATGCGATAATACTAGTGCGATTTGTATTTCAAAGAATCCTATTCATCACTCACGCACCAAGCATATAGAGATTAGGCATCATTTTTTACGTGATCATGTTGCTAAGGGTGACGTTGAATTGATCTTTATTGACACTAAAAATCAATTGGCGGATATTTTTACAAAACCACTTGCGGACGAATCTTTTTCTAAAATTCGTCGAGAAATTGGTATGGCCATGGATTTTGATGTTTTATCTTAAACTCTGTAATAATCTTTATTTTCCATATTTTCTTGATATATTTGTTTATGTTTTTTTTTTTTTTTTTTGATTTTTTCTCTAGTTTTATCATTTTTTTCACCTTCTAGTCGACTCATCCTGTGTAGTTCAAACCATTCTAGTCGACTAGTTTGGTCAGTAGCTTCACAATTGAAATTTCTTCACCTTCTAGTCGACTGATTGTTATTCTAGTCGACTCAAATACTTTCTAGTCGACTCAAACATCACTCTAGTCGACTACTTTGCCTTCCCAGTCGACTCAAACCCAGCCTGGTCGACTCAAACCTCAATCTAACAGACTCACCTAGACCTAGTCGACTCAACCCACTATAAAACCTAAACCACCTTTCATCTTCTCCATCCGCCTCTTTCAACCTTCACCCATTCTCAAACCCTCTCCTCTCAATCCATCTCTTACTACCATCTATACCTTCAAATCATCACCTATCTCTCATTAATTTCACATTTCCGTCATCTTCCACCCATTTCCCTCATCCAAATTTCTTCATTCTCACTCTCTCACATCTATATATATACACCATGATATATCTATATATCTCTATATATTTGTGCATCATCTTCTACAATGCCACCAAAGACTCGAGGTCTATTTCGGAAACGTTAACGCATTGATGGAGGCCAAAGCTCCACCAATCCACACATTCCTACGGCTGTTGATGAAGAGGAGTCGAATGAACCTCTTCTTCTTGAGGTACTTCTTCTTGATGATGATAATAGAAATAAATTCATCACTGTTTTTTATCGCCGTGCTCCTACACCTTGCCGTATTGTCACACAAGATTTATGCACTGAAATTCGGGCTCAAACTTTCGAGTTATTCCGAGCAATTGGTTGGGATTTTTTTGTTTCTCTTGACATTCCGGTATTTCCGCGAATTGTCAAAGCCTTCTACGCTTCTCTTGCAAATCACAAGGAGAAATTACTCCCTCATCTTTATTTTAATCTATGTGGTGAAGACGAGACCGTTAATGACAGCGAAATCAAGCGCATTTTCTTACTTCCGAATGACGGTATCCGCCACTTCTCCAAGGATTGGTATAAGGCTGATGGTTTTGATTGTATTGAGGCTGTTCGGGTCATATGCGTCGACAAGGAAATTTCGCAGAATGCCGGTATTACCTCTTCTATGCTACTACCCGAGGCTAGATTAATTCATAATGTTATTACTTATTCTATTCTGCCTAAATCTGGTAGTCGTAGTAGTGTTTCTCGTATGGAGGCGTTTTTGGTTTATTGCGTTTTGACAGGAACCCGCGTTGATTTAGCTTATATTTTCCGTTCCGTCATTCTCACATGTCAGCGCAAGCCATCTGACCCGCTTTTCTTTCCCGCGCACATTACATATCTACTACAGCGGAAAGGATTTAAATTTCCAAATGAAATATCCGAGCATCATCCTATTTTTCTTGACGCTACTCATGTCAAGCATATGCATATTCTTTCTGATGCGGAAGGAAATTTCATTTCTGAAAGTGCACCTGCTCCTCGTTCGCGTACAGCTCCTAGCGGTTCTGCATCGCGCCAGGAAGCCTCTTCCTCAGTTCTTCCATTGGACAGTGCTTCGGCTTCTCAGGCTGCTCTTCTCACCCAACTTCTTGGAGTTGTTCAAAGCAATACGGAGCTACTTAGGCAGCAGGAACAAATGCTTCAGCACCTTGATACGACCGTAAATCAGAATACGGAAGCCATTCGATTGATCAATGAGCGCCTTGTTCTTCATGATGAGGAAATGTCTACCCGTATTACAAATCTGGCTGGGTCACTTGATGACCTCACTCTTGGACAAAGGAACCCTCGCTCACGCACCCCTCGACGCTGACAAAAAGGGGGAGAAATTATGTTATTTGCACTATCATGTATTTCATTATCCGACATTAGCAATTTCTGTTTTTGTGTGGCTTGTTATGGTTATTTGCGACTTGTTTGTTATTTCCATGTTTTTTAGTATAAACGGCTTGTTTTAAATTGAAACATCTATGATATGCTGGTTATATTTGTTATCTCAAATGTGCGCCTATTTATATATTGTATCAAAATGCCCATTAAATTGAAAATTTCATTTTCTAAGGGGGAGCATTTAAACAAAATAGTATGCACATATTGAGGGGGAGCATCACTTGATGTTTCGCCAAATGCCAAGCAAACACAAAATGTTTTGTCATCATCAAGGGGGAGATTGTTGGCTTTAAAATTTACTTTCGGCAAACAATTCCAAAATTGATGATAACAAACCATTGAAGAGTGTTTGATACTAATGAATTTTCGAGCTTAAGTTTTCAGCAAAAGACAGGTGAACGACTCGGAAAAGAAACTCGGAAAGAAAACGACTCGGAAAGCAAGTTCGGAAAGAAAGCTTGAATTAAAGTGAAAGGCCGTAAAAGAAATTGAAGCGCAAATGGAAAATCAACGGCAAAGGCGAAAGTCGAAGACTCAAGACTTGGGGTAGATTGGTCGGGAAGCGATCATTGTAACAAGGTAATTTTATGCGTCGATTTTATCGTATAAGCTCAAGTATAAAATGAACCAAATTCAAATGAAATGAAAAACGCTTTACCGAACTTAAACGGAAAGAAAAATATTTTTATTAAATGTTTTTCATGTTTGAGTCGACTAAAATGAGTCTGTGTATTTTCTACTAGTCGACTAAAACAATCAGTAGCTATAGGTTTTTCATCCACATCAAAAGAGTCGACTGAAAAGAGCTTGAGTCGACTAGACTACATCATGTAGTTGACTAGAACTCATTCTAGTCGACTAGATGGTCCAAAGTAGTCGACTAGAACTCAATCTAGTCGACTAGATGGTCCATTGTAGTCGACTACAACAGAGAAGTAGTCGACTAGAAGATCCTCAAAACCTGCAGATTCTTCAGAAAATATTTCCCATGTTTTGTGGACTGTGTTCAATGGTATTCAAACGGCTCTTATCTTTCAAATACTATAATCATTCTTCAAAACCCTAATGCTATGCTATATATAGAATGAGATGTGTATATTGAAAATCAAGAGATTGAAATACAAGAAGAAACAAAGCTATCAAAAATTCTGCAGAAATTTTTCTCTACAAAAGCCATTGAAACCAAGCTTTGAAAATCTGATTTTCTCCAAGTTTCTTTGAAAATCAAAACCTCTAGTATCTCTTCTTATTCTCCAAATATCATTCATTGATCATACCCTTTGAGAATACATTTCTAGAGCTATTGTAAAATCACCAAAAACACTTGAGCTTATATTGATTTATCTTCCATAAACACCTTTGGGTTTTGAGTGTTTTTGTTCTTGAGTGATTTTATTGATTACATACGAATTTGTAATCTCGGACAAGTGAAGTCCACCGATTGTTCAAAAGAGGGTTGTTCTCTTGATTGAGGGACAAGCTCGAGAGGCTTGTGTTGTAAAGGTTTGCCATTCCACCTGTGAAGGAAGGGCCATAGTGAAAGGATCGGGAAAAGTCTCAAGAAGGGGTTCTTGAGCCGAAGAGTAGGAGTTACCGAACCTCAAAAAAATCACGGTGTCAAATCTCTCTATCTCTTTCTCTTTACTTAATTATTTTGCATGCCATAATTGCTTGAATATCTTGTATGATATATTGTCTTGAAATTAATAGTTAGAGAAGTTCAAATTAAATCATTCACTTACTTATTGTGATATAGTTTTTATTTGAGAGTGTTCTAATCTCGAAAAGAATTAGACCTAATTTTTGAACACCCTATTCACCCCCCCTCTAGGGTTAATTAGTGACTAACAGAATCTTTTTCAGAACCTTCGCTCTGCTTTTACGCTTTTGGGTACAGAGTTCCTTTAAAAAATTTGCGTAGGGTGGAATTTGGGCTATGATATCTAAGAGAGGCAAATTAATCTTGACTTGTGGAATGTTTTCAACATGTTAGATGTTTTCTGCTTACCATATTTGGCTGGCTCTCGACGTTGAGGAAATGGCGTTGCTTTCTCGTAACTCGCCCTTTCTGGCTCATCTGGCAGTGTCTGATTGATCTCCATATCCACTAGAGGTCATTCTTTTTAAACCCTTTCAGCTGCCTTATCTGTTGTTTTTCGCTTACTATCCTCTCTTCATGCTGCTCCTCAACCCTGTTCTCCACCTCTTTCCCACTTCTCAAAGTTGTAATGGCTTGCACCGACTCATGAGTATTCTGGGCAAAGGATCCGAGCTCCAATGCTTGTTTAGGCTTTGGATTGACCACCGGCTGACTAGGAAATCTCCCTTCATCTCACTTGTTTAGCGCATTGCATACTTGACCCATCTGCGTATCCAGCTTTGCGATCGCTTGAGTATGAATGCCTAGCTGGTTCTGAATGGCTTGCAACGTCTTGTTTAGGTTAGCAAAATCATAAGCCGACAGTTGTGGTGGTGGAGTTTGACGCATTTGAGGTTTAGGTTAAAAATTAGGTTGGTAATTGAAAGGTCGATTGGACTAAGAGTTAGATTGGAAATTTTCAGTCATGATTTGTGGTTGAGAATTGAATGATTATTGACTCGGAGGAAAATTTGTTGGAGGATTTTCCACATTATGAAAGTGATAAGAGAGATGTGGATGATTCAGCCAATTCGAGTTATATATATTGGAAAAAGGAGTATTATTTGAATTGGTCCATGCTACATTAACATCAGAGGTAACAAACTCACTACCCTGACTCTCATTTTGGTGAAAATATGGTCCTACTGGTAAGACCTCTCTCAGGGATGAATGTGTAAGATTAATGAACTTATCGAGATTTTTCCCTAACACCGGCCACCGATTTTCTGACATCATCATAGTTATCCCCTCTATCAATGACAAATGCTTTGTCAGATCTTCTTTCACGTCCATTCCATGCACGCATCTCAAATTCATATTGAATCAAATGTTTTCCCATACTGTCAAACAGATCCAAAAGTTCTTTCACTGGCTTAAGTATAAACTGACCCTCCACTGCCACATCAATCAAGTTTTTATGCTCGGATCCAAGTCCAAGATAAAAGTTCCGCGCAATGTCTTGCTCCACAAACTTGTGATGAGGGCACTTGAGCAGAATTTCATTGGATATATCACACGCGTCATGGAATTCCTGACCGGGCAATTCTCTGAAGTGGGTAATTGTTTCCTGTGCTTCATAGGTCCTACCAACAGGAAATTATTTTTCTAAAACTTCAGGGTTTAAGGTTTCCCAATCTCTTTTAATATACTTATCTAGAATGACATACCATCATTTCTTTTTTCTCTCAAAGAAAAAGAGAACAATCGCACACGCAAAACATTCGCACTTAGATTCTCAATTCTAACTGTAGAGGCCAATTCTAAGAAATCATTAATATGCTGATAAGAGTCCTCGGTCCTAAGTCCAAAGTATTTCAGAAGCATATTAATGACACTAGATTTAATCTCGTAATGTTTGACTCCATCCTCTTCTGGAAATTTAGCATACGATTCGTACGTGGACGACGCGTAATATCCCTTCAAAGACATGGCTGATGCCTTTTATGTATTGGTATTTTGGTCGACCATCTCTTCTTGCTCCAACTGTCAATGATGCTCCAATTCCCTAGCTCGATGATTTTGATGAAAAGTTCATTCGATCTCAGGATCAAAAGGTACTAACGCAGTATTAGGGTCAAAAAGGGATCTCATATCAGTCATGCACTAAGCGAAAAAATATATATTTTTTTTTTCTTATTTATGAAAACAAAATTAACTACTTCTAAATTACTCTACTTATCAACAGAAAATAGAGCTAAAACTAAGTGCAAAATTAAGATAATCTAAAACTCACAAGAGATCCGTCGACGCAACTTCACGCTGCTCCGCTATCTCCCTTTATGCTTTTCAGAATACCTGTCAATCACACAAAAATTCTAACCTTAGATACAATACAATAACGCAATATGAGTAAACTACTAAAGCAATGAATAATGCCAAGTCCTCAACAGCGGCACCAAAAACTTGATTTCCGCTCAGGGTGGTTAAAAATATGTGTTAAGAACACACCCTTAAGACGACCTAGGTTTTACCTATTCGCAAGCGCACGAGTCAAATTATAGTATAGAAACGGCTTGAGAACGGGAATGTCAAACCAACAAAGACTTGGTTATCCACTTCAGTAGTTCAAAAGTATTAAGTTATGTTTGGAAAAGAGTTTGATTTTATTTTTGAGAATTTAAACTAAAATTAACTAAAACAGAATTTAAATTGATAATTTGATCAAGAGAGAGAGAAAACTAGGGTTTTCATCGCTCCACCACTAACTGCATAATATAGTTCTCAATTTGCATAATTGTAAGAGGGCAATCTATAACTATGAATAAGGTCGAATACGACCCCTAAAAGGACCGTCAACCGGATTCACTACAACCCATCTCCGGACAGAGTATGACTAGTACATGCACACTACTTTACTCTAATCTACTCCTACAACATGAAATTAAACTAAAGCATGTCTAACTTATCTAGCCGAGGCATGGCCTGTGTAAACCTAGGGTTTCGAGTGTTAAGAACAATTGTGTAGAAAATCATGAATTAAGCATCCGAGTTCTACCCTATATTGAATAATCATGATTGAGTAAAACAATATATTCATTCCATCTATGACAAGAATTTAGAACAAATATAGAATTTTGTATCAAGAATAAAAACGATCTCTCATCTACAATAATCATCACAGTATAGTCATAGCTTCCCCTGTTACAATTGAAAACAAATAAAGAACTACATTACCTGGTTACGGTTTTGCTAGAAAACCCTAGATACCGGTTTAGTTGATCATGGTTGATGGAGACTACATCGTTGATGTAGAATTACTCACCATTTTCCTCATCTCTGGTTCTCTAGGTCTTGTATAGCTTCTCACCTTCAATAGATATATATATCTAGAGGCTGCTTTAGAAATTTAACGTGTAAAATAAGCTCTCCCCAAACTGATGTAAAGCTTGGTATTTATAGGCAAAGCCGAGGGAAAGCCTAATGGTTGCCCTTTTTGGTAATTTTACACAAAATCTAATCAAAACCCTATATTATGATATGTATGTGTGTATATTCACGTGCATCAAGGTGTAAATTCGCAGCCACCACAAGGGAAAACAAGTCGGGGCAAAACAAGAATTTTAGCAACTAAAATTCGCCAGACCCCTACGCCATAAGCGTCGTATGGGGAACTACGCCTAGGGCTTAGGCTTGCCTACGCATGGGACGTAGGGATTTTTCATCTTCGTCTGCTTCAGGCATAGAAACGACACTATCTAGCCACTTTTTATTGATGTGGGCATAGGTCAGGTGTGGCAAAATACTTAGAACCAGCCTTTCTTAATAATTGTGCCATTTGAACCCCCTCGAATCGTTTGTCATGATTCTTGCAATTGTGGCTCAAAAAAATGACGTTTGTGCCCTCCGGAAGCCACGTTTCTCTTAAAAACACCTCTTAAACTCTCCTCTTGGATAAAAATAAGCATGTCTTTAGTTAATTCACCAAGTTAGCTCTTTTTCTTCCTTAAGCTCCTTAAACACACAAACGACATAAAAATACCAAATAATGGAATGAAAAGACGTAACAATAGGAAGATAGAGGCTTAAAATGGACAATATTGAGCACCTATCAACGATAATCAGAGTTCTATTCACCTTGATAAAAATTATACTTTTCATGTCAGATCGAAGCATATTGATGCGAAGTACCATTGGATTAGAGATGCTTTTTATGACAAGTTGTTGGAACTTGAAAAGATTCACACATATTGCAATGGTTCAGATATGTTAACAAAAGCTTTCGGAAGCGAGAAAATTGAGGCTTGTTGCTCAATCGACGGGATGGAGAATCCCTCCACAAAGTTGTGAAGGGGGAGATTGGTGGGTGGGTTTCCATCCTTTATGGAGGATGGCCCAATGATGCCCATTTGGGTTTTCAGTAAAAGCCCACATGGAAGAAAATATTAGGGTTTCCACACCCTTTGTTCGCAGCCGTGCACACCTGCCAATCAGAAATCACACACAAACACACAGCAAATAATTGACACAAAGATATATACGTGGTTCGGCCAAATCAGCCTACGTCCATGGAGAGTGTCGTTTCACTATCGATCAATGAGAGGATTACAAAACTCATATAGTGTTTCACTCACACGTGTATTGATCACCCTCACCGATGTTTCACTCCCACCAAGAAGAATACTAATCTGTATTTTTCCCTATTCTCTATCTCTATTTGTGCACACAATACAATAGGTTAGACCCATTATTTGTAGGAGAGGTTAATTGGTGAACAAGACAATTGGTTTCCCAAATCAATTAGAATCAGGAGTCTTTAAGTCAATCTCCTACTAAAATAAGTATTGCTTGGTGGCTAAGTTTAACTTTTCCCATAAGGAAAATGAGTCACCAAATATAACAATCTCCCACTTGACGACTTTTCACCAAAAAATCAACTTCATCAATTATCAGTGCATTACGGTACTCTCAGTTCTATCTTCAAGCTTGAAGATCCATTGAAGTTGAACACAACTTTAGTTTCTCAGTTGTCACCACTTTGGTCAACATGTTGGTTGGATTCTTGTTGCCTTGGATCTTCTCAAATGTCAGCAACTCATCCTCTAACAGAGATCTAATGAAATGATAACGAAGTCCTATATGTTTAGTCCTCGAATGAAATACTGAATTCTTTGCCAAATGTATCGCACTCTGACTATCACTATTCAAAACATTCTTCTCTTGCTCGAATCCCAATTATGCCAGCAAACCTTGTAACCAAATCAACTCTTTACTAGCCTTTATCACAGCAACATACTCAGCCTCTATAGTAAATAATGCTATAATCCTCTGTATCTGCGAAACCCAACTGACTGATGTGGTACCAACTGTAAAGATGTAGCCAATAGTACTTCTTCTGTGGTCTATCTCATTAACAAAATCTGAATATACATAGCCATGTAAATTCACTTCACCTTTTCCAAAACAAACGAATTTGTCTGTGGTACCTTTTAGATATCTCAATATCCACTTCACTGCTTCCCAGTGAGTCTTACCTAGATTAGACATAAACCTGCTGATTGTTCCCACTACATATGCAATATCTTCTCTCACACAAACATTGCATACATCAAGTTTCCAATAGCTGAAGCATATAAAATACTGGTCAAGTTGTTCATCTCTACTTCTATTTTGAGAGACTGCTCTTTGGATAATCGGAAGTGACTAGCCAATGGTGTGCTAACCAGCTTAACATCACTCATGTTGAACCGCTTTAAAACCCGTTCAATGTAGTCAGCCTGAGACAACAACAAAATACCCTTATGCTTGTCCCTATTGATTCTCATACCATGAATCTGCTTTGTTGTGCCTAAATCCTTCATCTCGAACTCATTTGCCAACTGCTTCTTCAACTTACTAATTTTTGCAAAATCAGACCCAACTACTAACATGTTGTCAACGTAAAGTAAGAGCATGATGTAACTCATGTCAAACCTCTTGAAGTAGCAACAATGGTCAGCGTTGCATTTGTTGTAACCATGTCTCTACATAAATTCATCAAATTTCTTATACCACTATCTCAGAGCTTGTTTCAAACCATACAAGCTCTTTTACAACTTACACACAAGTTTCTCTTTGCCTCTGACTGAGAAACCTTCCGGTTGTTGCATATAAATCTCCTCATTTAGGTCACCATGGAGGAGAACAGTTTTAACATCTAACTATTCTAGGGGAAAACCCTCTGCTGCAACAATGCTAAGAACTGAACGAATGTCGGTGTAGTCGATTCCTACTTTCTGCTGAAAGCCTTTAACTGCAAATCTCTTGGAGCCATCATGTTCCTCTTTGACCCTATACACCTATTTATTATGGAGAGTTTTATTTCCTACCGGCAGCTCGGTTAGCTTCCATGTCTTGTTAGAGATAAGGGACTTCATCTCATCTTCCATTGCAAGCTCCCACTTGCTCGCATCTGCTGCACTGCATGCTTCATCATAGTATTTTGGTCATCTCTATCTATGAGCAACACGTAATTTATGTATCTCATGTTTGGTAGATGCGGCTGTGAAGTCCTCCTAGGTACAAGAATAGGAGTCGAAAAGTGCGGTGTATCATCCTGTTGAGTATTGTCGTCTGCAATTTGTTCTTATGACTGAGGACTCTCACTATCTTGAACATCATCTAACTCAACATACACAGGATCACTCTGTGCTGTAGGATCTGAAATTGTTGCGTCTCTATCCTTGTACATCACCTTTTCATTGAACACTATATCTCTGCTTCAGATCACCTTCCGGTTTTGATCATCCCACATGCGGTAACCATACTCATCACAGCCATATCCAATGAGAGTGCATTTCTATGATTTAGGTTCAAGTTTACCCCTGGCATTATTACTAATATGCACATATGCAACACAACCAAAAAATCTCAAATGTGAAAGTGTTACCTCTTTACCGCTCCATACCTCTTCTGGTATTATGTGCTCCAATGGGACTAATGGACCTCGATTGATTAAATACACTGATGTACTGACTTCTTCTGCCCATAAATATTTCGGCAACCCTTCTTGTATGCGCATGATTCTGGCTCTCTCAGTCAATGTCCGGTTCATATGTTCTGCTACGCCATTCTGCTGTGGTGTACGTGGAATAATCTTCTTTAATCTGATACCATTCTTATAGAAAACTTTCTTGAAACCGATGTTCTGATACTCTCCACTATTTTCTGATCTTAATCTCTTTATCTTCAAGCTCGTCTCATTCTCTACTATAGCCTTTCATTTCTTGAATACACCGTACACCTTAGATTTATGTTTCAAAAAGTAAACCCATACCTTGTTGGAATGGTCGTCAATGAAGGTGACGAAATAGGAATTTCCGCCAAGAGATGAGACATTTGTTGGTCCCCAGACATCAGTGTGAACTAGCTCAAGCTTCTCCTTTCTGAGATTTCTTCTGTTGCTCTGGAAACTCACCCTCTTCTGATTACCAAATACGAATCCTCACATAGTTCGATGTCAATCGATTTCAAGCCTGGTAGTTTTCCCTTTGAAAGCATAACCTTGAGACCCTTTTCACTCATGTGACCTAACCTCTGGTGCCACAGGTTATGATCTTCCTTGCTTTCTGTAATTGTTATCAACGTGCTAGCTTTGGTGGTAGTGTAGAGCGTACCAATTTTCTTTCCTCGTGCTATAGTCATAGCCCCCCTGAAAACATCCACTCATCATCTCTAAAAGTTGTTACATGACCTTCACTCGCCAACTGGCCTAACAAGATCAGGTTCTTTCTCAAGACTGGAATGTGTCTCACATCCCTCATCTTCCATATCGATCCATTGAGTCCGATATGTACTTCACCCTTGCCAACAACACTGTAGGGTTGATTGTCACCTAGATAAACCTTTCCTGGGTTACCAAGTACATAGCTCTAAAAGAGCTATCGACTTGAGGTGGCATGGAATGATGCTCTAGAGTCCAAGATCCAAAACTTTGCTTTTCTCTCCAAAGTGCATATCAGCGCATCATCTGCTTCTTCTAAGATAATATTTACCTTAGTCTTGTTCTCCGCCACCTTCTACGAGGATCTGCACTTGTTCTTGAAGTAACCAATGTTACAGCAATTCCAACACTCAATCTTTTTGAAATTTTTGGGACCTCGAGACTGTGAGCTTCTCGATCTTGACTTGGAACGACCACGCCTTTGACTTCTACCTTTCTTCCTATTTGAACCTCTACCTCTGCTATCAACGTTCAATGTTAAACCACTGTTAGAAGAGTCTGATGCCTGCCTCCTGATCTCTTCTGTGAGTACCATACTCACCACAAAATCATACTATAACTTTTCTTTCCCTGAAGAGCTACTAATCGTAGCCAATGTGCTGCTACAACTCTTAAGCAATTGGATTAGGATCAAAGTTGCTTTCATTGCGACAGTGATTAGGATATCACCAGATTTCATATGCCCAACAATTTCATTGAGAATATTAAGATGTTCACTAACCTTTCCATTCTTGGACATCTTCAGATTGACCAATCTTTTGATGAGATGTACTATGTTTGCTGCAGACGGTTGTTCGTACATATTATTAGAAAGAGCGTCCATGAGGGACCTTGCAGTCTTCTCATTCCTTATGTTGAAAGCAACAGACTTTGACAACATTAGTCTGATCGTACCGAGAGCCTTTCAATCCAGGATTATCTAATCATCTTCTTTCTTCGATTCTGGCTTTTTTTCTTCTAATGGTAAATACAAATTCTTTTGAAATAACAAGTCCTCAATTTTCATCTTCCAAAAAGCAAAGTTTGTATTGTCAAACTTGTCGATCATTACTGTATTTTCTTCTCCCATAACTCCCACTGAGCCTTTTTGAGATGTTTGGAGTTCAATCATGCAAAACCAAGCACATGGTTGCGTCCGGAATGGTCCAAAACCAGAAGAATGCCTCTAACCGCGTAAAAAAGGGTACAAACTGACTCCAAACGAGAGAAAAAAAAACAAATCAGCACTAAAAGACAAAATAATGCTGACCTGGCACTACTGCTGATGTGGTAGTGCTGACATGGCATCGTCTTCTCAGGTGAGCACGTGGTGGCTTCGATGGCGACGCGCTTTAGTGTTCCGACATCGTCTCGACGAGACGAAGCTCCTAGTATTGTCGGATTTTGATTTCGAACAACTCTGATATTTGAATCTAAACTAGATTGTACGACTTCTGGATTTGCTCCAACCTGAAGCTCTGATACAACTTATTTGGGTTTCCACACCCTCTGTTCAAAGCCGTGCACACCTGTAAATTAGAAATCACACACAAACACACACCAAATAATTGACACAAAGATATATACGTGGTTCGGCCAAATCAGCCTACGTCCACGGAGAGCACCGTTTCACTATCGATCAATAACATGATTACAAAACTCACACAATGTTTCACTCACACGTATATCGCTCACCATCACCGATGTTTCACTCACACCTAGAAGAATATTAATCTGTATTTCTCCCTATTCTCTCTCTTTATTTGTGCACACAATACAATAGGTTGGACCTTGTATTTATAGGAGAGGTTAATTGGTGAGCAAAACAATTGGTTTCCCAAACCAATTAGAATTAGGAGGCTTCAAGTCAATTTCCTACTCAAATAAGGATTACTTGGTGGCTAAGTTTAACTTTTCCCACAAGAAAAAGGAGTCACCAAATATAACAAAAGAACCCTAATATATTTATTAGGAGTAAATAATACGTGAAAAGAGTGATAGAGAGAAAATTGAACAGCCGCCAAAAAGAGAGAAAAAAGCCCAAATTCGAGATTTCTCAAGTTTGTCTACTTTTGATCTAGGGTTTCCGATCGGCAAGCATTTCTTTTTCGATTGAGCTGAAATTTGGCAGGCGTGTTCACAACACATGGTTCTATTTTTGAATAGTGAAATTCAGATTTTAGAGATTTTCTGGAGTAGCTTTTGGGACAGTAGCTCTGTTTTGATGAGATATCTCCTTATTCTTTAATCAATAGTTGTATTGTTGCCAAAAAAGATTGTTTCTTGAGATTGTTTGCCTCTAGTTCTACTTAGAGAGAACCCTTGTTTACCCATTATTTCTTGATAATGGAGATTTTGGTGGAATACGGTATTGTGGTTTCTACTTCCCATACCGGGAAGATTTTTCATGTAAAAATTGGTTGTGTCTCTTGTGTATATGCGTTTATTCAGATTTTACACTAATTAATTGTTTCATAATTTTCACATGAAGAGTGAGAATTTATTATTTCCGCAATTTTGTGTGATTCCCATTGTCTAATCGGATCGGTTTCTCCCAACAAATGCATGTTCATTCATTTACCAATTGGGAAGATGAGAGGTTTGAGTCTCCTAGGAGACATTGCGGGTGCATGTGTGAGTATGGATTCGTAACTTTAAAAAAAAATGCATTTTCATTCTCCTGATCACCTTAACAAATTATGAGACTTGTGCTTGAATCATTGATACTTCAAATTGTATGGCTAACTCTAGAACATGACCTAGATTGGAACTGATAATCTTTTCTAGTTGAAGTTCTTCTAGCTTCTCATCACTGCTAGTGTGGTGGCTTAGATGATTTTGTACTTGGGGACATAGTGGCGACACTCGCACTGGGCGTGCCAAAAATGTGTTCCCTTAGTGCTTGTTTGGCAACTGGTGTGGTTTTGTTTTTTGGTTTTGTTTGGTTTGGGATGGGTTGGGTTAAGTTTGGTGTGGTTTTATTCTGAACTGAAACCATGTTTGGTGCAGATGATTTTGGTGTGAGAAAAAGTAAAGCTGAAAAACCAAACTATGTTTGGTAGAGTTGGTATGATCTGAAATTCTGAAACCAAATCATGTTTGGTAACTTGAAATGGTTTGACATTTTGTTTATTTATAATAATATTTTGTAAATATATATGTTTTTTTTAAAAAAATACATATAACGATGAATTTTTGTTACAAAAAATATTAATATTGAATAATAATATTTCACCATATTGCAAGAAATATTCAATTGCTTCATATATGTAGTTTAAAAATGTATAATCTTATTCCATCTGAAATTTCAATGTTTTTTTACAATTTAAATGAGACATAAAACAACACCCAATGTAATTTCAACTTGCTAGTGTAGAAGCATAGATACAAGATTTTGTATAAGATATTTCAAAAAAAATAAAATATTTTTGAAAAAATAAAAGATTCCAGTAAAAATATATATATATTGTATATTTTTCAAAAAATAATAAATATTTTATTTTTCCAGAAATATTTGTTTTCCCGAATATTTTATTTTCCCCAAAATATACTTTTTCCTCATATTTTATTTTTCCATAAATATTTTATTTTTTCAAAATATTTTCATTTTTTAAATTTACATATATATATATATATGTATATATATTAAAAAATGAATTGGTTTGAGTTATACAATAATACATCAAATTTAATTGGTTTGGGTTAAAGAATGGTTTTGGTTTCTATTGCATAAAACCAAACCACACAAAACCATCTATTAAGATGGTTTGAAAAATGGAGCATTTGGTACACCATGGTTTGTCATTATTAGCCTAAACCATACTAGCCAAATATGGATTGAGTCATATTTTATAATCCAAAATCAAAATTTTCACACTAAAATCATGTGCCAAACAAGCACTTAGGAAATTATACAAGTACGCGGGTATGCCGGATTCTTGAAAGAATCAGATTGTATCGAACAAAAGATATCCTTATGGAGTTGACGAGACAGATTGTATAAGAAATGATTACGAAAAATTTCGGCTCCTTTTATGCCTCAATGGAAAAGACTTATCTTGTGTAAGGTTCCTGAATTGAAAGATATTAAAAGTGTAAAAAGTTTAATGATATAGGTTGAATGTAAAGACTGAAGTAATTGAACTGTTGAACTTGTGTTAAAACATGAATTGAGATACAAGGAAATGAAATGACATAAAAAAAAAAAACTGTTGAACTTTATAAAATATGTTGCAAATATATATCTACTCTATCTCGAAGTGTTAGTGGTAGGTGTGTCTAGCGATGGTAGCTGTAACATATTACACTTCCCAGTACTAGCCGTATTCAGCTAAACGGTGATGGAAAAAAATACTGTCCATCGGATCCTTAGAATGGATTGGATTGCACCTTAGAATGGATTGCATCACGTAGCAAGCGAGCCCTACTGATTTGAGCCCACAAGAACACCGGATAAGATCTAATATATGGGATCCCACTAGAGTTTGGTTCAGTGAGCGACTAAATAGATTGAATCAAAGTCCAATTGTAATCGGCATTGAATCAACATTTTAGGGATAAAATTGGAGAAATTTCAAATCTCGATTGAATGCTCTAAAATGCAACGTTAGATAAGTTTGTTGTGCTCTAAAGTGAAACCATTAGTTAAGGAACACAAGCAAGGAATCATGTTTTATTGAAAGAAGAAGAGAGCAAGGACTCTCTCTTCAAGTATACAAAATCATATCAACCCCATATATATATATATATATATATATATATATATATATATATATAAGAGGTCACAAAGAATAAATATTACAAGAACCACTCGACCAGATGGATAAAGCTAGCTGACAAACGAAAACCAGATATAATAATAGTTACTAGGAAATACAGTGACAATAACTCATCATATAGCCAATGTTGATGCATAAGTTGCAACAAAAAGGAGGAGTAAGTGCAGAGGAGTTGTCGAGGTGATTGTATTTCCATCGGAGGAGCCAGTGTCCGTTGGTACTGTTTTGGTCCCAGTTCCTACATCCATTGAAACATATCAACATGAGCATTCTTGTCAAGAAATTATTACAATTCATTGAATTTATGAATCATCTTTGTTTATATAGCTATATATATATATGGAAACAGCACTGTCATGTGGAATGAATTGAACATATAAATTCATGTACCTGAACTGGGAGTTTCTGGTGTTCCTGCAGGAGAGTTGGCTGGAGAAGCAGCTGTTGCAGTAAAGATTTTACAAAGTTGATTAATAGAGTAGATATATATTTGCAACATATTTCTCGTAGGGTGTGTTTAATTAGATAATACTAGTAACAAAAACTGAAGAGAATATGGGTAGAAAATTAATTTCCCGATATGGTGACAGAGTTCACAGTAACATTCCAGGGATTTGCTATTTGTAGTTTGATCCCTGTTATAAATTACTCAAATTTTCTCATGTATTTTGCAGGAAAATTTCATGAAAAAGTTGGATAATCATGGTTATTTGTTTTGTTAAAAAAAATTTATATTGGATACCTCATTGGAGTAGGATTTTTATACTTAGGCCTTTGTTTGACAGAATTTCTACTTCTGCTTATGCTTTTACACAGAAGAAAAAGAGAAACAAAACCGTTTTGGAGAAACTGCTACCCATTACTTTCTTCAAAACACTCTTTTAAGCCTCAAAAGTTTTTTTTTAGAACATAGCCAAATACTTCCAAGAAGCCCAAAACAACCCTTAAAAAGACAATCCAAACGGAGTTTTATGCCTTGTTTGGCAAAATTTCTGTTTTTGTTTTTTTCACACCCAAAATAAATAAATAAACAAAGAAGCTGAAGAATTTTGGAGAAAGTGCTACCACTAGCTTTATCAAAATACTCTTCCAAGACTCAAAACTCTTCATAAAACATTAGCCAAATATCACTTGAAACAACTTTTCAACCCAAGTGACAAAAAACAACATTTAAAAAGTCATACCAAACAAGGTCTTACCGTTGCATTGGCTAAGGGGTGGAGTCTGGACATTGCAAGCACCGGGAAGGGCAAGAGCCTGAGTCTGGTTGATATTAAGGCCGAGGGACGATCCACCGCCGTTTAGTACCTGACACAAACACTGAGGCTGCGAGCGCACAACGCTGGCCAGCTGCGTGCAGCATCCTGAAGACGGCGTGGAGGAGTTGCCACTTATGTAGTTGAGGCATGGGGACATGCTAATGATCACATTTGTGCAGCTCGACGACTGGGCTGCTGCTTCTGCCCACAGCATGGTCACTAGGACTAGGACTACTGCTACCTCAATCCCTTTGTTTGCCATTTGATGTTTTGGTAAAACAAATGAAAACTATTACTGGATGAGGAAATAAATATAAATATATATGTATATATGTGTGTATGTATATATGTATATGTTTTGTTGAGATATAATTTGAGAGTATGTTGCTTATATAGGAGAAGGGATTTGGGAAGAGATGGGGTGTGTAGGTGACCAGCTTCTCCTACTCATCAGTGGGTTCTTTGGTAATTACTAAACAAATGAAGAGACTATAACAACTCATTTATTTATTTATTTTTATTTAAAATTAATTTTATTTACACCCCTGAACTATGTTAAAATATTATTTTGATCCTTTTACTTTTGTATAAATGCAGTCAGACCCCCTAATTGAGAAAATGACACTGATTTGCACCCCTTATGTATTTTGGCACCTTTTCATACCTAGAACTCTGTGAAATGCTTAAACTACTCTTAGCCCCTATCCATACTTTAATATATCACTTTGACCCCTTAATTTAGAAAAAAATTATATTATTCAAAATTCAAGGTGTAAATAAAATTAACAAAAAATATATATATTAATTCACATATTTAACTAACACAAGTATTTACATTTAAAATATTTATATTTATATTTATCAAATTTGTAAACTAATACAAGTTTTTATTTTTTTTATTTATTTTTATTTTTTTCATTAAAATATTTATATTATATTTATCAAACTTGTAAACTAACACAAGTTTTCATTTTTTATTTTGATCTTGAAACATATTTGATTTTTCTAATATATATTTTCAATAGTATTAGACACACTTAAGAAAATAATAAAATTATTATATTTTAAATCAAAATCAAAATAAAAAATATTTGCATTCTCAAAACAATACTAAATTACACACATAAATAATAATTTTTGGTCAAACATATACATTTATAATATTAAAATAACTATAAAAAAATTATTTATATAAATTTAATAATAAATTTGTATTTTAAATATAATTCATATAATTTATAAAAACTTTATTCAATTTTTCTATCTCATGTCTC
Organism: Cornus suecica; assembly: GCA_963922005.1. Taxonomy (NCBI): domain Eukaryota; kingdom Viridiplantae; phylum Streptophyta; class Magnoliopsida; order Cornales; family Cornaceae; genus Cornus; species Cornus suecica. Next base: position 25,848,323 of record OY998241.1, read on the forward strand.
CTCGATCCTGCTACCACAACCACAATAACTAAAAATCAAACACAAAACCAATATGAAGCAAATTCGTGATGGGTCATGAAAATGTAAATAAAAAACACGAAATAAACCACCAATAATTAACAGAAACAAAACCCAATAACCAAAATTGACAGAATAATCAGTTAAATCACATATACCCATAAATGAATTTGTGGGGATTTACCTTGAATGATACAGAAGCAGAGGAAAGTGGTATGGGTTTGCCAGCGACGAGAGCAAAAGGACGGCCTCAAAATCAAAGAGAGGACGACGGAGGAGGTTGGGATTGGAGAAGAGGAAAGTCGCAGAGGTAGTCATCTCTTCCACCAGTGCAATTCGCATTCGCGATTGAAATTTCATGGAGCAAGCATTGTTCTTGGAGTCAAGTTGCCATGGAGTTACGGAGTTAGGGTTTCAGTTCTGTAAATGCACTAAATTGCAAATCCAAAAAGAACTATTGACTAATTTAAGTTAGGGAGTTAGGGTTTCTGCCATTTTTGGTTTGAAGAAGAAAAAGATGGTTATCAAATGCCTTGTAGCCTGATGATATCACATTTCCTCCCCAAATGGGAGGTTAGGGGTTCGAGTCCGATATGACTCATGTGGGTGTGTGTGCATTTCTTACCGTTCAAAAAAAAAAAGATGGTTATTGGATAAATATTATTAAAGTTTATGATGATTTTTGAATAAAAATCAGATAAAAGTTTATCTTACTAAATTATAGCATGGTGGTCTGAGGTGGTGGAGGTGGCGGTGGTAGAAGTGTTTGTGTGAGGGTGGGTGAAATTAGGGTTAGGGGTGGAGGAGGGGGTTGAGGGAGATGGGTTGGTGTTTGGGTATAGGGATAGTGATTGTTTGGATAGGGTTTAAGTCATTCCAGTTATTTCTATTGAGGATAGTTTTATAATGGAAAATAGGGTTGTTTTGCAAAGGGTATATTAGTCAATTCATTCAAAGTCAACATCCTTTTTCGGTCTGGGGATGCACATGAAATGTTTTCCCTTAATTAGGATGTGTAAATGCATTTATGCAAAAATGTGAGGGTCAAAATAATGTTTTGATATAGTTTAAGGGTGTAAATGAAATTAACCATTTTATTTAACTATTTCAAATGATTATGAAATGAGAGACAGATGATTGGGTGTGTTGATGACCAACTTCTACCTTCTATCACAAGATTGTTGATTAACAACCTCATCAATATTGGATGTTAACGGTGTACTCAGATTCTATATTACTTTTAGGAACTTTCCTAAGAAGAAAGCATAACGTGTCTCTGACTCCTACCTTTTTAAAGGCTCTAAGTAGCTTAATCAGCTTCCTTTTCTATTAACACAACTATTTGTGGACTATAGGAGCTTGAAAGGTTATGATGAGTGGCATCACAAGGAAATAATAATAAATACTATTATAATAACATAAAACGAGTTCTCAAAAAAAAAAAATTGTTTTGTTTTTTTATTTTGGAAGGTAAGTAACTCACATGTACACACTGTTTCTACTGAGCCTCGAATCACTTTTCTGAGAATAAGGACAGATACGACTTGACCATTAAACCTTGACAATTCATAAACTTGAAATATTTTGGTTTAATTAAGAAAGGACGCAAAAACATCGGAGTTAACATTATATATGGGATTGGCATCCGCGTGTACAGAATTTGTAAATGATTGGGAGCAGAACGTGAATAAGTGGTGGATTGATTCTTTTTTTTTGAGAAAAAATGGAAAAAAAACATGAAGTTATTAGTATTGCCAATTAATAAGGATTATCCATCCAAAACCCAACTCTATTTTTTTTTCTTTCTAACCAAAAATTAATTAAAGGGTTAATTTCATTTACACTTCTTGAGGTATGTCTTTATTTCAATCACACCCCCTTAGGTATGAGTATCTTTATTTACACCCCCTCATAGTATGAAATATTTAAAATGCCCTTGATCCAAATATCTCTTAAATTACTTTAATTCTAGAATAGAGTCAATCCTACATCTAAACACTCCTAACCATCCCCCCCCACCCCCACATATATATATATATAAAACACACACACATATATATATAACACATACACATCTGCACACACACAATCAATTTCGTGGGTTTGGAGTAAAATCAAATGCATGAGTTTGGAGTCGATTTCGTCGTTTTCATAATTAATTTCATGGCTTGGAAGTGGAGTTGGAGGTGGTGGTGGAGGTGGTGATGGTTGTGGTGGAGAGAGAAAATTAGATTAATTTAATCGAATAATGAATTAAAAAATATAAATTTATTATTAATTTTATATGAATAAAGTGTTCTTATATTTTATTTCCATATTAAAATAGAAATTTGTTAGTTGGAATATTATAATGGACAAATTAAATATTTCATTTACATAAACAGTAAAAATAAATTTATTTTTGGACCAAAAAATGCTATTTATGTGTGTAATTTAGTATTTTTTTGGAAATTGCAAATATTTTATATTTTTCTTTTGATTTAAAATATAATATATATTTTTTATTTTTTGGATGTGGTGGTGGTGGGGAGAGAAAATTGGATTAATTGAATTGAATAATGTATTAAAAAATATAAATTTTATATGAATAAAGTGCTTTTATATTTTATTACCAGCACTAGATGGTAATTTAGGTATTTACAAAAAAAATTAGTATGATGTCATCGTTAAGGGAGTGTAAATAATAAGAATCTCAAACCGAAAGGGGTGTAATTAAAGATATTCAAATATGGAGGATCTGATTAAAATAAAAACATACCTTGGGGGTGTATATGAAATTAACCCTTAATTAAACTATCAAGGTGTTCCAGCCCATATTGGACAAACAAAAGTGGGCAGATCACCTAACCCAATATATTACATCACATAAATTGCAACCCATGTATATAAGTAGGGCTGCAAATGAACCAAGTCATTCGTGAGCAGGCTCGGGTTCGGCTCGTTAAGAGTTTGGCTCGTGCTCGTTCGTTTAGTAAACGAATCGAGCCTGAGCACAATTTTTAGGCTCGTTTAGTAAACGAGTCGAGCTTGAACATTACTAAGCTCGGCTCGCCAAGCTTGTGAACAGACTCGTCTAAGTTAAATAGTAAAATTATATCATATTTGACAAAAGAAAGTGTTCAAATTGAACAAATTATGAAGATTATTGTGAAAAAATTATAGAAATTAGGCGGTCATAATATAAAATTCATTCATAAAAAATTATACTAGTGAAAATATGTTAAAACAAACATGCAACAACTCAATCCAGACAACTATTATGAAGATTAATATATGTTGCACTGAAACGAGTCGTTCGTGAACAAGCTCGGGCTCGGCTCGTTAAATCTGGCGTTCGGCTCAGGCTCGTTCGTTAAGCAAATGAGCCGAGCTTGAATACATTTTTTCGGCTCGTTTAGCAAATGAACCGAGCTTGAACATTCTAAAACTCGGCTCGGCTCGGTTCATTTGCAGCCTTATATATAGGAGAACTAAACTCAAAGCAACTAGGAGACCTTTAGGAAAGCTCTTATTAATTTGCTTAAAAACCAATTATGCTTGATAACAAGAATTGAGTAAGCAATAGAAAATAACATCTAAAATATTGTATTAGTTAATCCCTAGTGAAACCCTTTGTACTGGCATTAATTTGCATAGAATTAGTACCCCCACTCACAAATCTAATCCAATTTATTATTATTATTTTTGGTGAGTCACACAAACTCAGATGCTGTTGCTTAACAAATCAAAAATTTTAAAGTGTCACAATTTGTATAGTATACAATCGAAGGCTCTATTATGTCTGATTGAAAAGTCAAAAGGTTATATAACCAAGCCAAACCCACCTAAACTCTCATATGTTTCACAAAGTTAGTTATGGTAGCTGAACCCCATAACAACTCTAACCTATGTGTCCATCCCATTAACTTCATTAATCCAAACCCTCCATCTATAAATTCCCTCCTCAATGTATTTCTCACCACCACCAAAATTTCCTTCCTTTAATACATTTACTTCCAACACTTGAACGTATATCTCACATCCCATACACAACTCTCCAATCCAAAAATGGAGGCTTTCGTGCCCTCTTCGCGCCAAGTATCGTGCTTGATGATAGCGTTGATCGCTTCCATCATGCCGGTCTATGGCCAGACCACATCCCCTTGCACACCATCTATGCTCGCAAGCTTCACTCCTTGTATTAATTTCCTTACCAATAGCAGTGTCAATGGAACTTCACCAACACCGGGCTGTTGCAATTCGCTCAAGGCCCTCACCGGCAACAGCACATATTGTCTTTGCTCTATTGCAACCGGAGGCGTCCCCTTCCGAGTACCTATCAACCAAACTCTAGCCATCTCGCTGCCACGCGCTTGTAACATGCCCGGTGTGCCTCTCCAGTGCAAAGGTACATGACCACATGTAACAATTGCATACTAGCTAACTGTTCCTTGGTTGTTCGACTCTTCATTTCATTTCTCATTTTTCTTTTTCGTTTTACAATGCAGCCGCCGCTGCTCCAGTTCCAGCTCCAGGTACCATATATTTTTGATTCATTTGATTCTCTTATTTTCACAGTATCTAGACATTAACAGTCCATGTTTGACTTTAAGACTTTTTAAGGGATTGAATTCAATTATAACTTCAGTTGTATTCAGAGTCCGCTGCTTTTCATCTTTACCCGTTTTCCCTTTTTCTTAGTGGGGTCATTATAATTAAAGTGCTTTTTAGACTCCAACAAACATAATCCGATGAAGAACTGGACAATTATTTTAGGACAAGTACTGGAGTTAAAGTAGAAAATGGACTATTTATATAGAACCAAAGAAGTATTACTCAATTTGGGTTAGTTATTAATTAGCAACAATTCTAACGAACTTCACTTGATAGGTCCTGCGCCAACCATGTCTCCCGGAGCTTCTCCTTCGACTGTTTCTACACCAGTGTCCCCAACTTTGGCACCGGAAGCAGGTACAAGTCAAGATGTCACTCCAACCGCAGGATCGGAAGCTCCACCGACAAGTACTACAGGGAGCAAGCCAGTTCTGACCCCATCCGCTGCTCACACTTTTTCACCTTCTCTTCTGCTGGCTTTGTTAGGGGCTATCACTTTGAAGTACTATTAGTTTGTGTGTGCCAATGTATTCAGAACAATTCTCTGGTGTGAGGAATAATTGTTTTGGGATTGTTCAAATTATTGGGTGTTGATTGATTTGTTCTTTTTGTTATAATATTTGTAATATTTATGTAATGATGGAATCAAAATCTATTATTTGTTAAATTAGATCATTCCCTGGTGTGAGGAGTTATTGTTTTGGTTTTATGCAGATTATTGAGTGCTATAGATTGATGGGTTCTTTTTGTTAAATAATACTGGTAATTGTAATAATGGAATAAGAATATTGTTATTTGTTAAATCAATCTTAGTGCTAATATCCAGAATTTTCAAGATCCAAGGGTTGGACAAGTTCATAGACATTTTAATTTATATCACAATGACAAACCCCACATCTCACAAATGGTCAATATCCATGGATCATAGACAAGCAATTGTCGTATAAACTGTGAGTGTACATTTTTTTCATTTTTATTTTTGAAATTTCAGCATTTTATAAAAGGAAGAAGCTAGAAAGCCATATACAATACTTTGGGGCATACCCAAGGAGAAAACAATGAAAATCATGGAAGCCCAATGTCCACCAACCAAAAAAAAACCAAATAGGATAAGCATATTAAATGGTAGCTCCAAAATACCTAGCCAAAGTAGAAGAGACTACTTGTTGAAATGGATATTACATCAATTAAGCATATTTTCCCAAGATCCAACAGGTCACACAAACTCTCCTTTGCTCTTAACAGCATAACACATCTGATCTATGAAGCACCGATACTTCTCCGGAGGCGCCGTGGCGGTATCGGGGATGTATTCAGCACCGATACTCCTCGAATACTCCCTAACACGTGTCCGATACTCCATAGAAGTATTCAATTTTTTTTAATTAATTTTTTATTTTAGTATACAATCAGGATACGGCTGGATACGACACAGATACGCTAAAATACTTTTAGGATAAATTTGGGATACGATGGGATCAGAGTGTAATATTAAAAACTTTTAAATTTAAAAAGGGTCAACTGATAATTTGCAAACAAAACCCTTTTCTTCTTTTAAGAGTTAATTTCAATAAACCCCCTATAGTATTGAATTTAATCAACTAATCTCTGTACTTTCAAATTTCACCACCTTGACCCCTCACTCTTATATTTCAGTCAAAATACCTAAATTACCCTCAATATATATATTTCAAAATATATATATATTCGGAAAAAATATATATATTTCCGAAAAAATATATATACTAACTGTGTGAAGTGTTGTTCTTTTATACTATTGAATTTCCTTTGTCTAAAGTGCTTTAATTTCACAAGAGGCGCCCTTCTCTGGCCGGGGAAAAGCATCGAGAAATTCGTTGTCATAGTTTTGGAATTCCAGTCAAGCAATAAGGGAAACAACCTTATGTTGAAATAGCCTTATGGTTAAATACAAGAACAAGTTGAACAGCAACATCTGTAATGTGAAGAAATCTAACATTGAGCCCGAAGCAGCATCGATTCCTTGGACTTTGCAGGGCCTTGAAAGACTCGTGGAAACAGATATCTCCGTTGCGACTTGTTTCTTTGACAACTTGAAAGACTATGAAGTAAACATCAATTGGCATGTCAAGGACGTCACAGTCTGAGTCAGCAAAAGGATCCACATCATAAACTGAACAGAACAAGCCATTTCCGAGATCAAAGAAACCAGCCTGAAAGCATATAAGCTTGACTTGGAGTCAATCTTTGACAGGTACGAGGTCGTAAACTCGGATGAAGAACAAGAAACACTTTGCATAATTATATTCTTTGTACTGGCATTAATTTGCATAAAAGTATTACTCTCTCTCACAATCTCACCCAATTATTTATTTGGCATGGTGAGTCTTTCCAACTCAAATCCGTTGCTTGTTACAATGTATTAAAGTTGAAATTACCTAGAAGACGGTGAACTAAACCTAGAGGGGGTGAATAGGCTTATTATGAATTAATTGACAAATTAAAATTTTAATTGCGAAAAAGTCAATTTTAATTCAATTCGTTTAAAACAATAATTCACGCAATAAATAATATAGGTGCAGAAAATAAAGCAAGAGACGACACCAATATTTTTATGTGAAAAAACCTTGGAAAGACTCCAAGTAAAAAATCATAGATACGCTCAGGTATCGATGCACTATGAATCAAGAAGTACAAGACTTTATGAAGTTTTAGACCTACAAATCACTCATGATCTGCATTTCTCCACTCGACGTCTGACAGTCTTGAATCACTCGCGCTCCACGAAGCTCTCGCTCCGATCTTCGTACTCTGACCGCTCTGCTTCTCAACGGATCAAAGAACCACAAAGCCTCCTGGTTCGATCTTCGTACTTAGACGGCTCCGCTTCTCAATAGATCGATGCAACCACGTTGCACAAGGTGGTGAGATGATTTTTCAGCAATGGATCATCCAATTGTTCATAAAGATCTTCGATGTAGAAACACAATTGGAAAATCTCAAAAACAAGAGAGAACTAGAATATATATGATCACTCAATAATTTTCTCGCTATATATCTTTGTGCATAAGTATATGAACTGTAAAAGAATTGCAGCGATCTCTGAAAAGCCACAAGTCACCCCCTTCTCTTAGGTTTAACTTATATATATATAGAAAAGTCTTTAATTAATGGTAAGAATCATTTTCCAATCAGGATTCGTATTTCCACCATTAAATCTTCCAAATATAGACTAATATGTCAATGATAGTCCAATATACCAATAATAACTTCAAATTATGTCGCAAAGTAGTTAGGAGTTGATTGCATAGCATGACAAAAATTTCCAAAAATTAATCTACATAGCCATTTACCGAGTACTCGGTGGCTGTTCTACCAAGTACTCGGTTAACACTCATGTGTGCACAATCGTGCGCTAAGACGCACAACTCTCTGGAATCACGCCACTTTTGCGCAATTGTGCACCAATGCGCATCTTACCAAGTACTCGATAACACTCCCACCGAGTACTAGGTGGAACAAAATACAAATTTCTCTGAAATCTTTGCTTCTTTACATTACTGCTTCCAGCCGTTGTTCCACTGAATATCATTTGTATATTCACCACTTTATATACACATTTAACACTTAACAACTCGATTTAAACTCACAACTCTCAACATAGTTTTTGATCAGAATTATGTCATTAATAAATAAATGTTCTTTCAATTTCTCCATTGGCATTTCTGAGACAAAACCATGTTTTACAAATATAACCTCACGATAAAATAAAATCTATACTTACGAACACACACCAACAAACATAGACATAGACTTTTATTTTGATCTCATGATAATCTACGAATCCTGCAATTACAACACTTAAACAAACATACCTGTGAAAAGCAAGTGTGGAAAACAAATAACAGGAATAATCAATATTAAATGATCATGGACAAAACACACAATATCAACATGAAGTATAATGATCATTAATCAATAATAATTAATTATCCCCCTAATTTAAATACTTCTCCCTATACCAAAACAATCATTCCTCCTTACTAAAAACTTATCCCCCTTTTTAAATACTTCTCCCCTTTTTTTTCACTGAAATGACAAGGAAATAAATAATAAAAATAAAAATAGTCAAGAGAGTTTAAGGAGAAAAAATAAAGTGTAAATAATGGGAAAATATACGGGAAGACCAGAGAATCTAAGGAAAACTTATATTAAGACATAGAACTCTAAAGAATATATTCAGATTCTCAAGTAACAAAAATCTTTACGATGCATGAACTTAATACTAATGCATGAATGAAAAATGTTCAAACTAAAAATATATATATTTTTTTGTTCTTAGAAATATGTGAGTAGAGCAGTAGAGACAATAAGCTAATCCTTAACAGATCATATTCGCATATTTGACTTAACTATTATACACACGGTAGTGAAAAAAATCAACACACATACCTTGTAGTTATAAGCAATCACAAGACAAGCTTTATATAGTCTTTGCATATATAAAACATATTCAGGTGCAAGCAAACAACTAAGATGAAAGGAATACGTACTAATTCTAATAATCTCATCACTAACCGTGATGATACTTAAGTCCAAAACCTAAGTTAGAAGTTAAATCGTTAGCTCGGACCTTATTGCTTTTTAAGGGAAATACAACTTTTTTGTATTTTTATCTCGATTTTTTATCTTTTAAACCCCTTTATATATATTTTTTAATTTTTCTCCCATTTTTAGGCGAACACTCAATGCTTACTGAGGCAAGAGGCCTGGTTACTCATATTGAAAATTTTGAGATAATCACGTCTGCATTTTTACGCGAATACTCAATACTTGCTGAGGTACTGAGACTCGGTTACTCAGCAGACGGACCATTGCTCTAAGGGATTTTAAAGAGACATTTATATATTTCATTATTTCAACATTACCCCAACATTCATGAACATGCAAAAGATATTCAAAAGCATCGATTAATCTAGCATAGCTCATGAACCTACATATCACTTCGGGTTAGATGAAAAAGACTAAAAGTTTCAGCAAGTATTACATTCATCTCCGAAGTAAAACAAACACCCAAGATTAATGAGTTTTAAAATAATATTTAAACATGTCAAGTGAATAATCATATTCTCAGGTTAAACTAACAACTCCTATTCCCATAAGCATAATATGAGAAGTAAATATGAGAATGGAGTGAAATATGACAACCATTTGTACCCTTAGCCAAGCTCAACATGCTAAGAATTTTTATTTTATAATTTTTATGGTGTTTTATGTCATAATATATGCATGAAAATCCTAAAAGTAATAATAAAACATGATACATGCATAATAATAAACAAAAATAAAAAGGCAATATAATAAAAATGCATGATAATGTATCAATTCTAGGATAAAGAATAATGCAAGATATTCATATAATGATACATATGAAGGTATCTATTCTAAAGAAAGCATGCCAATAGATTTTCTAAGACTTATATGCTTTTGAAAATCTAATGGTTTTGTAAAGATATTTGCTAACTGAAAATCAATAGATATAAACTCTACAGACACTATACCATCTTCAACAAGATCACAAATGAAATGATGTTAAATATCAATATGTTTTGTCCTAGAGTGTTGAACAAGATTTTTAGAAATATTTATAGCACTAGTATTATCATAGAAAACAGTCATTACGTTTTGTGAAAAACCATAATCATGTAACATCTGACGCATCCACAAAATATGAGTACAATAACTACCAACAACTATATACTTAGCCTCAACAGTGGAAAGGGAGACACAATTTTGCTTCTTGCTATGTCAAGCAACTAAACAATTACCAATGTAAAAACATTTTCCACTAGTACTCTTTCTATCATCTACATTACCAGCCCAATCAACATCAGAAAAATAAGCAATCTCAGTATTAGATCCTGATGGGTACCACAGTCCATAATTAATAGTCCATTTTACATATTTAATAATACGTTTGACAGTTGTAAGGTAAGACTATTTAGGACTAGTCTGGTAATGTGCACAAATACCAACACTAAACGTGATGTCGGGTCAATGGACAGTTAAGTATAACAAACTCCCAATCATACTCCTATAAAGTGTAGGATCAACATCTTTGCCTTTAGTGTCTACGCTAAGTTTGACACTTGTACTCACAGGAGTGCGAGCATCCTTAGCCTTATCTAAACCAAACTTTTTTATTAATTTCAAGGCATATCTAGTTTGAGAAATAAAAATCCCATCAGTTAATTGCCTAATCTGCAGCCCTAGAAAAAAGTTCAATTCTCCAATCATCCTTATCTCAAATTCATGCGTCATTTGATCTCCAAAATAATGAACAAGTTGGTCAAAGGTGGAACCAAACACTAGATCATCAACATAGATTTGACCAATTACTATATTACTTTCAATTTTCTGTATAAATAGTGTTTTGTCCACTCCCCCTCGGGTAAAACCTGTTCCCAACAGAAAATCGGTCAATCTCTCATGCAAGCTCTAGGAGCTTTCTCATGCAAGCTCTATGAGCTTGCTTTAACCCATACAAAGCCTTTCTAAGCTTATAAACATAACCCGGACAATTAAAATCTTGAAATCCTTTAGGTTGCTCCACATATACTTCTTCATGAAGAATTCAATTTAAGAATGCACTCTTAACATTCATTTGATATAATTTGAATCCAAGATGACATACGATAGCAAATGAAATTCGAATAGATTCAATTCTAGCAATTAGAGCAAACATCTCATCAAAGTCTATACCTTCCATCTGTGTATAACCTTGAGCAACAAACCTAGCTTTATTTCTTATAACAATACCATTCTCATCCTTTTTATTTTTATATATCCATTTGGTACCTATTACACTTATGTCCTTAAGTCTAGGCACAAGATACTACACATCATTCTTAACAAATTGTTGAAGTTCTTCTTGCATTGAATTTATCCATTCATTATCTTGAAAAGCTTTTTTAACATTTTTTGGTTATAAGACGGATGTATAACAAGCATAAGAGATTTTATTCGTAACCTTTCTACGAGTCACCATCATTTTATCAACAGATCTAATGACTTTATCTAAAGGATGATTCAACTTAACTCTAGAAGATGGTTCTTTAGTATAGGCGGAATATTATTAGAGGGTTTATGTGATCCTATAGGACCAAGAGTATCTTCATGATCCACATTCTCCTATTCAGTATCGATAGGCGAATCATCACTTAATAGGAAAAATGGTTCACTTTCATTTTCCTCTACAGAAGACCGAGACTCATCAACACATGAGTCATCAACAACCACTTTGGCAGATTCCATCATGGTTTAGGTTCTAAGGTTAAAAACCCTATATGCCCTACTAGTCAGTGAATAACCCAAGAATATTCCTTCGTCACTCTTAGAGTCAAATTTTCCTAAAGATTCTCTATCTATAAGAATACAACATTTAGATCCAAAAATCATAAAATATTTTATATTGGGTTTCTTGTCATTCCATGATACATATGGAGTTTTTAAAGTCTTAGGCCTAAGATAAACTCTATTTGAAGTGTAACAAGTTGTGTTCACTACCTCGGCCCAAAGGTTTCTTGGAACATTCATTCCATGTAACATAACATTCCCCATTTCCTCAAGAACCTTATTATTTCTCTCAACAACCCCATTTTGTTGTGGAGTATGTGGTGTAGAAAATTCATGCTTTAATTATTTTTCATCACAAAAAGTATCAATTCCTGAATTTTCAAACTTTTTTCCATGATCACTTCTTACTCTAGTAATTGGATAATTTTTCTCAGTCTGGATTTTTAAACAAATATTCCTAAACTTTTCAGCAACTTTAGACTTATCACTCAAAAATCCTACTCATGTATATCTAGAGTAGTCATTAATCATAACAAAAATATATTTCTTACCTCATTTGCTTAAGGTCCTAGTAGGTCCCATTAAATCAATATGCAATAATTCTAAGGGTATAGAAGTACCTATGGTATTAGTCTTCTTATGTTGATATCTAGTATGCTTCCCTTTTTGACACGGACCACACACAAGCTCTTTGCCATACCCAAGCTTAGGAACACCTTAAACAATTTCATTTTTAGTAATATTAGTTAAATCACGAAAGTTAACGTGTCCCATTCTTTGGTGTCAAATTTCTATCTCATCAAACTTAACCTTATTGCATGCTAATTTGGGATTAGGAATAATACAATAACAGTTGTCAGATGACCGCATACCTTTCATAACACAATTTCCAGAAGAATCAATAATTAAACATTTATCAGGAGAGAAATTGACATTATGGTTATTATCACAAATTTGGCTAATACTTAGTAAATTTGCTTTTAAGCCCTCAACATAAAGTACATTTTCCAAACTAGGCATACCAGAAGCCACAATCGTTCATTTTCCTCAAACTCTAGACTTCTTTTCATCTCCAAAAGTAATTATCCCACCATTACTTTCCTCGAAAAAACCAAACAATGACTTATCTCCAGTCATGTGCCTAGAACATCCACTATCCAAATACTAAGCACTAGAATCATGTGCTCTAAAAGCAGTGTGAGCAACAAAACAATGTATCTCACATCTTCTTACCCATGCCTTTTCTTTTTATGAGCTCTAATTGTCAGCTTTGACAAATTATTTACCTCCTTACTCAAAATCCTAATTTGATCTTCAACATTGGGTCCTCTTTGAGTTCTTGGATTCATCATTGAGTTCAAATTTCTTCCTCTCAATTTGAAACACATGGGTCGAATATGTCCTTTCACTCCACAATGATGACATATAGGAACAAATCTTTGAAAAGAATTATTAGGAATCTTATGATACTTAGAAGTAAAGAGAAGCTTATTCTCAACCGGTTTTCTGACATAGGATTGAACATTAGGATTTCTATCATATTTACCTTAAGAATAAATTGATACTATTTGGGAAGTTCTGAGAAAGGTAGTTTTGGGAATGATATTTGAATTACCCGTTGTTCCTACGAACCCTAATCATTTATTATTTCCCACAGATTTACCTATACTCAACCTATGATCAAACTTAAGGGTTCCACTAGACCATTTATAAATAGTTAAGTTAGCATTTTTCAGTTCCTTTTCCAAAACCTCAATTCTTGTAGATTTCTCATTTATATCAGATCTTAAAGTGACTAATTCCTTATTAAGATCATCTAAATTATTCAGAGCAAGATTCCTTTCTTATTCAGACTCAATTAATTTTTCAGACAATTGAGTTTTTTGGGTTTGCAAGAGATTTAGGGTTTGGGAACTATTGGCTAATTCGTCTCTAAAACAGTGTAATTCTTTGTCCATCTTTAAATATTTAGTCAATAGTTGATTGTGATGATAGTTAAGTTGAGTAAGTTTATCAAGTAATTCATCGTACGAAGCTTGAGGCATGTCATCACAATCTTCATCACCCTCTGAATTTTCATCTCCAGACATCAACCATCTGGTAGCAACTTCTTTAATCTCCTTGTTTTATGCAACTAACACGGTGTAGTTCTCAGACCCATAACCTACCTTTAAGTCTATTGCATCACTAGTTGATCTATCATTCGATTCATCATCCCAAGTGACAGTTAAGTCTTTTGTCCTTTTTAACGTATTAGCACACTCCGCTGTCAAGTGACTATATCATTTACACTCAAAATATTAAGGTTTTTTCTTTTTAAAGTCAAACTAGTCATTCCTAGATTGGGGTTTATTTGTATTTCTCAAATCATTTAATATATCCCCAAAATTCTGTCATTTTCCATTCCTTTTGCCACTATTAGCCTTAACAAATTTGTTTAACCTTTTAGCATACATGGCAATATCATTCATATTCAACTCACTTTCTTCATCAAACTCAATTGGATCTTCTCTAGTGGTTTTAAAAGTTATGTTCTTTTCTTTAGTGTTGCTAGACCTCTTAGGGATTCTTTTGAACATCTCCATCTCATAAAATTTTAGGTTTCCAGCCAATTCTTAAACTTTAATTTCTTTAAGACTCATAACTTCTGAGATGATAGTAACTTTAGACATAAAACGTTCAAGGAGAGACCTAAGAATCTTTTTTACTATAGTAGTTTCAGGAATGGGCTCTCTTAGATTGTGACAGCCCGTTATTATGTCAGTTAGTCTATCCCAAAGTCATCATAAAGTTCATCCTCTTCAATCTAAAGCTATTCAAATTTAGAATTTAATATTTGGAGTTTTGATTCATTAACTTTTGAAGTCCCTTCATGAGTTACTTGAAGAATATCCCAAACTTCTTTGGCATTTACAGACGTGGCAATTCTCTTAAATTCACTTGAGGTAACAACATTGTTTAAAACATTCAAGGCTTTAGAGTTACAATTAGCACCGTTTGTCTCCGCAGGAGTCCACTCGTTAGGCGGTTTTAATTTAGATTTATTAGTAGTCTCGTCTATCACAATGGGAGGTGAGTACGCTATCTCTATAGCAATCCAGACTCTTTCATCTAGAGATTTCAAGAACATTCTCATCATAGCTTTCCAATACGTATAATTAGAGTCATCAAATAAAGGGGGCCTTCACGAGGTAAGTCCATCTTCTAAGTTCAAGATCTAACCCTAGGTCGTTAACCTAAATCAGGGCAAACCTTGCTCTGATACCAACTGAAATTACCTAGAAGACGGTGAACTAAGCCTAGAGGGGGGGTGAATAGGCTTATTATGAATTAATTGACAAACTAAAATTTTAATTGCGGAAAAGTCAATTTTAATTCAATTCGTTTAAAACAGTAATCCACGCAATAAATAATAGGGTAAATTACAGTTTCACCCCCTCTTGTTTGGACATATTATACTTTCACCCCCTCTTGTTTGGATAATTACACTTTCACCCCCTCTAGTTTGGTTATGGTAACACCTTGCCCCCTCTAGTCTGATTTCAGGTGTGATTTTACCTAATTACCATTCACATTATATTATAATTTTATGGTTATAATCAATAAGCTCCCCTAAACTATTGAATTTTCACATTGCTCCCCACCCTTGTGGGTAAATTACAGTTTCACCCCCAAAAATTTGAAAAAATATTTAAAATTTTAAAATATATATATAATTCGAAAATATATATATATATATAATTCAATAAATATATATATAATTCGAAAATATATATATATAAAATTCGGAAAACATATAAAATTCATAAAAAATATGTAAAATTCGGAAAAAATATGTAAAATTTGGAAAAAAAATTCTAATAAGATGGTTCATTAAAGATGATTATCCAAACCAATAAATGGGATGGTTCATTAAATATGGTGTCGAAAAAAATATATTTTTCAAACTAATAAATGGTGCAATCTCTAATCTGTAGACATGAATGGAAACATAGGATGGTTCAAAAATATTATTTTATATTTTGCAAGGAAGCTAACACATCATGGTACAATTTTCACATCTACCTTCACAAACAAACTACAAGGTATATATGCCAAAATTAACAATAAGCTGAAATGATTAACAATCCTTATTTACCTAAACAAGAAATTAAAACTCATACAATTTTGACTCTAAAAAACCCAAACTTTCAACCATTTAGTGTGTTATTTTTCCGAATTTTATATACTTTTTATAATTTTATATTTATATTTTGAATTTTATATATATTTTTTGAATTTATATATATTTCAATATTTATATATTTTTTTCAAATTTTATATATATATTTTTGAAATTATATATATATTTTTTAATTTTATATATTTGTTTCGAATTTATATAGTTTTTCCGTATTTTATATATATATATATTTTAATTTTATATTTATATTTCGAAATTTTATATATTTTTCGAAATTTATATATTTTTTCAGAATTTTATGTATATTTTTTCTAATTTTATATATTTTTTCAAATTTTATATATTTTTTCAAATTTTTGGGGGTTAAACTGTAATTTACCCATAAGGATGGGGGCAATGTGAAAATTCAATAGTTTAAGGGGTTTATTGATATTAACCATAAAATTATAATATAATGTGAAGGGCAATTAGGTAAAATCACACCTGAAATCATACTAGAGGGGGGCAAAGTGTTACCATAGCCAAACAAAGGGGTGAAAGTGTAATTATCCAAACAAGAGGGGGTCAAAGTGTAATATATCCAAACAAAATGGGTGAAACTGTAATTTATCTTAAATAATATAGGTGTAGAAAATAAAGCAAGAGACGACATCAATATTTTTAAGTGAAAAAAACCTTGGAAAAACTCCAAGTAAAAAATCATGGATACGCTCAGGTATCGATGCACTATGAATCAAGAAGTATAAGACTCTATGAGGTTTTAGACTTACAAATCACTCATGATCTAATAGTCTTGAATCACTCGCGCTCCACGAAGCTCTCGCTCCGATCTTCGTACTCTGACGGCTCCGCTTCTCAACGGATTAAAGAATCACAAAGCCTTTTGCTTCAATCTCCGTACTCAGACGGCTCTGCTTCTCAACGGATCGATGCAACCACGTTGCACAAGGTGATGTGATGATTTTTCAGCAATTGATCATCCAATTGTGGATAAAGATCTTTGATGTAGAAGCATAATTGGAAAATCTCAAAAACAAGAGAGAACTATAATATATATGATTTCTCAATAATTTTCTCTCTCTATATCTCTGTGCTTAAGTATATGAACGGTAGAAAAATTGTAGAGATATCTCAAAAGCCACAAGTCACCCCCTTTTCTTTGGTTTAACTCATATATATAGAGAAGAGTCTTCAATTAATGATAAGAATCATTTTCCAATTAGGATTCATATTTCCACCATTAAGTCTTTCAAATATAGATTAATATGTCAATGATAGTCTGATATACAAATAATAACTTCAAATCATGTCCCAAAGTGGTTAGGAGTAGATTACATAGCAAGATAAAGCTTTCCAAAAATTAATCTGCCTAGCCACTCACCGAGTACTCGGTGGCTATTCTACCAAGTACTCGGTGAACACCCATGCGTGTGCAATCGTGCGCTAAGACGCACAGCTCTCTGGAATCACGCCACTTTTACGCAATTGTGCGTCAATGCGCATCTTACCGAGTACTCGGTGGAACAAACTACAAATTTCTCGTAAATCTTTGCTTCTTTGTACTGCCGCTTCCTACCGTTGTTCCACCAAATATCCTTTGTATCTTCACCACTTTATACACACATTTAACACTTAACAACTCGATCTAAACTCACAACCCTCGATATGATTTTTTATCAGAATCATGCCATTAATAAATAAATGTTCTTACAAAAATACATTATCAATTGGTCTATTATGTCTGATTGAAGAGCCAAAAAGTAATACAACCAAGCCAAACCCACCTAAACTCTCATATATTTCGCAAAATTAGTTAAGTTAGCTGAACCTCATAACCACTCTAACCTATGTGTGCATACGTTAATTTCACTAATCCAAACCCTCCATCTATAAATTCCCTCCTCATTGTCTCTCTCACCAACACAAAAATCGAACACTTCAACTACAGGAAAATCGCACTGCATATCTCACATTCCATACACAACTCTCCAATCCGAAAAAATGAAGTCCATGTAGATTTTCGTACCCTCTGCACGCCTAGTTCCGTGCTTGATGGTAGCATTGATCGCTTCCATCATACCGGTCTATAGCCAGACCACATCTTCTTGCACACCATCCATGCTCACAAGCTTCACTCCTAGTATTAATTTCGTTACGAATAGCTCTGGCAATGGAACTTCCCCAACACCGGGTTGTTGCAATTCGCTCAAGACCCTCACCAGCAATGGCACAGTTTGTCTCTGCTCTAGCAACCGGAAGCGTCCCCTTCCAAGTACCTATCAACCAAACTCTAGCCATCTCATTGCCACACGCTTGTAACATGCCCGGTGTGCCTCTGCAATGCAAAGGTACCGGACCACTTTTAACAATTGTATGCTAGCTTAGTGTTCCTTAGTTGTTCGACTCCTCATTCCGTTGCTCATTTTCCTTTTTCATTTTACAATGCAGCCGCTGCTGCGCCAGTTCCAGCTCCAGGTACCATACATTTTAGTTTCAATCAATCGTCTAATTTTCACAGAATTCGACACATTAATAGTCCATGTTTGACTTTCTGACTTTTCAAGGGACTGAATTCAATTATAATCTACTGTATTGATAGTACATTAACATTAATTATCATGTTTACCATATACTGCATTGGTACTCGAAACTGCACAATTATTTTGGGGCAACTAAAGTTGAGAAAATGAACTATTCACATGAGACGGTCATGGTATTACTCCTTTTGCATTGTTTATAAAATAGTGATAAAATTTAACAACTTTCACTTGATAGGTCCTACCGCATTTGCGCCAACCATGTCTCCCGGAGCTTCTCCTTGGACTGTTTCTACACCAGTGTCCCCAACTTTGGCACCGGAAGCAGGTACAAATCCAGATGTCACTCCAACCGCAGGATCGGAAGTTCCAACGACAAGCACTACAGGGAGCAGGCCAGTTCTGACCCCATCAGCTGCTCACACTATCTCACCCTCTCTTCTGCTGGCCTTTTTTGGGGCTATCACTTTGAAATACTATTAGTTTGTGTCTATCAATGTGTTCATTCTTGTTTTGAGAATCATTCTCTGGTGTGAGGAATAATTGTTTGGGATTGTTCAGATTAGCTACTGATTACTGAGTTACTTTTGTTATAATATTTGTAATGTTCATGTAATAATGGAATCAAAATTTATTATTTGTTAAATTAAATCATTCTCTGGTGCGAGGAATTATTGTTTTGGTTTTGTGCAGATAATCATCTCTTGGTGCTAATATTCAGAATCTTCAAGATGCAAGGGTAGGACAAGTTCATACACATTGTAATGTACATCAGATTCACAAATCACACATCTCACAATTGGTCAAAATCCAAGGGTTAGACCAATCCAATCAGGTGAAGGCTATTCTTATTATGTGTTGAATTAAATTCCATTTCATGGTTAGTGTTAATCTCACATTTTCAAGATCCAAGGGTTGCACAATTACTTCATGGATAATATATATGCATAAACACACACACACACACACGCATATACATATCTATATCAGATTGATAAATCATACATCTCATAATTTGTCAAGATCCAAGAGTTGGACCAATCCATTTCAGGTGAAGTTCATGCTTAATTCATTTGTGTTACCAGTCACCAAAAAAGCTAGCTTCCAAGTTGGTTAAGAAAATGTTGATCATGCTTACAACACATGCCTTTTGAATTACCAACTCAACCTTGCAAGCTCTTATGAACATGCCTCTAAATAATAATAAATGTACAACTTACTTAATCTTATTTAAAAGAAGACTTAATTTGACAAATTAAATAGATGTGTGGCTTTCTCAATAATACAAGCTTGCCCACCTCTCCAGTGTCATGTTTTGACCTTACTTACATGCTGGTTCAATAAAAAGTCACCAAACAAGTCCATGGATGTTGCAATAATTGAAATTTTGATCTTCCCTCTGTAGGAAAAAAGAAAAATAAAAAATATGAAAGATAAGAACTAGGCACCTTATGAATGATGTGAGTAGGTGCTAAACATGCAAAACCTTCTCTTTGGTCCAGGCATGCCTATGTGTCTGTAATCTGTATATATATAAGTTTCAGGTTTGGAGATGTTAATCTATAGATACACTGTATAATATATATATATATATATATATATAATATATTTGAGCTGCAGTGATGGGATCAAAGGGAATGGTTTCTTCCCTAAAATTGCTGACTTGTGTTTTGCCATTTTTATTCTGTATTTTTGCTTCATCAGTAAAATCACAAATCCAAGATTGCTCCATCCAAGGAATAGGCCTTGAAAATTGTTTGGAGCAAGGGAGCAACTCCAGCGCAGTAGACGCTTGCTGCATAGCCCTCAATCAAGCACTTGAAAATGGATTTAACTGCCTCTGCTCCCTCCTAGCAGCAGCTGGTCCTCTCTTCAGCACTCCACTTCTGTTGCCATTTTCCAACTGTTACGTACAGCTACCTCCATTAAGCCAATGTCCAGGTAATCCTAATTCCTTATACGTTTGTTTGAACGTAAAATATATTTTGATATGTTTTTTCAATTTCTATCAATTTTTTAGGAACTAGTTTTTCACCTTGTATTTGGCAGAGGTCCTTGGTATATTTAGAGAATTTCATTCATTATAAATGTTAAAAAATAATAATAATAACAATAATAATAAATAGGGAAATGTGCAAAAGCTCCCGTGAACTATCATGTTGTTGTAACTTATTCCCCTTCCCTATTTGTTTTAGCGAATTTGTCCCTCAATTATCAAATTGTTGAAATTTGTTATATTTTGAACATCACCGGGGTCACTTTTCCCGCCTCTAATGGATGCAAAATTACTTAAGTACTTTTATCGTTTAATTCACTGTCTTTTTTGAGAGAAAACAAAAAGTACCCCAAATTGCCCCAACTCAAGATTAAATCACTCTTCCTCTAAAATTAAATGTACATTGATTTCAGTAAATTAAACAAATAAGGGTATTATGATAGTTTCACTGAGTTCGGAATTTTGTTTTCTTTTTTTTTTGGTGCATACAAATGATTAGAGGTTGAGTTAATTTTTCAGTCTTTTATTCTCATGTTATTATTTATGCTTATGTTTTGAAATTGTTTATAGGTTTAGTGCCAGTACAAGAGCCACCAGCAAGTCCAGTACCAGTACTAGTTCCACCAGATATTGCTCCAACTGATGGGCTTGGTACCACACTGCCACCAGAGGTTCATCCTCTTCCTCTTCCATTGAACTCAACAACTGCAGCAGCAAATGACAATTCTACCCTTGTTCCATTGCACCCACCTCCAAGTCTAACCACCAATTCTATTCCTGATTTGAGGGTTTTAGCATTAGCATTTGGGAAGGATGTGACATCTGAGGGAGGACATAAGACTAAGATTTTGTTGCATTTCAAGGTCTTCCTAGCTGGAACTATTTATATGTTGTTGTAATACATTTTAAGAGGGAATAAATTTCTTTTTCATTTTTTCCTCACCGGTACTTACATTTATTACCCAAAACACAAAAAAAGTTAATGTAAGAACATTTATAGTATTATTTGTGTTTGGCGTGTTCTAGACAATAACCATGTTGAGTGAATTGTTGAGTCGGTAAGGTTTAATAGGCATGGACAAATTTCGTCAAATTCAAATCAAATTTAAAGAAGTGAAGAATACAAGAGAACTGAAGAATAAACAAGTTTGAGTAAAAAGTGTCTCCCCGAATAGCAGAAAAGTCATTTTTTCGAGCCGCAACTTCAAGAATCTTGACAAGCAAGTTGAGGAGGTTCAAATGGCACAACTATCAAGAAATATTGGTTCCGAGTATTTTGTTACACCTGACCTACGCCTACAACAACAAAAAGTGTCTAGAAAGTGAGTTTTCTACACCCGAAGCAGATGCGGCCATTTTGGCCCTACACTTCAGGCGTAGGCCAAGCTATGCCCCAGGCATAGGGGTCTGGCCAATTTATGATGCTGAAATTCCCGTTTTGCCCTCGATTTGTTTTTCTTTGAAGTGGCTGCGACTTTACACATTGAGATATATGTCATACACATAATATTGATCAGAAAATAGGGTTTTACTTGGTTTTGTGTGAAATTACAAAAAATGGGAAGATTAGAGTTTCTCCTTACCATTGTCTATAAATATCAAGGTCTTCTACAAATGAGAGACAACTTTGTAGCCCTAAAGCTTTAGAGCCTTTGAAAGATCTCTACAAGTTTTCTACAAATTCATATTCATCTACAAAGTTAGAGATAAAGAAAGAAAATATCATTGAGTGATTCTATATCTTCTAGTTCTTTCTTGTTTAGGGTTTGTTCAATTGTGCTTCTACATCAATGATCTTATGCACAATTAAATGACCTAGATTCTGGAAAAATCAACACACCATCGATTGCAACGTGGTTGCTTAGATCCGTTTGAAAAACGGAGTCGTCTGAGTGCGGAAATCGAAGCAGGAGGCTTCGTGGTTCATTGATCTGTTGAAAAGCGGAGCCGTCATAGTACAAAGCGAAGCGAGAGCTTCGTGGAGCGCGAGTGATTCAAGTTTGTCAGACGTCGAGTGGAGAAAGGCAAATCTAGAGGGATTTGTAAGTCTAAAGCTTCATATAGTCTGTATATCTTTTGATTCATAATGTATAGATACCCGAGTGTATCCGTGGTTTTTACTTGGAGTCTTTGCAAGGTTTTTCACGTAAAAATATTGCGTGTCTCTACTGTTTTATTTTCTGCACTTAGATTAATCTTTGCATGATTTATCTTGTTAGAGAATTGGATTAAAATTGAATTTTCCGCAATTAATTTTAATTTGTCAATAAATCCATAAAAAACCTATTCACCGATTTAGACAATTTTCTTTGATTGTCTAGGTAATTTCAGTTAATACTACTAATAATAATAATAATGTACAGTAATTATAACTCCCCTAAATTTATTCTAGATGTATGTCACATACATTTGCATCCACAAGGTGGATTAAATTCATATGACAGCGCCATGGAAATAAATTATATCCCTAATTTGACATAATATTGTAGACGATCAGATCAAATCACCGGTATGAAATTCGAATAAATAGAAGACCAATCGGTCATATAAAACTCGACTTAAATAAAGACCGTTAACATATAGAAAGATATAATTTAATAGTTTTCAGTGTAACTTATCACCAAATTCACCAAATTCACACAACATTTAAACCATGAGTAATATATCAATTTGAACTCTCACCATTGAATATGTCATGATCCTCCTCAACCAGTATGAAAATTGTTTGGTTTGTGCATTCAACTCCCGTGGGACACACAATATATATATATATATATATATTGACAAGTTATTTACCAAGTATTATATGTTTATGTTATGAATTAATTCTCAACTCACACTTAGGAATTAAATCACCCAAGATCACACATACAAAAATATAACAACTATTTCTATTAAAGAATAACACAATACAACAATTCAACCAAAATTATTTCACTTACAAATATAACACAAGATCACTTTCTCTCTCTCTTTCTCTCTATTTTCTCTACTTCTCTACCACTTTCTGCCTCACTTTCTTATTACTCTCTTGCTCGTTTTAAGAGCAAGAAGCTCCATCTATTTATAGAACACATGGTCTGCTATTGTTGACTAAAGAAAGGAGCAACCATTTGCATAGTGAAGTGGCCAAACAAACAGTACTTAACATGTGGGAATAGTAAAGTGTCACATTTCTAGTCAACCCAAATTGACTTCAAATTTTACCAAATCCCAACAAACTCCACCTTTGGCGAAATTTCTCCACCTAGACTTAAGATTTGCATATCATATTCGAAACAACTCCACTTAATATTGTATTTCCTAACAACATATATAAATTTCCATCTTCTTCCCAAATAATATTATACGTGGACCTCTCCCAACTTTTAACAAGCCATGATTTGTTGTAAACCAACAACCTTTTGACACCACTGCACCCAACGAAATCACATTCCTTCTGAGACTTGGAACGTGATACACATCAGTTAGAGTTCTAACCAATCCATTTGTGGTCTTGATGTTAATTGTTCCAATTCCCACTACTTCACACGATGAATTATTCCCCATAAATACCTTACCAACAAATGGTTTGTAGGAAGTAAACCATTCTTTATGAGGACATACATGATGGGAACAAGCGGAATCAAGAATCCACTCATTTGCTTCATTTTCTTTGTCCGTAATTGATAAAGCTTCAACCATGTCATCATCTCCATCTTTTTCCTCGGCAACTGCAGCGGTGTTATACCCACTTTCTTTCCTTTTTGGACAATCCCATATGATATGTCCCTTTTCTCCGCAATAGTAGCACTATCGTTCCATAAATGGCTTCTGGTTTCATAAAGCTCCACCTTGCCATTCTCCACCTTGCCATCTGTCATGTCCTCCTTGTCTCCTTTCAAATTTTCTTTTATTCCCAGCAATAAGAATGTAGTCATCTCGGTTACTTCCTTCATTTTCTCCATTTATTTTCTCACTAGAAAATAAAGCACTTTTCACTTGCTTCATTGTCACGGTATCTCTCCCATAAAGCAAAGTATTAAACAAATGCTTATGAGTTGAGCGAACCGATATAAAAAAAAATAATTATTTTATCCTCATCACTTACTTGAACACCAACATTAGATAAATCATAGATAATTTTATTGTATGTAAGTCCATACCTTATTTCCTCCGAAAAGAGTATAATTCTTGTTTCAGAATCACCCAGTTGGTAATATTTTTCCCATGTAAAGATCTTCCAATTTTTGCAACAAATTTGTTGCTGATTTTTCGCCGACTACATCGTATACCACATCATCTGTTAGAGTCAACCGAATGGTACTCACTGCCTTCGAGTTGATTCTACTCCAATTTGTCTCATCCATATTTGCGGACTTCTTGTCTAACGCCTCATCTAAATTGTGTCGAACTAACAAGTCTCGCATCCAAATTTGCCAGAGACTGAAGTTCTTTCTTCCATCAAATTTCTCCACCACGAACTTGACATTTGGAGTTGTCACCATAGCTCTTATACCAATTGTTATGAATTAATTCACAACTCGCACTTATGAATTAATCCCACCCAAGATCACACACACAAAAATATAATAACAACTCTTTTTACTAAAGAATAACACAATACAACAATTCAACAAAAAATATTTCACTCACAAATACAACACAAGGTCACTTCCTCTATCTTTTTCTCTCTATGTTCTCTACTTCAATACCAATCTCTGCCTCACTTTCTTTTTACTCTCTTGCACGTTTTAGGAGCAAGAAGCTCCATCTATTTAATCAACAAATGGTCTGCTATTGTTGACTAAGGAAAGGATCAGCCATTTGCATAGTGAAGTTGCCAAACAAGCAGTACTTAACATGTGGGAATTGCAGCCTACTATTGGAATAGTAAAATGCCACATTTCTAGCCAACCCAAATTGACTTCAAAATTTGCCAAATCCCAATAGTTTATACATCCAAATGTTATTAAACCTCTTTATAAAAAATACGTTGGTCGATCAGGTAAACAAACAATCACTAACTTTTGTTAAGGTTAAAGTTAGGGGTGGCAAACGGGCGGGTTAGGGCAGGTTTGGGTTGAGTTGTAAATGGGCGGGTCAAAAACGGGTCGGGTCAACCCGTGGATTGACCCGACCCACACGGTATATATAATAGAATATAAATGTAATTTGAAATTTTTTAAAAAATATATCCAAGTGCATATAACTCTTAAACATAATTATATATGTACATACAAAGGAAAGTAAATTAAAAGATGGGTAGAATTTGGAATAAGATTAATGAGTCGTCTCGTGATGTACACCAAATTGTAAATTCTTCAAAACAATTCCATAGATTTTGATATGGATTTACAAAATTAAAGAGATAAATGAAAAGATAGAACACAACACAAGCATATATCTCAAGCAATTAAATCCTCCTTTGTCGAGCTGAAGCTGAAGTGAAGGAGGAATATATATTAATCTTTACATATAAGTCATGTGATGGTAAACAAACCAAGAACAACACTGGTGATCCAGAAAAAGTCGAACAAGATTAAAAAGGCCTTCCCCACCAAACATAGCTTTTGTTCTTAATGCTATGTGGGAAGATTCCATTATAATATATATATATATATATATATATATATATATATATTAACACCAAAATAGGTTTAATCTCTAAACCAATGAGCAGATGAAAAACATGTTTTAGAGTTCAATAGAGAGACATTTATATATACATAAAAACAATTCCAACTCGACTTTCTGTTCATGAATTTTTTTAAAAATTGATAATTAATCCTTAAAAAGTCTTCAACTCATTTTATAATAGTATTGAAATTACGTAGACGATCAATTAAAATAGCCTAGAGGGGAGGGGGTGAATAGGTTTTTCGTTGATTTATTAACAAATTAATAATAATTGCGGAAAAGTCAATTTTAATCCAATTCTCTATCAAAATAAATCATGCAAAGAATAATATAACTGTAGAAAATAAAGCAATAGAGACACACGATATTTTTACGTGAAAAACCTTGGAAATATTTCAAGTAAGAACCACGAATACACTTGGGTATAGATGCATTATGAATCAAGGATTACACAGACTCTATGAAGTTTTAGACTTACAAATCCCACTAGATCTGTCTTTCTTCACTCGATGTCTAACGAACTTGAATCACTCGCACTCCACGAACCTTTTGTTTTGCTCCGTACTCTGACGGCTCCACCTCTCAACGCATCAATGAACCACGAAGCCTCCTACTTCGATCTCCGTATTCAGACGGTTCCGTTTCTCAAACGGATCTAAACAACTCCGTTGCATAAGGTGTGTTGATTTTTCAGCAACTAAATCATCCAATCGTGCATGAGAATTGTCGATGTAGAAGCACAATAGGAGAAACTCAAACAAAGAGAGAACTAGAAGATATATAATCACTCAATGATCTTCTCTCACCATATATCTCTGTAGAAGAATATGAATTTGTAGAAAAATTGCAGAGATCTCTCAAAGATGTGTCCTCCTCTGTTGTAGACCTTGGTATTTATAGACAAAGTCAAGGAAAAACCCTAATCTTACCCTTTTATGTAATTTCACACTCAACTGAGTCAAAACCTTCAATATAATGTATAATATGTGATATACACATGCTTATAGGTGTTTGGGTCGAATTCAAAGTCATCCGGGTCAACATGGATCAATCCGAGTCAAAATAATAGGTTAGTCCGATTATAAAATTTTCATCTTTTTCTACAAGACACCTCTCACTATTTTGATTATATCTGGAGCTACACACATTGATTGGAGGTGTGCAATAGCTTTCTAGAAAGATGACTTCAAGATTTTGATGGTAGGCTCAAGAATCACCCCATTAGAACTTGTTTTAACCGAGATATGGCTGCCCAAATTTGACTAAAAGTTTGTGCTGCAAATACTGAAGCCACACCTGAGCCTTAGGCGCAAGTCCTGAGCATAGGCTTGAGCGTAGCCTAAGCATAGATTTCCACTTTTTGCTTCTCTAGGCATAGACTTCTTCATGAAAACCACTTTTCTTCGCAACTGTGCCAAAATAACCATCTTGACTCCTTGAGACTTTTGCTTGAATTGACGGCTTTGGAAAATGCCATTTTTGCCCTCCGGAAGATATATTTACTCTATACACTCACTTTTTCACTTCACTTGTATTCTTCACTACTTCAATGCTTGATTTAGTCTTTGTTGAAGCTTGTAGATGTCGTTGAAAACAAAAAATGATCTATCTAACACTCAACATTGTTATTATCTAAAACATGCCATAAATAAACAATACTCAAAAGTGTTCTTACAATCTCCCCCTTGACATTTTTGAGACAAAGCCATGTTTTACAAAGCCTCACAAATAACAACATAATATCTATACCTATAAACACATATCAACAAACATAGACATAGAATAACAGATTGCCCTCATGACGATCATCCAATCCGGCAACCACAACACTAAACATACCATGAAAAACAAGTGTGGA
This sequence comes from Cornus suecica, assembly GCA_963922005.1. Taxonomy (NCBI): domain Eukaryota; kingdom Viridiplantae; phylum Streptophyta; class Magnoliopsida; order Cornales; family Cornaceae; genus Cornus; species Cornus suecica. The sequence continues at coordinate 25,876,462 of OY998241.1, forward strand.
AAATAGATATAAACCAATATAATGATAATAAAAATAACATAACAACAATGTAGACAAAATGGTCATCATAGACACTTTCTCCTTCACTCCTTGAGAATATACTCCCCCTCACTAAAAACTCTCTCGCCCTTTTTGTCAGTGAAATGACAAGCAAAAATATAACAATCAAAGCATATGAGAGATAAAAAAAATGCCTCAAAATGTAAACATAGGAAAAGATCATAGAGGAGACTTGAGAGAATCTAAGCCAAACACTAAATACTAAGATAATGTATTCTATAAGATTATATTCAGATTCTCAAGTAACATAAATCTCTATAATGCATAAACATAATACTAATGCATGAATGAAAAATGCTCAAATAAAAAAAAATATTTTTGTTCTTTGAAACATGTGAACAGGGCAGCAGAGACAATGAGCTAATCATTAACACATCATATTCGCATATTTGACATAGTTATTATACACATGATAGTGAAGAAAATCATCACACGTACTCTGTAGTCATAAGCAGTCACAAGACAAGCTTTACATAATATTTGCATAAATGAAAAATATTCAAGTGCAAGTACACAACTAAAATGAAAACAATACGTATTAATTCTGATAATCTCCTCACTAACCATGATGATACTTCAGTCCAAAACCCAAGCTAGAAGTCAAATCTTTAACTCATACCTTATTGCTAATTAAGGGAACATGATATAATATTTTCAACCTTTTCACCATATCCCTTTTTAACTTTCCAAGCTCCGGACTTTCCAGCGAGGATTTTCACTCCCTACCAACTAGGCTCAAGCTTCTTCTATGGGATTTATGTTCATTAGTCTTCTCCCATTTTTACGTGAATACTCAATGATTACTAAGACAAGAGGCCCGGTTACTCAGATCGAAGAACTACTTTTTGCATTTATATATTTTAAACATCTTATTCTTTCATTTTTTCAACATCACAACAACATTCATAAGCATGAAAAAGGTATTTCAAAGCATAGATTAATCTAGCATAGCTTATAAACTTACATATCACTTCGAATTAGATGGAAAAAAAACTAAAAGTTTCAACAAGTATTACAGTCATCTCCGAAGTAAAACAAGCATCCAAAGTTGATGAGTTCTAAAAATAATACTTTAACATGTCAAGTGAATAACTCATAACCTCAGGTCAGACTAACAACTTCAATTCTCATAAGCATAATAAGAAAAGTGATGGGCGTCAGGTGTGTGCAAAATATGTGGTTAAAAAGAACACATTAACGACACTAGGTTTTACCCTTCTGCAAGCGCACAGATCAATTGTAGAAAGTTTTGCTTGAGTAGGGGAATATCGATCCCACAAAGACGAGGATTGTTCACTTCAATAATCTAAAATCACTTGATTATATTTTTTCAAACAAAAGTTTGGTTTTTCTTCTAAATTATCTAATACTAATGAAAATAAAACAGAAAACAATAACGAATAATGGTTGTGATTCAGGAGAGAGGGAGAAAACTAGGGTTTCCTCACTCCACCACTGACCACATAATATAGCTCATATTATATATCAATTGCATGAGGGCGATCCATTGACTGTGAATCAAGTCGCACTGTGCCAGCAGTTTCACCCCAAAAAGGAATACTCTCAACCGGATTGTGACAACCCATCTCAACACTAAACTAATTAGTGCATGCCAACTACTAACATAAAATAAATGTAGAAAAGTAAATTAAAGCATGAAAATAAACTACTATATCAGTTTGTCATGGCATGACCTGTGTCAACCTAGGGTTTCGAGTTTTATGACCACCATTGTGTAGAAAATCACAGATTAAGCATCTGAGTTTTAGCCCATAGTGAATAATTGTGATTGTGTAAGAAAAATATATTCGAATATTCTAAGACAAGAATCAATTCAAATATATAAACTTGTATCACGAATAAAAACGGTCTCTGATCTAACACAATCATCACAGTATAGTCACAGTTTCCCCTCTCTACAATTGAATATAAAACTAGAACTACATTACTTCGCTAGGGTTTTGCGAGAAAACCCTAGATACCGAATTAGTTGATCATGGCTGAGAGAATCTGCATTGTCAGTGTAGAAACACTTTCCATGACCTTCTTCTTTGGATTTCTAGGTCTTCAATGATGGTTCTTTTCAATCGAAGCAAGTCTGAACTTTGAACATGAGAACTCTACGAATGAACGTGACCGCCAATTGTGAACCCTGAACTAAACTTAACCCTATTATATTTATAGACAAGTAACGGAAACCCTGATGGTTGCCATTTTCTTTAATTTCATAATACATGAATAATGTCTCTAAAATCTGATGTAAATATGTGTATAAGCTTGTATATAGAGGTCTGGAATCATCGATCACTTAAAATTTCGAAGTAGGGACAAAACTTGAAAAATTCGAAAACACTTCGAAACAATTCTTGCGCATAAAGTGATCACGTGACCACAAGGTGGGATCTACTCTTGGGCATAGGGTCCCCCTTTGGGTCATAAACCAAAGCGTAGGTGAAGTCCAGTTCTGCCTGTTTTTGCCTCTGCCAACATAAGGTATCATGCATTTTTGCTGTAAAAACCCATTTTTTCATATGTAAGCTAGAATGGTCGCCTTTTACTCCCGATGCTTTTGGTTGAAGTAATAATATCTGGAAATGACATTTTTGCCCTTAGGTGACATAACGATGTCGGGAAATGACCATTTTGCCCTCCGGTAGCTCTTTTTTGCTCTAGCACACTTCTTCATTTCTTTCTCGAGATAGAAACGAACACGAACTCAGTTAATTGATCGAGATTAACTTTGTTTCTTCATTAAGCCCCTGAAACATGCTTACGCACATTAACGGGATAAAAATACCAAACAACGGAATGTAAAGACATAACAAACGCAAGATAGGGGCGAAAAATAACCAATATTGAGTACCTATCGCACCCCTAAACTTGCATATTGTTAGTCCCTTAGCAATAAACTCAGAGAGAACTGACTGTGATGATTCTTATTCTATCTAACCTATCTATTCTCACCTAATCTCTTACTTTTGTGAGGGTCGACGATTACACTTAGCATGTGTAACAAGCCTTTTAAACCCATAGGTTACCCCTAGTGGACGAGTGAAGTCTCGTGAAGGTTTCCAGTGATGGTACCTACAAACATCTTAGTTTTTTTTGTAATAACACATTTATGAGTTCACACACACAAGTCAAATAAGTTGTGATACAATACATAAGATAATATGAATGCAAATATTCTCACTCACTGCCGAACAATAACTATCTCGAGCTTCGTATCATGAATGGTCAACACTTGAAGTAAATAACTTCGTTACTCACTACTACCAATCTAGACAACCTTTCGTGTCTTTGTGAACATTCAACTACAATATTTCAATCTCTCTAAACTTTTGCCTTTAAGAAATAAAATTAACTTTTCTACTTTCCACATTATCCTTTTTTATTATTTTTCTAAGCTCCAGACTTTCCAGCGAGGATTTTTAGTCCCGACCAACTGGGCCCGAGCTTCTTCCATGGGATTTATGCTCATTAGTCTTCTTACCTTTTTATGAGAACAGTGATATTGGTCATACCAAGGCCCGGTTACTCTGTTCGAAAAACTATTTTTTACATCTGATTCTAAAAATAAATTTTCAATAACATCCTTCCAAATCAACACAACACCCCTTTTCCCCTTGTATTTTGCCAAATTATTAATTAAATATCAATTCTTTTTCTCAAAGTGAATGTGTGTTTGTGCTTATAGGTCAAAGTCGTCTTTCTTGACACACAAATTGTAAAAATTACCAGAAATTGACACACAATTTTTCAAGGAATTTTTGAAAATTCTCTTTTTGGATTTAATTGAATTTTTTTTTTAAATGAAATAAAAAAATGATTTGGCCTTAAGGGCCTATAATCTCTAAGAATTGAAATTGCATAAATTAACTTACCTATTATTATACAAACTGAGACTAGACAACCTAGAACCAATGTTTAACGTCTTTGGCACTACATTTCACAAAGGGTTATCGAACGCATTTCCTCTCTGCCATACTTCCCTTAATTAAAGGACAAAATGTAGGAGGTGACTATCTAAGCGCTCTCACCCATAGACAATTAGTACTACTCATGACATTGAGTACATAACAATATTCACCATGTAAAATACCTCATTTTTCTTGTTCTAACTTCAACCCCTGTATGGTCTGTGCTTCAATCAACTCCTCCTTCAACACCTTAGACAACAGTCTTTCCACCATCTCATCACTCTCCAATAAACTGACAGACGCCATAAATTCCGGTCCCGGATCAATCTCCTCATAATATCTCAGTCTCTACCCATGTATATCGAGCCTTTTATCGAATACAACTTCTCCGCAGGGGTAAACCAATCTAACCCTGTGTGGTCCTTCCTATCTTTATCGTAGTTTACCTAGAAACACTTTCAGCTTAGGATTACATTGCTGTTTCTGGCCAAGCTTAAGGAACTTAAGACGAACATGCTTAGCATGATGTACTCTTGTTCGAGCTATATAGCTCCGAGCATCCTTATACGCACAACTCCGTATCCCCTCACACTTATCTCTCAATCGCGGATCTTCCAAGGCATATAGCTCTTCTACCATGTGCACACCTAACACCGGTTCATCTAGAAAGGTGTCCTTAAAAGGGGGAGGAGGGTCATCCTCAGTAGGTTCTCTAAAAGTTCTTGATAATTAATCATCTCCAATAACCTCCACATCTTGCTTATTCTTCACAAAGCTCTTATCTCGACCTTCAATGTCGTTATACAACCCAATCTTATAAAGTGAGCTATCAGGCACCAATGCAACCGCTGACACAAATGGAGATTTATGTGAATCTCTTGGCTCCTCCCCTGGTTGCAAACCTAGAGCTTTTTCAAATGTAGCACTCACTTCCAAATTATAGCGTTGTTGATCCTCCCATGTGTCAAACTTTGCATTCGACCTTTCAATCACATCATCCAGGTCACTTCTTGCTCGACTCTGAGGTATTGGTTCTTTACAAGTCTTAATGACTTATTCTACATTAAAACACTTGATTGATGTATTGATTTGATGACTTGTATGAAAAATATTCATCCTCACCTTTATATTCCCGAAAGATAGATCCATTGCCCCTGTCCTACAAACGATATGTGCATTGGTTGTTGCCAAGAACGGTCTTCATAATATCACTGGGATATGTTTCTTCAAGTCTTGAACAAGTTCTGTATCAAGAATTATGAAATCAACTGGGAAGTAAAACTTGTTCACCTGAACGATTACATCTTCCAGAACTCCCCTCGCTTGCTTGATCGATCTGTCTGCAAATTGGAGCTCCTTGAGGTAGGATTAAGCTCACCAAACCCTAGTTGTTGGTAGATTGAATATGGTAGTAAGTTAACCCTCACACCCAGATCAAGAAGAGTTATACCAATTTCCTTGTCACCAATGACACATGGAATAGTAGGAGCACCGGGATCTTTCCTCTTAGGTGGTATGTTACTTAAAAGTAATGTACTCACTTGTTCAGTCAACATGATTTTCTTTGGAGTCTTCGCTCTGTTTTTCCGCTTTTGCATACAAAGGTCCTTGAAAAACTTAGCATAAGGTGGAATTTGGTCTATAATATCTAATAGAGGCAGATTAATTTTGACTTATCGAAATGTCTCCAACATGTCTGACTCTTTAGTTTTACCATTTTTGGTTAGCTCTCTAAGACATTAAGGAAATGGTGTTTCCTCCTTATATGGTGCCTTTTTCTGGTTCTTCATCTTCCTTCACTTGAGGTTGATCTTTCTGAGCTTTCTCATCCTCTTTCTTCTGAGCTTCTTCTTCTGCCTTTCTTTGAACCTTTTCGACCTTTTGCTTCTTCAGCCTTTCCTAATGTTACTCCTCAGCCTTACTATCCACTTCTCTTCCATTTCTCAAAATTGTGATTGCTTGGACTGTCTCATGACGAGTCTCAACAAAGGATCCAGGCTCCAGTACTTGTTGTGGTTTTGGGTTCACCACCGGTTGACTAGGCAATATTCTCACTATCCTATCCATAACATTCGTTAATTGTACCATTCGGGATTCCATTTGAACAATGGATTGGGAATGAGAGTTCAATGTTTGGTATGGTCGCTTGAGAATTATTATATTGATTTTTAAGCTTCTTCAGGGTACTCATCATCTCTTCAAAGTCAGGTGGTCTTGATAGTGAATTTTGAGTTGTATGTTGATGTTGAAAATGGTTTTGAGGATATGGAGGGTAAGCTTGATTTAGATTGAATCCTCGGTTTTGGTTTCCTTAAGGCTGGGTCTGGTAGTTATATGGCTGGACAACTTGATTATTATTGAATGGCTGGAAAGCCTGAGAATTATTGGATGGCTATCTGGGTTGGTAATTTAACTGAAGATTTTGAGCCATGATTGTTGGTTGGGAGTCGAATGATTGTTGACTCTGTTGGGCTCTTGGTTGTGGATTATATGATTGTTGTATCTCAGTGAAACTCGGTTGTGGATATGATTTTTGTTCCTGAAGGAACCTTGGTTCCACATTCAAAGATTGAGATGAAAGAGGGGGATGATTTCAGACATTTTATGTATATGAATTGGTGAAACAAATTCACATTAGCATTGGTAGCAACAAATTCACCACCTTGACACTCATTATGGGAATAATCCATTTCTACCTCTGACACTTTTCTCATAGGTGAATGATTTTGCTTGAGAAGCTTGTCTACATTCTCTCCTAATAACGCCACTGAATCTCTTACATCATCATGATTCACCTCATACGCTTTTTTAGATCTCTTGTCAAGACCACCCCTAAACCTCAAATCAGATTCATATTAGATTCCGTTCTCACTGATATTGTCAAACAATTCTAAAAGTTATTTTGCCAGCTTTAAGGTAAATTGACCTTGTGTTGACACATCTATCAAAGTCTTATGTGCCTCTCCAAGTCCCATGTAAAAATTCTTAGCCACATCCTATTCAGTGAACCTATGGTGGGGACACTTATACAAGATTTTACTATATCTTTCCTAAGCATCATGAAACCGCTCACCAGATAATTCTCTAAAAATTTTGATTGCATCTTGTGCTTCTAAGGTCTTTCCTATGGGATAGTGTTTTTCTATAAATTCTTTTTGAAAGGCTTCCCAATTAATTTTAATTGCCTTAGCTAATTTGATGTACCATCTTTTAGCTTTGCCTCTGAACTACCAGGGAAATATACGCACTCGCAAATCATTTTTAGTCAAACCCTCAAACCTAACTGTAGATGCAACCTCTAAGAAATCATTTATATGCTAGTATGGGTCCTCTACCCTAAGGCTAGAAAATTTTGGAAACATATTAATCATGTTTGACTTGATCTCGAAAAGCTTCGCGCCTTCTTCTTCTGGGAAATCTGCATAGGTATCGTACGCCTCCGGCGCATAGTATCATTTCACCAACATCTCTGGTGCCCTCTGTTGATTCACTATTTGGTCACCCATCATGCTTTCTTCTGTCTGACGATGATGCTCTTCAATATCTCAACCTAAACGACTTAGAGTTCTTTCGATCTCAAGGTCATAAACAACTAACGTTGTATTTTGATTAGAACGGGTCAATCTATCAGTCATACACTGAGCGCACAAAAAGTTTCTTTTTTTTTTCTAATAATCACAAAATCGTAGTTTTGAGATCTTAAACGACATTTTTCAGGCAAAAATTGATTGAGCTCACCACAAAGCAGTAAGTCTTATTCAATGGCTCTTTTCCACTCAAAAACCTCACCTCGTTTGCGAAAATCAGAAAGAAAGAATTTAAGAAAATAAAATTAACTACTTCTAAACTCTTCTAACTGTTAACAAAAATAAAGCTAAAAATTATGTGCAAAATTAAGATAAATTAAAACTCACAAGAGGTCCAGCGATGGAACTTTCACTACTCTGCCAAATCCCTTTATGCTTCTTAGAGTACCTCGCAAAAACACACAAATTCCAATTTTAGATACAATACAATAATGCAATGCAAATGAACTACTAAAGCTATTGAATAATGCCGAGTCCCCAACAGCGGCGCCACAAACTTGGTGGGCGTCAGGTGTGTGCAAAATATGTGGTTAAAACAATCACCTTAACAACACTAGGTTTTACCCTTCTACAAGCGAACAGATCAATTGTATAAAGTTTTGCTTGAGTAGGGGAATATCGATCCTACAGAGACGAGGATTGTTCACTTCAATAGTCTAAAATCACTGAATTATATTTTTCCGAAAAGAGTTTGATTTTTTTTTTGTGAATTATCTAATACTAATGAAAATAAAACAGAAAGCAATAACCAATAATGATTGTGATTCACGAGAGAGAAAAAAACTAGGGTTTCCTCACTCCACCACTAACCGCATAATATAGTTCAGATTATATATCAATTACATTAGGGCGATCTATTGACTGTGAACCAAGTTGCACCGTGCCAGCAGTTTCACCCCAAAAAGGATTACTCTCAACCGGATTGCGACAATCCATCTCAAGACTAAACTGATTAGTGCATGTCAACTACTAACATAAAATAAATGCAGAAAAGTAAATTAAAGCATGAAAATAAACTAAAGCATGTCTATATCATTTTTTCAGGGCATGGCTTGTGTCAACCTAGGGTTTCGAGTATTATGACCACCATTGTGTAGAAAATCACAGATTAAGCATTCGTGTTCCAACCCATAGTGAATAATTGTGATTATGTAAGATAAATATATTCGAAAAGTCTAAGACAAGAATCAATTCAAATATATAAAATTGTATCACGAATAAAAAATCTATCATCTAACACAATCATCACAGTATAGTCACAGTTTCCCCTATCTACAATTGAATATAAAACTAGAACTACATTACTCGGTACCGAATTAGTTGATCATGACTGAGAGAATCTGCATTATCGGTGTAGAAACCCTCTCCATGGCCTTCTTCTCCGGATATCTAGGTCTTCAATGGTGGTTCTTTTCAATCGAAACAAGTTTGAACTTTGAACGTGTGAACTCTATGAATGAACGTGACCACCAATTGTGAACCCTGAACTAAACCTAACCCTCTCATATTTATAGACAAGTGAGGGTAACCCTAATGGTTGCCCTTTTCTTTAATTTCATAATACATGAATAATGTATCTAAAATATGATGTAAATATGTGTATAAGCTTGTATGTAGAGGTCTGAAATTATCGATCACTTAAAATCTCGAAGTAGGGACAAAACTGGAAAAATTTGAAAACACTTCGAAACAATTCTTGCGCATAAAGTGATCACGTGACCACAAGGTGAGACCTATGCTTGGGTCCTACACTTGGGCATAGGGTCCCCTTTTGGCTCACAAACCAAAGCGTAGGTGAAGTCCAGTTCTGCCTATTTTTGCCTTTGCCAACATAAGGTATCATGTATTTTTCCTGTAAAGACCCATTTTTTCATATTTGAGCTAGACTGGTTGCCTTTGACTCCTGATGCTTTTGGTTGAAGTAATAATGTCTGAAAATGACATTTTTTCCCTTCAGTGACATAACGATGTCGGGAAATGACCATTTTGCCCTCCGGTAGCTCATATTTGTTCTGGCACACCTCTTCATTCATTTCTCAAGATAGAAACGAACACGAACTCAGTTAATTGACCGAGATTAGCTTTGTTTCTTCATTAAGCTCTTGAAACATGCTTACACACACAAACGGGATAAAAATACCAAATAACGGAATGTAAAGACATAACAAACGCAAGATAGAGGCGAAAAATGACCAATATTGAACACCTATCAAAACGTAACTATGAGAATATAATGAAATATGACAACCATTTGTACTCTTAGCCAAGCTCAACATGCTAAGAAATTTTGTTTTATAATTTTTATGGCAATTTTTGTCATAATGATGCATGCATGAATAATCCTAATAGTAGCAAAACATGATGCATGCAAAACAAAATAAACATGCAAATAAAAGATAAAAAAATGCATGATAATGTATCAATTCTAGGATAAAAGATAATGCAAGATATTCCTAGAATGATGCATATGAAAACATCTATCCTGATGATAACATGCCACTAGATTTTCTAAGATGCACATGCTTTTGAAAATCTAATGGTTTTGTAGAGATGTCAGTCAACTAAGAATCTGTAGATATATACTCAAGTCTTCTCTCAGAATTAGAGTAACGCATTCCACATGTAGTATGAGCAACTAAACAATGTAGTTCATTTTTCCTAACCCGCACTTGTTTAATTTTTTGTGCTCTCTTTGCTAGCCTAGACAACCTCTTAACATCTTCAATCAACACCCGAATTTGATTTTAAACATTGGGTCTGTTTTGAATTCTATGCTTCCGCTCTGATTTCAATGTTTCTCCTCTTAACTTTGAACACACGGGTCGAATGTGACCTTTCACTCCACGGTGATGACATACTGGAATAAACTTTTGAAAACCATTATTCGAACGCTTATCGACTTTACATGTAAAGGGAGGCTTACTCTCAACAGGTTTTCTAACATAAGATTGAGCATTAAAATTCCTATCAGACTTACCTTGAAAATAACTAGATGTTACTTGGGAAGCCTTAACAAAGGTTGTTTTGGAAACACTGTTAGAATCACTCATTCCTTTGAATCCCTACCCCTTTGTATTTCCTGCAGATTTTCCTACACTCAACATGTGATTAAGCTTAAGAGTTCCACTAGACCATCTATGAATAGTTGAGTTAACATCCTTTAAATCCTTTTCCAAACCTTCAATCCTTGTATATTTCTCACTTAATTCCCATCTTAGAATGTTTAATTCCTCATTGAGACCATCTACCCTCTTCAAATCTTGAGTCCTTTCTTGTTCAGACTTGGTCAACTTTTCTCTTAAGGACTGTCTCTCCTTATCAACATTTTTTAACTCAGCTATATATTTTAAGAAGACTTTGCTTATATGAACAGACTTTTCATAAAGTTTGTTGTATGCATCTTCATACGAGTCCCCACAATCTTCATTATCCTCAGAATCATCATCTTTAGACATTACCCAACTTGCAACAATTTCACCAACCTCCTTACTTTGAGCAGCAAACATGGTGAAATTCTTAGACTCATCAGCCATGTCAGACTCAGTAGAATCACTAGTTGTTCCATCATCTGATCCATCACTCCAAGTAACAACTAGACCTTTTGTCATTTTCTTCTTATTGGCGCACTCCGCAGCAATGTGACCAAACCTTTGACACTCAAAACATTGAGGTTTCTTCTTTTTAGAATCAATCTTGTCATTCCAATTTTGGACCTTTTTATTTTTAAAATTATGTGATTTATCTCCAAATTTTTGTCCTTTAATCAATTCTTGACCATAAAAAGATTTTAAAAATTTATGAAACTGTTTCATAATCATGTCAATTTGTATTAGTCTACTCTCACCCTCCTCATCAGACTCACTAGGATCCTCCCTAGTGGTTTTAAAAGCTATACTTTTCTCTTTTATGCCACTTGACTTCTTTGAAGATTTAACACATATCTCCATCTTATAAGATTTTAAATTTTCTGTCAATTCTTCAAGTTTAATTTCTTTGAAAGTCATGATTTCAGATATGACAGTAACCTTAAACCGAAAATGTTCAGGTAGAGACCTAAGATTTTTCTTCACTATGGTAGTCTCAGGCATAGGTTCTCCTAGATTGTGACAACTAGTTACTATGTCAGTTAATCTAGTCTCAAAGTCACAAAAAACTTCATCTTCCTCCATCCTAAGCTATTCAGATTGTGCATTTAGAATTTGGAGTTTTGATTACTTAAGTTTTGAAGTTCCTTCATGAGTTACTTGGAGAATATCCCAAGCTTCTTTGGTAATTTTGCACATGGCAATTCTCTTAAAGTCACTCGCCGTTACAACATTATATAAGGCATTCAAAGCTTTTGAATTCCAACTAGCACTGTTTGTCTCAGCAGTAGTCCACTTACTTGATGGTTTTATCCTAGATTCATTAGTAACGACATCCTTCACAGTGGGAGGTGAGTATCCTACCTTTATGGCAACCCAAGCTCTCTCATCTAATGATTTCAAAAATGCTCTCATCCTCGTTTTCCAATACGTGTAATTAGAGCCATTAAACAAAGAGGACCTAGATATGGAACCTCCTTCACGAGGTACATCGATCGTCTAAGTTCATAATCTAATCCTAGGTAATTAACCTAAAATGGGACAACCATGCTCTAATACCAATTGAAATTACCTAGACGATCAATGACAATAGCCTAGAGGGGGGTGAATAGGATTTTTGTTGATTTATTGACAAATTAATAATAATTGTGAAAAAGTCAATTTTAATTCAATTATCTATCAAGATAAATCATGCAAAGAATAATCTAAGTGCAGAAAATAAAACAATAGAGACACGATATTTTTACGTGGAAAACCTTGGAAAGACTCCAAGTAAAAACCACGGATACATTCGGGTATCGATGCACTATGAATCAAGGATTACAAAGAGTCTATGATGTTTTAGAATTACAAATCTCACTAGATCTTCTTTTCTTCACTTGACGTCTGACGAACTTGAATCATTCATAAATAACTTAAAAAGAAAGATGATTTTTAGGTATGATAAACAAGAACGAGATGTTTCAATCACCATGCAAGCAATTACATTAAGAAACTAAAAGAGACAAACAAATTAAAAGTAGGTACGTTTACAATAATTGCATAAATAACTTAAAAAGAAAGATGATTTTTAGGTATGATAAACAAGAACGAGATGTTTCAATCACCATGTAAGTAATTACATTAAGAAACTAAAAGAGACAAACAAATTCAGAAATTTTCAGAGAGAGTTAGGGATTCGGCTGACCTATTAAGACCTGGTAGCAGCAAGAGTTGGGTTTCGCCGAGTTTGCGCACATTCCTTCGATTTCTTCAGATATGGTTTGGGATTTTGGAAGAGGAGCTGGTGAAGATTCTTGAAAACACCCAAAACCGAATGTTTGAATTTCAGAAAAAATAGGATTTGGTTTTAGGGTTTGAATGAATCTGAACCTTTAATGAAAAAAACTAGGGTTTGATTTAAGTATCAATTTCAATGGCTGGAGGAGATAAATGGCTTGATGGGTTGAAATTGCTAAACCCTAAAATTGAGAGAGAGAGATGGCTGGGATGGGTGAGAGGGAGAGAAATGTTTGAATTCTTGAAGAAAGCCCCGCCTAAAATGAGGATTTGGTGGGAAAAAAAGTACACATGCATTTAATGTTTGTCTTCTCAAGCTTCATCTATCGCGTTTTCCCAATGCATATACAGTATATTACCCAATATGTAATATATGTAGGATATAAGATTTTAGTTTTCAAAATAAATGTATTTAGAATTATATAATAAAATCCTGTAAAATTACAATCATGTCCAAGGCAAATGAACTCTGCAATAAGTTTTTTTTTTTATTTCGCTTACGTGGTGCTGACATTAATAACTAAGACCCACATTGAATTATATTGCATTACATGGCGCAATATTAGCCCTTGGATGCAAATTGGAGGGAAAGTAATTGGAGAGGATTCCTTCCCAGGTGTTCATGGGTAACACAAGGCATGGAATTGGGCCACGTTAGTGTTGACCATAGTTGATAGTTAATGTTACTATTTGGTTTGCTACGGCCATGGAAATTATAAAAGTAATTGTAATATTCCAAACCACGAGGGAGTTAAGGAAACTAAACCAAATTGCTGGGAGATAATTGTATATATTTAATAAATATATATATGTATATATTAATATACTTGGAGATAATTGTATATATTTAAATATATATTTATATTTAGCAATATCTCAAATAGACTCATTCATAATTCAATAATCTCAATTAGATCTTTCAATAGTATTTTTTTTCTCATAATTTTAAGATCAAAGATGTTATTTAAAAATTAATAAAAATGGCTCATTTATATGCTTTTTAAATGTTGAGGTCACCCTATTCTATTTGTGTGTTGATGTTGCACCAACGGAGACAAATTGATACTTATCTTAAAATTGATAAATATAACTGATTTAATGGAAACACTCCTATAACTCGAAATATAATTGTACGCTCGAGTTATGACTACGTGGCACATTTTGCCAAACAAATAAAACGTTCGAGGACAAAGAAAACCTAGGGCTAGGTGGGAGAGGTGAGAGGACCGAGGAAGCAGGGTCTTGACAAGTGAAGTGAAAGTCTTTAGTTAGGAAAGACGTTATTAGAATAATAATAATAATGTCCGTCTTATTAACGTCTAATTCATTCTCCATCCTACCCTTCCAATATCATAATTTCTCTCTCCCTTCCTTTTCCCTCTCTCCCTTACCTCTCCCTTCTCAGATCCGCCGGAAACCTCCCACCTTCGTCGCCGGAGCTCGCCGGGACCCACCTCACAAGGCTCCGGAAGTCGACATGTCCGTTAGCCTTTCCATGCCGGCGTCCTCCCACAGACGTGACAAAGATGACGACCCCTTTTTGGATCAAAGAAATCGTATGTTTTACTCCTATTTCTATGAGATTCAATTGTAACAAATATATAGTTTCTTCAATTTCTGTTGTTTTTGTATAATCTAAATAAAACCCATTAATTTTAATTTCATTTTGGTACACTTAACTGTGTAAAAGTAATCTCCTTTTGTGTGTGTGTGTGTGTGGTGTTCAAAATTGACTGCTTAAGATGGGTCCGTTGGAAGAGCTGAGTTTGGAATAATGAATGGGTGTAGTGGATTTCCTTTGCACAATTTAGACTTTCACAACGCTTTAGAATTGTTTGCACTTGATGCACTAGAGCTAAGTGACTTACCCACATGAGCCAATCGGTTCAGGTTGAGATTGGGCTAGTCATTTGAGTTAATTGGGGTTTGGGGTTTTGATTGAGGTAGTGCCATCTTTTTCCAGTTCTCGATAGAATGACTGGAAGGTAGAAGTTGTCTCTTTCAATAATTCAACCAAAGAGATGCTTCTTCAGGTGTCATATTTGGTTGTTATATTTTAGCTTCACTATCAATCTTTCCTTTCCACTAAATCCAAGTGCATTTCCTTACATGAGCCTACACTTTTAGTAGAAGTTCTGGTACAAATGCGCGCGAGCGTTTGGTAAGCAACAGGGTTGCCTTGGTTTTTAATTTTCAAGGACTAGTGTGATATCATAGGGGCGATTCCGCTGCACTAGTGACCACTCTGCATGTTGATGGGCTGGGACCCGGGGTCTTTGGTTTTGTTTCATCTCAGGATTAAGAACCAGTCTTTTGGTTTAGTAGGCTCGAGGAAAGGTTATGGCACCGGGTTTAAAATCTACTCTTTACATCAATTGCTGTAAGAGTTTCATATGCAATGCAATCACCAAGGAGCTTCAATTAACACACCACTTCTTATAAATCAATGCAAGGACTATTTGAGTTCTCGCAGCTTCTTATATATCCATTCAAGGAACATTATATGTTATTTTTTTTCTTTTTGTTTTTTAATATGATGCAGACTCGTTTTATTACTAAATAGTTCACATTGAAAGTCTATTAAAGTTGACTTAGAATTCCATGATCATGTATTCAATTTTCTTCAGGAGTTAAGTGAATAGTTGGATGTCTTATAACTTTTTTTTTTCGTCTTTTTCTTTGGTAAGTGGATGGGTGTCTTGAAACTTCATTTCAAGTGTTTCCTTGTACTGGACCAATTCTTCCCTTGTCTCTCATAGCTACGTGTTCCTGAATCATGTGCAGGAAATAGTGATTTACTGACAACCTATGCAGAAGAAGAAAGCTCTCCTAGTAAGACCACTCTGGGCAAGAATAGGTATTTAACAAGACCTATCAAGTGCTATGGGGTGGACCTAACCCCAGATAACATTGCAGTTGCTATGGTATACTTTGTCCAAGGTGTATTAGGCCTAGCCAGGCTTGCTGTCAGTTTTTACTTGAAAGATGATCTGCATCTAGATCCAGCAGAGGTATTTCATGTTAATACTCAAAATCTTTAGTGAGTGATAGTATTATTTGTTTGCCTTGTAGTGTTTACCTTTTTCCATCTGTTCAAAAATAATTTTTTGTCATTGAATATGTCAACATTTAAAGCAGTTAATTCTTTTGATATTTTCTCTTGATTGTCTTGATGATTCGCTAATTGTCTTTTTTCTTCACTTTTTTCTTTTTTCTTTTTCTTGTACCTTCTTTAGAATTGACATTTGTAAATAATTTATAGTAAATTCATGCGAGATTATGACTTATGAATTATGGATTTCACATTAAAATTTACCTTCTCCCATAAGTAAATCATTTTTTTAAAAAGGAAATTTATAATTTAAGCAAATTGAAGACTGACAAATTACCTGATTGATAGACAGCAGTGATATCTGGTTTCTCGTCATTACCATGGCTTGTCAAACCTCTTTATGGGTTTATTAGGTACGTGTCATTTTGCCATACCTGTAAATTTTCATGGTTTTCCTCTCAATTCTTAAGTATTTGATTGAATCTTGTGTCCTTTATGACTACAGTGATTCTGTTCCACTTTTTGGGTATCGAAGAAGGTCATACCTTGTTCTATCAGGGCTTCTTGGAGCATTTTCATGGATGTTGATGGCCTCCTTCGTTGACAGCAAATATAGTGCTGCTTTTTGCATACTTCTTGGATCTCTTTCTGTTGCCTTCTCAGATGTGGTAAGTATGTAAATTGCATGTAGTGGTAAAACTACTTTTATAAAGATGCTAATGTCTGTTTTCAACATGTCTTATTTGAAATGTCAATTACACGTGCTTCTATTTATAGATTGCATGGTCACGTCTGCTTGAATGTAAAATGGAATGGCCCAAATGCAAAGCATGTGGGTTTTGTGACATTTAGTCTCTGTTTGTTTGGACGTAAAATATATTTTTGGTAAATAATTTTTCAAGTCATGTAAAATTAATTTCTGTTTTTTATTTTATTTTTCTGTGTTTTTTTTTTCTTAATGATTTTTTCCTGAAATTTTCATGTCACTTCTTTTTTTTTTTTTTGGTGAAGTCCTTGAAATGTTCAAAGAATTTCATTTATATGTAAACCTGGAAAAATAAGTTAGTTATAAAATAAATTCCAACAACCACACACCAATAAATAATAAATTTTTTTCTTAAAAATATTTTACACCCAAACAAACAGAGCCTTAACATGCAAATGTGAAATAGAATGGTCCACATGCCAAGCATGTGAGACATTTAATTTGCAAATAGATTGATATGAAAGATTAAGTCGGTTGTCGTCATCATCATCCTTGTCTCTATCCTGTACCAACTGGGTCGGTCACATGGATTCTCTTGCTTCACTCCATGCTATCATTTTTGTATGTACACGATTTAATTTTTGAAATCACCCCGTATCACTTCATACCATATTTGTTTTGGTCGATCTCATTGGGTCTTACCCTCTATGCAATTAAATCCTCCTCTTTTCATGGATACATCTATCTGGTCATCGCCATTGACTACGCCCAAACCACCTAAGTCTACTCTCTCTTATCTTCTGGGTAACAGGCGGCATTCCTTATCTCTCTGTAATTCTTTGATTATTAATCTTATCTTTCCTGGTTATTCCTATCATCCATGTTTGGGCTACTTGAATGCATTGTTTCTGTTTCTGTTTGGGAGCCGAACATTCTGCCACGTATAGTGTAGGCAGTTTAATTGTATTGCCTGATTTATCTGTAATTCGTTTATGAATAAAACCTCAGTAAAGTTCTTCCACTTTTTCCAACTCATAACAAATCTACTAATTACGTTATCACCAATCTCTCCATCCTTTTGTACAGCTGATGTAAGTATAAAAAGTAATTACTTTGGGGGTAAATTACAGTTTCCCCCCTTCATGAATGTTATGCCCGCCTCCCCTCCATTTTGAACATTTACAGTTTTCTCCTCTTCAGTTCATGTTTTGGTAACAAATACCCCCTTCTGGCAAAGTCAAAGGCAGTCAACGTTGATTTTTTTCATAAGTAAAAGGCAGTCAACGTAGATGACTAAAATACCGGTAAATATTTGTGGCCATATATACCCATCCAAAATGATGTAAAAAGACAATTTTACCCTCACTAAAACAATATTCATGGACCAAAATGCCCTTCTTCTATGTATATACTGATCTATCTCACATTAATTTAGTTTTTGAATGTGTCTATATATATATGTAGATTTTGGAACTACAAATAAAAGTAAAAAAATAAAAAAGAACAATATCAAAACAATTTGATAACTTTTTAAAAATATTATTTTATTAATATTCAATATCATGGATCAGTATTATTTTATAATTATCTAGAAACCTTTACTAGTAATTGAACTGTCTAAAAATTTTATGGGAGCAACATGTTATTGGCGGATGAATCGGAGGGTAGGGACTGTGGGGCCGAGCAGTTTTTGCGACTCGTCAATCAGACATTGTTGAGTTGCTCACTTCTGGACTTTGAGAAGGAAAACGGCTTTGAGGTTGGTGTGGGTGTCGATGATGTGGTCTAGACTTTGATTTTTGACCCATTCCAGATGTACCTTCACTAGGGTTCAACATTGTTGTTGATGGTGGTGGTTGGGGAAGGTGGAGCATGGTGTTGGGTTCAATCGGATTAGTGAGAGAAAGAAACCCTTGCTTCTGAAGTTCAGTTGTCTATATATATATGCATGGCTGCGAATAGTTATTTAGCCAATCACACCATGAGTCAATCAGACATTGTTGAGTTGCTCACTTCTGGACTTTGAGAAGGCAAACGGCTTTGAGGTTGGTGTGGGTGTCGATGATGTGGTCAAGACTTTGATTTTTGACCCATTCCAGATGCACCTTCACTAGGGTTCAACATTGTTATTGATGGTGGTGGTTGGGGAAGGTGGAGCATGGTGTTAGGTTCAATCGGATTAGTGAGAGAAAGAAACCCTTGCTTCTAAAGTTCAGTTGTCTATATATATATGCATGGCTGCGAATAGTTATTTAGCCAATCACACCATGAGTCAATCAAACATTGTTGAGTTGCTCACTTCTGGATTCTCCAGAATGTTAAAATCCCGGTAGGATAAATACCTCACTCAAGAAGCACACGATAACATTACCTATGCAGTTCAAAAAACTGAAGATGGCACCCCCATCTTTAATGAAGACATTGGATTAGGTATCCCCGATGGGGTGAATACTTTAATATATACAATTGTAGATCATTTAATTGAACACCCAAGTGACATTACTTTTAGGATTCATGATCAACTAAGTAAACTCAGATGCCCTACACTTCGTGTTTTTAGAGACTTGTTCATCTTTTTCAATTCTTTTATGTAAGTCATACATAAAAGAACTGAATTACAGTTAACAAATTCCACACTCCAAAATAAAATTAAAACTTATGAACAACAACTAATTAATGAAGTTTGTTCTAATTTGCCTAATGCCTTTTGGCATAGAAAGAAACTCATTGTTCACTTGCCTTATATCAAAACTTTTACTGAAAAGGACATCCCCACTAAGGCCCGACCTATCCATATGAACCCAAAAGTTCTTGAATTTTGCAAAAGAAAAATTCATCTTTCTCCAAAAGAAAATCATCAGAAAAAGTAAATCACCCTAGTCTTGTCCAGCTTTTTCTGTCCAGAAAAGCTCTGAGATTGAGCACGGTGTTCCCCGATTAGTCATCAGCTATAAACCTCTTAATAAAGTACTAGAGTGACTTTTAATCTTTAGTCAATA
Source organism: Cornus suecica (assembly GCA_963922005.1). NCBI lineage: Eukaryota > Viridiplantae > Streptophyta > Magnoliopsida > Cornales > Cornaceae > Cornus > Cornus suecica. Next base: position 25,896,149 of record OY998241.1, read on the forward strand.
CTAAGATGCCCAGTACCCTTTTGATCTGTCAAATCATTAAGAGAAGGAAAAAGTCAGAAAAAGTCTAGAATTGAATAGTGAACAGTATTCCCTACAAAAAATTATTCATCTACAGTAACCGTCGGCACAAAAAGACAAATAAACAGTACTCCCGACAAGTCACTATTCATCTACAGTTACTATTCGATCTATTCGAAAGCAATGAAAACCTCTATTCTATCGTTTACCGTTGAATCCTCCTCCTTGGACAGAACTTCATAAAGAAATCGTCCGTACCATTAAGAACTAGAAGTGAATTATATATATATATATAACTAGATTTGACTTGTTATGGCCGAAAGTAGATTACTGTTTGATGAACAGTATCCGGTTTATTTGTCTTCTTGTATCGACGGTTACTGTAGATGAATAGTATTTTGTCGGGTGTATTGTTCACTATTCAATTCTTGACTTTTTCTAGATCTTGTTTCTGACTTTTCCCTTTCTTTTAATCTTTTGTGACTACCACATTGGGGATATAACAGGGATTAGAGACTTGTTCATCTTTTTGAATTCCTTTTAACTTATGTGAGGAATTTTGCGGATTCTTGTGAACTAAAGACATTACTCTCCTGATGAAAATTAAAACTTATTTATATATGCTGTAAGTTTACGGCTTCGAAACTAGAGAGAAGGAACTATGTGTGAAGTGGTTAAACTCAGAATTGGGAAAGAAAGAAGAAGATGATTGAGGGAGCAACACTCTCACTTATTTGGGCCTCCAACAAATTATTAGCCCAGTGGTTAACCAATAATGGTTGTCAAGATGGAGATTTTCAAGCTGGGTTTCATATCATACAACTGATCGGGTGTAATTTGCACATTCACGAGTGGAGGAAACTGTAATTTGCACATGGAAATGAAAAACAAAATGAATTTTATAACAATAGGTTTCATTTCCTATATCATTACTAAATATACATCGCATCGATTCCATTTTAGTCCTACAATTTTTTAAGCCTTTTGATTCTGGAGCATTCTCCAATCTTCTAATGTTATTGCTAAGGCTTCCTTAGAGCTATTCAATAGCCAAATATCATCCGCAAATGACCTGCACAAGGTCTCCTTGCAAGTCTTCCCTTATTTCATCCATGTATTGTAAATTGAATGGACTTGGTGCCAAACCTTGAAGTAATCCCACTCTTATTGGAAAATCAATCGTCTCTCCACATATTGCACGAACTCAAGTCTCAAACCTTTATTCATATCTTGAATAAGTTCATTCGTAAAACCCACCAAATCATGTATCTTGGAACTTTTAATAATATGCCTTCTGCAAGTCTGCGAAAACCATCTGTAGATATATGTAGCAGTAAGCACATCTGTAGACATATGTGCTTACTGCTACACTCCTCCACTAGTTCCCTTAGTAGGTAAATGGCCTCTATAGTGAATCTTCCCGGCACAAATCCAAATTGATTTTCGGACAAGGTGCATTATTTTCCCCTTGCTCTCTTTACTATTACCCTTCCCATGATTAATATTATGAATATTAATCTGCTTGGAAAGGACTATACGAGTCATACGACTGGCTGTGAAACCCGATGACCTTTAGTTTAATTCCTCTGTAATTCGAGTTTTGAATATCCTTTTAGTTGTAGATTGGTAAAATGGTGGTAATTTTCCTTTAGCACAAACCACTCAATGGTCACTCTACTTCCATGTATATTATTCAGTCCTGTTGCCTTGTTATTTGCCACTTAACTAATACGTTTTTTAATCCATATCTCCAGCAAATTTGTTCCTAGCTTTTGCCAACTTTAAGTTCCCTTTCCACCCTCTTTTCTACCTAACTGTCCATTTATCTCATTTAAGGAATTCTGTATGGATGTAGCTACCACCTTCTTAGCTTCATTTTCAGTTTCTTTTACTTCTCTATTTCCTCTTCGTTCCTACATTTTTGCCATTATTTAAAACTTTTCCTGTCTTGTCTTACCTTCTGTATTTCATTAACACCATTTTTCTATTTAATAAATTGTTTTCTCGTTGGTTTCTTCCAAGCTTCCCATTGTTTCCATGGTTGTGAGGACATAGGGTTCCCATGGTGGTTTATTTCACCACACACCGAATAGAATCTGCTAGGTTGATTTATAGATTATTTACTTTGTCATTCCAAGTGCATTATGATTCAGCTCCTCAGATTATTTTTGTGTGAAAATCTGACCCCAAAGCGCTGTTCTCTAAGCAAAAAATAAGCCACCTTCAGAGGGGCTATGGATGCCAAACCACCTTTCAAGAGAAGGAAAGATACTGAGCAACCAAAAGTCGTTCGTAAAAGAACTCGTAATATACCTTCTCTTAATTGTGCAATTTTCAGTGTCCTATATCGCTAGAGAATTAAATTGTGCAATTTTCAGTGTCCTATTAAATTGTAACAAATGCAACAAACCAACAACAAACCACCTTTTTGCAATTTTCAGTGTCCTATATTGCTAGAGAATTAAATTGTTCCCACGGCCAATAAGTTAAATAGGAGTAAATAATTTCCTCAGGCCTGATGACCTTGAACTGTCAAAGCTTTTGGTGGGTTTGGGCCCTGACAAAGCTCATTTTTCCGGTCAACTCAGCACAAATTCAGGCCACAGGGCATCCAAAGGCACAAATCCGAACCTGCACCCTTTATCTCCTAACAGTGAGTAAGCTCAAGAAGTAGAGAGCATCCTCCATCTCCCAATGTTAAAAAATCTGTAGAATCTAACATCCTACGCAAGCCTCCTGCCCTCAAGTCGATAGCAGTCGGATACTAAAGCTTGTCTATCTATAACAATCCTTAAGAACTTGGGAATAGGTCAGGCTAAGGGGTAATCCCCGCACCAGATGTCCTCTTACAACCCAATGTTCATGCCGTCCCGCACCTAGAATTTGATATGTTTGAAAATTCATTTCAGCCCTTCTGAATAAATTTTCAAACTCCAACACCTGCACTGTTCCTGTCCTTGGGGGGACACCACCCTTCATTCCCCACTCAAAAATGACAACTGAATGCCTTTTACACAGTTCTTCTTCACATGATTATGTTTTGCAAACATAATACTAAACGAAAAAGCTTTTGTTGTTTGCTTGAGACCCAATTCAAACACGTTACACACAAATAACACAAAGTTTTATCATGGTTTGACACAAATCGTGTTTACGTGCATGGTGGAGATTTGACAAAAGATTACAGTATGCAAAAATTGGGGGATTTCTAGCTCTCTCTTTCTTTGCAATTTTCAATGTCCTTCTATATTGCTAGAGAATTAAATTGGGCCCACGACCAATAAGTTAAATAGGGGTAAATCATTTTTTCACAGGACCGATGACCTTGAACTGTCAAAGCTTTGGTGGGTTTGGGCCCAGACAAAGTTCATTTTTCCTGTCAACTGCAACCTGAGCACAAATTCAGGCCACAGGGCATCCAAAGGCATAAATCCGAACCTGCACTCTCTATCTGCTAACAGTAAATAAGCTCAACAAGTAGAGAGCATCCTAACATCCCACACAAGCCTCCTGCCCTCAAGTCGATAGCAGTCAGATACCAAAGCTTGTCTACCTATAACAATCCTCAAGAACTTGGGAATAGATCAGGCTAAGGAGTAATCTCCGCACCAAATGTCCTCCCAAAACCCAATGCTCATGCCGGCCCGCACCTAGAATTTGATATGTTTGAAAATTCGTTTTTGCCCATCTGAATGAATTTTCAAACTCCAACACCTCCCCTGATCCTGTCCTTGGGGGGTGGGGACACCACCTTTCATTCCCCACTCCAAAATGACAACTGAATATCTTTAAACACTTCTTATTCACATGAGTATGGTTTGCACAACATACTACTAAACGAAAAAGCTTTTGTTGTTTGCGTGAGACCCAATTCAAACCCCACTCCCCTTTCGGCTAAATATATGTGTAAAATGGTCAAACATATATGATCACATGTATAACATTATACATGCAACATGGGGTATAAGTTTATAATAAATTGAATTGATTTGACAACAGTCAATGCTCCTCTCAGTAGAATTGCTGCATATGTGGGCCTTTGAAACACATTGAGAAATGGGTGGAGAAATAAATTTGTGGTTGGACCTCATTTGTGTCTCTTTAGTTAGTTATCCATTATTCCATGAAGTGATTCAGCAATAGGATCTCTTAGTTACCAACGACGGTGTAGCCTATTGGTCTTCCTCACCTCACAAAGGAGAAGGTCGATGGTTCAAGTTCCAACAGGGGCATTGTGGGTGGGTATATGTGTTTCTTACCTATTATAAAACAAAAGGATCTCTTAATTGTCGGTGAAACTATTGGGTGTACATAGTATGCTAACTGTTGCAAATAGAATGCCTTTACTTGTATTCCTCCGTATATATGTCAAAATCTTTAGTTACATTTTCGTTTGGTAAAAAGATGAAACTTACCAAAGGTAGTTTGAGCTTTCATCATGAGAGAATTCTTTGACAAGAGGCAAAATTTAGAAAGAGATTAAATCACAATTCTGGTGAGAGAATATCTCTTACTGTAGAAGATTTTAGCAACTATTCATTGTCTTTAGGAGAATGGGTAGCTTCACCCCAACTAGTTCAGGAACCTATAATTGTCCCACCTATGCAACTTTAGCTGTTTATACGAGGACATGTTAACATTTTGTTCGTTTGCAAATATTGCTCTGGGTTTGAAATTTCACATATGGTCATTGTTGACCATGGGAGCTGATCAGTACCTCCTTTGGTCGTTGCCTAGTCTACCTTGCCTCGAAAAAGTAAGGCCCAAAATTATTCTCACACTCCTTGATACAGAATCACACAAAAGCTCATACTTTCTTGTGTGTTTTTAACAGTGATCAGGTAGTTCTATTGGTGTTTGTTATGAATTTTCTTTACTAGTACCACTGCTGATGGTACATATGATATACCCTACTTCTACCAAAAAGTGAAGAGGCAGAATCGGGTACAAAGTATTCAAATGGGGAATGCATAATGCAAAAGCTACACGAGCCAAATAGATTCCCTGAACTCACAATATGTCCCAAAATCAACTATTGTCCCCATGAATTTGGAATTCTTGCATAACCATCAAAGAGAACTATAACTGAGAATACCAAACAGTCAAGGACACAATTCTCCAAAACTCACGAATAAGCTCTCCAAGCCTCAATATGCCTCTTGAGGACTGAGGCAGAACCATTGAACTCGACCAAAAGCAGACCCCATCTCTGGGTTTACTCTTCATCTCTCTTGCATTTTGTTTCTGGGAAATATTAAAATAAGATTAGCTTTCTTTATATAGCCACACACAAATCCATTAATCAGCCTCTTTCCAATTAGGAACAAGCTTAACAGGACTATGTCTTAGTGCACTCCATACTTGTGTGGTTGGAACCGGTGATATAGCTAGTTCTTAATTGATTTTTCATTCCTTCTATTTCCATATATGTCATATACTATATTAGCATGCCAAATCTGAAGCATGTTGTAGGTTGTAGATTCCATGGTTGTAGAGAGGGCTCGTGGCGAGTCACAGAGTGTGTCAGGATCTCTTCAGTCGCTATGTTGGGGTTCCTCTGCTTTTGGAGGAATTGTGAGCGCCTATTTTAGTGGCTCTCTGGTGGATGCCTATGGTGTAAGGTATAACAGTAGTTTGACTGGCTTGGTGTTGATGATCTTTCTGACTTACTATTTTTTTTTGATAAGTAATTAATTTATAAAGAAGAAACGCATTCAAATTCTGACTTACTATTACTCATGATATTGTTGATTCCAGGTTTGTTTTTGGAGTCACTGCATTGCTTCCATTGATAACATCGGCAGTTGCAGTACTTGTTAAAGAGCAGCCCGTGTTTGCCCCAGCAAGGGGACATAATCTTTCTTTAGCCATTCCTGGCTTTGTTGAAAGCTCAAAACAGAATATTGTTCAGTTGTGGGATGCCGTCAAGCAACCAAACGTATTTCTTCCCACTTGTTTTATTTTTTTGTGGCAGGCAACACCGCATTCAGAATCTGCCATGTTTTTCTTCACGTATGCCATTGTATATTCAATTTTTTGTTTTAGTTCTTTCCAATCTTTTGCAGTGTATTGCCTAATTTGAAACTTCTGTTAGTTCTTCCTAGATATTCCACCTAATAACTGAACATCTTTTGTTTTCAGCACCAATAGACTCAATTTCACCCCCGAGTTCCTGGGGCGTGTTAAGCTTGTAACTTCGGTTGCATCACTTCTTGGTGTTGGACTTTATAATGGTTTTCTGAAAAATGTTCCACTTCAGAAGATATTTCTAGCCACAACTGTCATTGGTTCAGCTCTTGGGATGACTCAGGTTTGTGTTACAAGTCCCCTTTGCTAGTGTTGAAGGGTATAAATATTTAAATTACACCCTCTCTAACAACTTAAGTTTTTAGAGTAGTTGGGTAGTTAACATGGTATCAGAGCCCAGGTTACCAACAAGTCTCGGCCCAATAGTTTCTGGGAGAAACGGGTTGTCTTTGCTCCGTCCCAATGTCCGGTGTGTGAGGGGGAGATTGTTGGGATTGTCTCACATTGGTTGTGATGAGGAAATGGCTGGTGGTCAATATATAAGTGTGAGGGAAAACCTCACCCTTTGAGCTAACTTTTAGGATGAGAGAGACCCAAGACCACCCAACACTGGTGTCAGAGCCCAGATTTCCAACAAATCTAGGCCCAATAGTTTCCGGGAGAAACAGGTTGTCTCTGCTCTGACCCAATGCTTGATGTGTGAGGGAGAGATTGTTGGAGTTGTGCCACATCGGTTGTGGAAGGGGTTGGTGGTCAGTATATAAGTGTGAGGGAAAACCTTACATTTTGAGCTAGCTTTTGGGGTGAGAGGCCACCCTTTGTTGAAAATTGTTATTTCACGTGTTGGACCAAAAGAATGCCACATGTGAGGGAGTGTGTTGATAAGCTTTTAGAGTAGTTAACAACTAGGATTTTTTCTCAACTTCCTGAGTAAATGTCATGACTGAAATTCTATGCTTTTGCACAGGTTATCCTCGTCACTGGACTAAACCGGCAGCTAGGAATAAGCGATGAATGGTTTGCAATTGGGGATTCTCTGATCATAACAGTTCTTGGTCAGGTAAATTATTTGTAGTAATCTCCAGTGATCTGTTCTTATTTGCTTGTTTTACGCAATGTGGACCCCACCTGGTAGTTTTTTTTATTGCAGAACCAACTATGAGTTTTGTTGCAGGCTTCTTTCATGCCTGTACTTGTGTTGGCAGCACGATTATGTCCACAGGGAATGGAAGCAACCCTCTTCGCAACGCTCATGTCCGTATCCAACGGGGGAAGTGTACTCGGTGGGCTGCTTGGAGCCGGTCTCACCCAGTTTTTTGGTATAACAAAGGACAGGTTTGACAACTTAGCCTTCCTAATAATTCTATGCAATCTCAGCTCCTTGTTACCTTTACCTTTACTTGGCCTCCTTCCCCGGGATAACTCTGATGCCAATTTGAAAGAAACTTTGGAAGATGGTGAGGTAAAGTCTAATTGAGTATTTGGTACTACCTCCATTGGAAACAAGCTTCCCTGCATCACACTTCGATTATTGACTAGATTTTTGAGCTTCTTCGACTGTAGCAGAGAGAGAGAGAGAGAGATGTAAATATTACGAAGTCTTAGAGAGATCAGGCTGTGCCATGCCAAAGGGTAGGTTTGTCCTCAGTCTTTTCCTTCAATGCAGACAAGATATATATCTATTTGCATGTAGTTTGATTTATGGCAATTATAAGAGCAGATAGTAATTTATAAACTGCCAGACTAGATGTAAGGACGAGTAATACCAATTTATGTTTATACTCTTTTGAACGAAGTTCCAGATTCTCCCTTGTATATTTTGAATCTTTGATGATTCCCTTTATGTAAGGGCAAAGAGAAAATTTATAAATAACAATACTTGATGATATATTATAAATATGACAAATTAGAAAAATATGTGGAAGGAAGAGCTGATTAACAAAATATTTGTAGTTGCTAACTTTGAGTAACATTATTATGTGTTTGATAAATTGGTATATATTCTGCGCGGTCTAAAGAGTCGCGAAAGGCTTCAAAGTCCAAGAGAGAGATACTCTCTTTGACAAGAAAAAGGCTTGAAGAGTTTCGAAAGGAAGTCCAGTAGAGTAATGGAGGTAGCCAAGATCATTAGGCTATGTTTGGTACACCGGAATGGAATACAATGAAAGGAAAGTGAGAATGGAATACAATGATGTCATGTTTGCTAGAATGACCATTCATTCCATTTTTTTGTTTAGTTGAATGAGAATTTTCATTTTCAACGAATGAAAATCCATTTCTTGGAATGAAAATCTATTCCGTTAGTAAATCTATGAAATTGTCATTTCATTCCTTAAGGATTGCTTTTAAAACATAAAATTATTAAAATAATTTTTTCACATTTCAAATAAACAACCACTCTTACCACCATGTCACCATTTTCTACTACTGCCACCACCATCACCTTCGGCTGCCTCCACCACCACCACCACCACCACAAACTCCATTGTTCACCAATACTATTACAATTACCTTTCACTATTTATTTATAAAAAAAATTATGATATAATATTATTTAATTAAAATTATATAATTATCACTAAGAGGAGTATCTTTGAGAATTTTTTAAAGTTCATTTCATTTTTAAAATGCATCATATTTACAACTATTCTCATTCCATTCCCACTTGTATTTCATTTCATTTATACGTACCAAGCATAACATGAAAGAAAAGTGGGAATGGAATGTTCCATTCTCATTCTATTGTTTGGTTGTAAATATGAAGTACATTAAGAATGTAATCAACTTGAATCAAAATATTTCAAAAATATCTCTCTTATTCATAAACATATTATTTTATTTAAATAGTATTATTATTATTATTATTATTTTCAAAAAATGGTGAAAAATAATGGGAATAGTAGTGGGGGGCAATAGGAGTGGTGGTGGTGGTGGTTTGTGATGATGAGTAGAACGGTCGGGCTGTAAATGATGTTGTACCTGTAAAAAAGAACAAATAGTGACCGGGAGTGGTATCGACCAAGTAGGCTCCGACGGTCAAATTAGTACTTAGAACCTTGGGGAAAGGAAGTAGTAGTAATGATGAGGGTAATTGTGGCGTATCTCTTTAAGTTGACCCAGACCCTATATTTATAGAGTCTTTAATGCGGTGGTATTGATATTATGATAGCTACCCGTATGTATCTTGGTGAGATAGTGACATCTACCTGTAGGTATCCTGGTGAGATAGGGACATCTACCCGTAGGTATCCTGATGAGATTGTAGAGTCTTGGTAGAAGATAACCGGTTGACGACCCTTATCTCCACGTGTCGTGCAAGTTACACCTATCAGTTGCCCTCCGTTCCCTAATTCTCTTGTCGGATTTAGAGAACGAAATATTTCTTGTTGCGATTTACTTATATATATATTTAAAGTAAAATATAATCCCTTAAATTTTATTTTTTTTAATTTAAAGGGATATTTTACTAATTAAAAAAAACTTTTAAATAGGGGTTCTTAAATAATTATGTGGATCTTTTGTGGGAAAATGCTAATTAATTTTCAAGTCTCCTTTAGAGATTCTGTGGCTTTACTGCTTTAGTATCTATTATATATATATACACTTACGTAGTTTGAAAAGTCAAAAAAGAAAGCTTTTTCATATACATATCTTGTGTATATTCATATCCATAACTGTGCGAGAGAAAAAGAATGAAGACAAAATAAGAGAAATGAAGTGTAGGAGAGAAAGTGGGGTTGGAGTGTTGTCAAGTGGTTGGCGTGGTGACCACGCCCACTTGCAGCCAAGTCACGCGCGCATCTTGTCCCCCTTTGTTAGGTAGGTGATGCCAACGACCGAACTTGTAATGTGGTACATGTGATTTTGAAATTTGAATGATGGGTCTGCAACGGTCATAATTTGTAACGGATAAATTTTGTTCTATATATTTCTGACCCTCCATTCTCTTTTCTCAACAATTCAACAGCTTCCACTATCCCACTTTTTATTTGCTTCCTTTGCTCCTATAAGTTTCATTCCTCTTTTCTTCTTCTGTGACTTATTTCCTTCCCCTTTCTTGGTCTAAAAAATTTCATTTGGCCGAATATTTATTTTTATAAAAATATTCTTTATGACACCAAAAGATGTAAGATGAGAAATTATTTTATTATACCGTCAGGCTATGTTAAGCTTAAATGCCTATCCAAAAATAATAGGGCACACCACTCCCGTCTGGATGGGATGTTCCTTTATTTGGCATATTTTACGGTTAGGCTACATCTCGCGCTTCCCCGTCTGTCGAGGGAGATCCTAGATTACTTTGGTCTCCTCTCTGCTCAACTCTATCCAAATACGTGGAAGACCGTACTAGGAGCTCCTCTTCTATCGTACCTGTGTGGGAACGAGCCTATGACCCTTGATGAATTTCTTTCTTGCTACTTTATCAAGAGTAATGGCCCTTGGGTTGATTTTTCATCCGACGTGAGCGGCTTCCCACAACGGGACGGTGACAATCGGAAGAATTGGTATAGTCAGTTCTTCTATGCTGGTGGCAATGAATTGGAGTTTTTGAATGTTGTTGAAGGCTAGGATAATGGCCCATCTGTCCCCAGGGAAGCGGGTTGCCTTGACCAAGCCGGTTAGCTATTTAGCTCTTCATATATATATATTTTTAAATGACACATCTTCTTTCTTTTGTAGTGAAAAAAGTGCACTATGTTAAACTTTCATCGGAACAAAAAAAGAATCTGGAGGAAAGACTGGAGAGGGCTAAAACTTTCATGGCACATTTTAAGGGGAGTAATACTGCTCCAGGCGCTTTGTCATCATTTTGTATTGGCCTTCGGGGTGACCTTGACCTTCGTATGACACCTCTTTTTCTTACTTTTCCGAGTAGGACTATTACTTCTCAAAGTGGTAGAAGTTCGTCAGCTACACCATCCCATCCAGAGCTTAGTTCCCCTATACTCGACGTGCGTCGGGCAACTACAACCTCCGGAAAAAATTCTTATGCTCTCCTGGCGACTGACAGGTGTCAGACATTCACTATCCCCAGTGAAGATCTTAGTTCTCCCCTGATCGTTGGCGGGGGTCTGGCATCTTCCACCACCAATCGAGATTTTCATTCTCCTCCAGTTGGCGCCAGTCGAGATCCTAGCTCTCCCCCGACCTTTGGCGGGGATCGAGTACCTTCTCCCACCGGCTATAGTGCAGGTATATTTATTTTTGGTTCAGTTTATTACCGTTGCTTCATTTGCTTCATCTCACATACCACTATTTTCCTTATGTACACAGAGGGATCCCATTGGTTTACCCTGAGTGACCTTAACGGTTATTTGAACAAAAAATGCAAGGCTCAATCTCGAATGGGTTCGTCACCACCAGTTCCCCATTTCTCATCCCTCCTGCTTGGCCAGGGTTCTTCCCCCACCCACCAGCTTATGCCGAGGGCACCTTCTGGTCCTAATAGGACCTTGGACCTTGATTTGATTATAGGGACCAGGGGACCCGACTTCATTCAGACAGGGTTCAGTCAGTTTTTGGGGTCGCCCGCCTTCGGGCAACCTATGCATCTTGGGCTTGGCTTTGGGCTTCCTGCCCCTTCCTCCACTCCTGAGTCTGAGTCTTCTTTGGGTGGTACTATGATAAATAGCCTGAAGGTAGCCAACCAAAGGCTCAACAACTCTTTGATGGAGGAAGACCTTCGGTTACTGGAGAATGACTCTCCTCCAGACATATATCAGCAGTATTTGCTTGATATGGGATGGGTTAGTATTTCATATTTTAAATAAACATGACCCACATTTGTTCTATTATTTATATCGATTAACTCTTTTATTTTTATTTTTTTTAGGGCCTGATCCGAAGCAGAGCTATATTTGATAGCTATGTCCGAAGTGAAAAGGAGAGGGATCAAGCTGCTGAGGAATATCAGGGGGAGATCACTAAGTTGTGGGACTCCTATGAGGAAGCTCGAGTAGAGGAGATTACCATGCCGCGGGAGAGTTTTGAGTCCGACCTTCAGAGGGAAATAGAGTCAAGCTTCTCTTCTAGCCCATCAGCTGAGCGAGGCAAGGATTGCTGGAGCCGAGGAGTTTAGGCATTCCGACGAGTACAAGGAGCAGCAGGTCGAGCATTATCTTGGAGGCTTTGTGGATTTTCGCAATCAGGCGAGTGTTCGTTATCCGACGCTAGATTTCACAGGATTCTGTCCAGATGGCCGACGTAGATAGTAGTCGCTTTTCATTTTCCATGTAGTATCTATTGTAGTGTTTCAGTACCTTTCTTTTCAACTTGATGCACTTTGAAAATTATGAATGAAACTTTTGGTTAAGGTAGTTTTTGTTAAAAAAGGGGAGCCGTATTTTGACTTCTTTCCTTCTTCTTTTTTATGTAGGGTTTGTGCTTCACTCAGTCATTCCCTTTCAATAATGTAGTATAAGATCATGACCCCGAGCTTCACTCAGCCCCCCCTTTCTGTTAGGGGACCCATCTTTTGGATAGAAAAATATATTTATGGTAACACAGTAGATACTCGGAAATTGTAGAGAAAATAATTTTATTTATTGATAATTGGCGGGATAATCGCTTTCACAATTAATGTAAATCAAATAAATAATAGAATGCTCGATGACTTATTGCAAACTAGATCTAAGTGAAATAAACTACTTGATATAATACTAGTGAAAAAAAAATAGAGGGTAGCCTAAACTGACCCTGATGCTACCTTTCCACATCTACTAGTAGTACTTCATCAAATGTTGGGCATTCCAAGGACGGGGTAGCTTCTTTCCTCAGAGGGTCTCTAGCTAGTATGCTATTTGTCGTTGTGTGCGTGTTAACCTGTAGGGCCCTTCCCAATTGGGAGCCAACTTTCCCATTTTCACAATCTCACGGTTACGGGTGAGTGGGGTGACTTCCCATAGGACAAGGTCTCCTGGACGAAATATTCTCTACTTCACTCGCGTATTGTAATATTGTGACATTGCTTGTTGGTAGACGGAAACCCTCATTTGGGCTTGTTCCCTCATTTCCTCAATCAAGTTTAAGCTAGCTACCAATTCCTTTTCATTCTGCTCCGGCTCATAGTGGCTTGTCCGGTAGCTCTCAAACTGGTTTCTATCGGGGTAACAGCTTCGCTGCCAAAGGCCAGGAGAAAAGGGGTCTCACCCGTAGGTGTCTTGACCGTTGTCCTATAAGCCCAGAGTATAACGGGCAACTGTTGAGGCCACAACCCCTTAGCCATCTCCAAACGCATTTTGATCATCGTGAGAATTGTTCGGTTGACAACCTCTGTCTGCCCATTAGTCTGTGGGTGTTCAGGAGAGGAGTAGTGATTCTTTATTCCCAGACCTGAGCAAAATTCTCAAAATTTAGTGCCTTTAAATTGCTTCCCATTGTCTGTTACTATAACCCGAGGAACGCCGAACCTACAAATGATTGACTTCCAGGTGAAGTCTTTGACATTCTTGGTTGTGATTCGAGCCAGTGGTTGTGCTTCCACCCATTTAGTGAAGTAGTCAATTGCTATTATTGCAAATTTGGTTTGACCTTTACCCTGAAGCAGTAGACCAACCAAGTCCATTCCCCATTGGGCGAAAAGCCATGGTCCGGTCATGGGTGTTAATTCCTCTAGTGGGAGTCTGGGGACGTTGGCAAATTGCTGGCACTTGTCACATTTTCTCACATACTCTAATGCATCACTTTGCATTGTTGGCCAGTAGTACCCTTGTCTTATAGCCTTATAGGCTAAAGATCTGCCCCTACATGGTTTCCACATAATCCTTCATGTATCTCCTTAAGGATGTACCTTGCATCTGTAGTAGAAACACAACATAAGTATGGTAGAGAAAGGCTCCTCTTGTAAAGAACCCTGTTGATGAGAGCATATCTGGTGGCGCGGAGCCTTATCTTTCGAGCTTCCATTCGGTCTTCTGGTAACTCTCCATCCTGGATATACTTGATGATGGGTTGCGCTAGGGGTGTTCACGGATCGGATTGGACCGGATTGAAGGTATTTTGGATCTAATCCACTAATACCAGATTCGCCATTTATGGATCCAATCAAATCCATTTGCCCAACGGATTCAATCCAAACCGAACCGCGATAAGCCTGATTAGTTCAGATTGGATTTACGGATTCAAAGATTAAAAAATAAATATAACAAAGAGAATGACAAAAAACTTTCACCAATAAAAGTGAGTGTCACATTAGGCTATAACAAATAGCAATACTAAACATACTTGATCCAAAAATATAGAAAATAAATTTGAGTAAATTGTACATAAATAAAGATAATAAACAATAGATAGTGTCACAGTACCAAATTGATACAAACATAGATAAAAAACATACAAATCATACAAGTGATAGTGTCATAGTAACAAATTGACACAAACATAGATAATAAAGATACAAGTCATACAAATGATAGTGTCATAGTAGCAAATTATACATAAACAAAAAATCATAAAGTTGCAGTAAATAAACAAAATATCCATGTAGCATCCGGAAACTTCAACGAATTGATTCAAAAGTGCGGTACTACCTTCAAAACTCCTCAAACAGTAGTTATGGCTACGAAAGTAAAACTAAGTTTAATTAATTATTAACAAATAACTACAAATAAATTGTAGTGAATAAATAAAATATAGTTAATATATAGTGAATAAATAAACATACTTGATTCAATATCAAAAGAGTCGCGTGCTTCAATTTCATTCATTTGTGTTTCAATTTGAATCGGTACTTGCGAGACACATAACCAATCTTGTGCACAAATCAAGGCTTCAACAACTTTAGGAGTAATTTTTTAATTTAGTTATTGAAGTCTTTATTAAATTAAAATTTAATTGTAATTTTTCAAACGGAATAAATGTATAAAAATATTTTAGAGGTCTTACTATTTTATAATAGTAAATAACTAATAGAAAGTCTTCCATTATATTTTTCTAAAAATTGCAATAGTGAATGTTTTAATGTATGTAAATATTAGAAATGACTTACATTTTTATGACAAAGATATTCCTAGCTTTCTAAGAGGAATTCATTGCAGTTTGTATGGGTGAAAAGGTTCTGGCACGCTGCGAGCTAGACGATTCTGGAGTTAGGATATATCATGTTGGGAGGACCGATGGTGATCGCCGAATAGTCACAAGTTCGCATATTGATGATATGGTCTGCACATGTGGGAAATTCAGTAGATTTTGCATTTTGTGCATCCATGTAGTGAAGGTCCTTGTTCATGAGATGTGTATGGATTCAATTCCGCAAAGATATATAGTGAAAAGGTGGACAAAAAATGCAAGCAGCAAAATCCCCGACGAAACCAAGTTCACTAACCAAGTTTCACATCCTAGACTTGCAATAAGGCAACGTCATAGGACATTATGTCACTATATGAATTTCATTTCTACTAGCGCAATCTTTGACGAGGAGGGGTTCCAAAATGTTTTGGCTAAGGTCAAAGCAATTGTTGGTAGTATAAGTGTTCCTTCAGCTTCAAATGTGAAGAGTAGTTGCCCATCGCGTAGTAGTATGCCATAATCTATTATACTGGACGACGACGAGGATACACATGTCCTACGTCCTTCTGGTCCTACCGCCAAGGGCTTCGCTACAAGGGATAGTTATAAAGGCCAAAGGTGGAGGCATGTAGGTGGTATGGAGAAAGTTATGGCTCACAAGAAGAAGTGCACAAAAAAATCAAAGGTTCGTAATGTCCTCAATATTATTTTTGATAACTCTGGTATATGACTCTTTTCTTCATGTACCTAATATTAATGTTTAGGGAGACTTACCTACACAACTGAATTTCGTAGGTTGTTGGAAAAATCAAACATTCACAGATACCACCACCCATGCAATTTCAATCTAGTACCTCAAAGAAGTTGAAGTCGTGTGATAAAAACTTCATCGGATCGAACACTGATTGGAAATGTCAGGGGGTGAGTATGAGGTTTTAGGGATTAAACAATTAAATAGTCTATGTGTGCTCATTATCTTTCATTATATATTTGTCTAACTGTCAGAATGTTGAATTTTCGGGATGGATTTAAAAGGATATGACGACCGATGAGAATTTCAAGCCCAACTCTGATATTAAAGGAAAAGGTAAAGTCAGTACCTCGAACGAGGAGAATGTGACTATTTTTCCAAGAGTGATGTACGAATATTGGGTTGGTCAAGAATTTTTCAAGACATGATATGATTATATTAAAGCGAAAGCGACAGAGGACATGCTAGGAGAGGGTAAAGCCAGTATGTCGACAACTTTACCAGCACCAAGGACAGAAGCTCCTAAAGTCGCTGATGACCTTCATAACATGAGTATTACGTCTCTCTACCCTACTTATATGATTAAATAATGTTGCGTGCTCATTGTAAATTATTGTTTGGTTTAACTGTTAGATACATGATTGGCCAAGAGCAATGTTCGAAGATTACCATGGGATTGAATTATTCAAGGATACCTATGATAGACACGTTATGAAAGGAACTAGTAAAGCCAGTGCCTCCTTGGCTAAACCGACACCAATTAAAGAAGAACTTGTAGCCAATGATAATGTATGGTACCCCAACTATTTAATCCACCTAAATGCCTAACTTACTAGTTGAATGCTAATTGAAATTCCTTATATGACTAAAATTGTACTTTTCCAACTTGGAGGGACAAACTTTTGCATCAAGGTTGTTTGACACACCAATGTCATATTATACTTCTAATAGTACTGGGCAGAAAACGGTAAAATACTAATTATACCCACTTCCCTTTTCTTAAATATTTGAAATAAAGATCTAGGTCGTTATGAAAGTTATAACCGCACATTCTATATGCATTTCATGAAGAATACAACACCGAACGTAGAGGGAAAAACACCCATATCTGTGTTACAAAATGTTGCTCACAATGCTGCTCACTACCACTATGAGGAGAAAGCTGGGGATAAGGACAACATTAGGGATGATGACATAGTTGGGGATGACCCGTAGTGCATCCCAGTGGAATTTTGAATTTTGTCTCCTTTTGCTATATTAGTTCTGTTGTATAAGTTGTATTGGGTTTTGTTGATCCTTGACCACGTACCCACTTATTTTGATAATGGTATATGTAATTTAAATCACCATATTATGCGATACAAGTGTAACAGGTTAAAGATTAACTGCAATTTGGTGCAACTAAATATTTAATGAAAACATAATATGGTGAAAACAAAGTATAGTAATAGATGCTTAATGAAGCCACTATGGAGCGAGGAATGCTTACTTTTCGTGAACGATCGTTGGCTGGAAGAGCTTCTGATATGCACTTGTTATGGTCCAGGGAAAATCTTGTTTGGCTTCATAATGGGAATGAGCTTATTTGTATGAAAATATTTATTGGTGTTGCCTTCAATGCATTCATGAATGAGAGCCTTAATGAAGCCAACTATAACTCCATGGTTGGTGTTGCCTTAAATGCTTAATTTGGTGTTACCTTAAATGCTTATTTTATTTTATTACTCATGGTAATCTAACCCCTTTGTAATAGAATTGTAACACATTATTGTAAAACAAATAACAAACAACTCCAAAATATCAAAGTTAATAATACCCATACAACTCCAAAATATCAAAGTTAATAATACCCATACATCATACATGTTATTTAAAGTAAAAAAAAAAAACATCTGATAATATTAACAAGACTTCAAAAAAAAAAAGCTTTGTGAACCACATTGCGAACTACAATAATTTCCTATCCAAAGTGTCCTTCCACCCTGCTTTCTGGAAAGCGTCCCTGCAAGATCATGATGTTCAAGTCACGCCAATAATGGTCACATTTAATTGCATCTTAATTCACATCTAGATAATGTATGTTGCATCATCTAGGAATGTTTTCGAAGAAATTTTGGTTCTAGCATTTTTCACCAAAGAGAGGGAAAAGCGACAACATTTTCTTCCTTGCAGATTTGATTATCGGCCTCAGTAAATCATGCCCCCTCAACCTCATCAAAAGATGCACCCCGACTTCTTTGTCAGATTCATTGGAGTGGAACAAAGCAATGCAGAGAGGGTAGAAAGACTAGTTGCCATTCATCACCAACCTGGCCAACCCTCTCACTTCATTAAACACCACCCAATAAAGCAGTACCTAGGGACGGAGCCGAAAGTAATATTATAACATTTAAAATTCAGAATTAGAGTTGAGGCAGATTTTTTATAATTATAAAAAATAAACAAATAATCGGGAGATTGGACAAAAAAATTCATTTGATGAAGAGCATCTTGACTTCAATCTAAAATTTACCAACACTTTTACTACTGTTGGGCATCAGGTGTGTGCAAAATATGTGATTCAAAACGACACCTTAACGACACTTTAGGTTTTACCCTTCTGTAAGCACACAGATCAATTGTATATAGTTTTACTTGAGTAGGGGAATATCGATCCCATAGAGACGAGGATTGTTCACTTCAATAGTTTAAAAACACTGAATTATATTTTTCTGAAAAAGAGTTTGGCTTTGTGAATTATCTAATACTAATGAAAATAAAAAAGAAAGCAATAATGAATAATGGTTGTGATTCAAAAAGAGAGAAAACTAGGGTTTCCTCACTCCACCACTAATCGTATAACATAGTCCAAATTCTATTTCAATTGCATAAGGGCGATCCCTTGAATGTGAACCAGGTCGCACCGCGCCAGCAGTTTGACCCCAAAAAGGATTACTCTTAACCAGATCGCGACAACCCATCTCAAGACTAAACTGATTAGTGCATACCAACTACTAACAGAAAACAAATGCAAAAAAGTAAATTAAAGCATAAAAATAAACTAAAGCATGTCTATATCAGTTTATCAGGGCATGGCCTGTGTCAACCTAGGGTTTGGAGTTTTATGACCACCATTGTGTAGAAAATCACAGATTAAGCATCTGAGTTCCAACGCATAGTGAATAATTGTGATTGTGTAAAATAAATATATTCAAAAAGTCTAAGACAAGAATCAATTCAAATATATAAACTTATATCACGAATAAAAACGGTATCTCATCTAACACAATCATCATGGTATAGTCACAGTTTTCCCTCTCTACAATTGAATATAAAATTAGAACTACATTACTTGGCTAGGGTTTTGTGAGAAAACCCTAGATACCGAATTAGTTGATCATGGCTGAGAGAATCTGTATTGTCGGTGTAGAAACACTCTACATGGCCTTCTTATCCGGATCTCTAGGTCTTCAATGGTGGTTCTCTTCAAGTCTGAACTTTGAACTTGAGAACTCTATGAATGAACGTGTGTGAAAATCAGAACCAGAACTAGCATCCAAAAATAACCCACTCTCTAAACCTAACCCTCTCATATTTATAGACAAGTGAAGGAAACCCTAATGGTTGCCATTTTTTGTAATTTCATAATACATGAATAATCTCAATTAAATCTTATGTAAATATGTGTATAAGCCTGTATATAGAGGTCTGGAATTACCAATCACTTAAAATATCGAAGTAGGGACAAAACTAGAAAATTCTGAAACAACTCCGAAACAACTTCAACACGTAAAAGGATCACGTGGCCTCAAGGTGGGACCTACGCTTGGGCATAGGTATAAGGCATAGGCTACGCTCCTGAATTACGCTTGGGCGTAGGTCAAGGGCGTAGGGTCCAAACCAAAGCGTTGCTGAAGAGCGTAGCTTAGGTCCAATCTGCCTCTTTTTGTCTCTGACGACGTAGGGTATGATGCATCTTTTGCTGTAAAAACTCGTTTTTTCATATTTGATCTAGACTGGTCGCCTTTGACTTCCGATGCTTTTCGGTGAAGTAATAATGTCTGAAAATGACATTTTTGCCATTCGGTGAGATAATGATGTCGGGAAATGACCATTTTACCCTCTAGTAGCTTTTCTTCGCTCTAAAACACCTCTTGATTCCTTTCTCGAGATAGAAACAAACACAAACTCAGTTAATTCACCAAGATTAGCTTTGTTTCTTCATTAAGCTCCTGAAACATGCTTCCACACACAAACGGGATAAAAATACTGAGTAACGGAATGTAAAGACATAATAAACACAAGATATGGACAAAAAATGACTAATATTGAGCACCTAAACTACTTACAGTTGTGAAAAAAATTGCAGTTAGAAGTTACCACTCTGCAACAAAAAGTTACCTACGAATCACCCATTTCAAACCATTTCCTTAAGTATCTAGAAGCCGTCGGTCTGGCATGGCTTGGGAGAGCACTAGTCAGCACATTTATGGCCTTATCGAGTCGCTCCCATGGACCATTGCTCCCTTCATCCCCCTTCGCAGATTCCCTAGAAACAATATTGGAGGAATTGGTCGGAGAAAATAGGATTTAGATATATCAAATACTAAATGAGGAGAACATACCAAACAACATATGAGTCAAAGCAGGAGAAATACATCTTATGTACGCACATATCATCATCAATCAATGGTTACAAGATATCCCTATCCATGGCTTACACGAACTGATCTTAGGATTTGTGATACTCAGAAGATAATAAGGAATGAAGTTAAGGACAATGGACACCACTGTATCCATATATATAGGCAGTAATCACAAATGTCAAAGGTCGCACCTTTTCCCCTTCCAATATGAGTCAAATCATATATGACCCTTCACTTTATTTTATATATTGCCGTATTTTTTTACATTTTATTTTATATTAATCGATTTTTATAGGGAATCTGTGGACAACCATCGTTACCTTGTTTTGGAGGGAAAACCCTTGTTTGGCTGTGACAGAAAAGGCATCTCCACCGATGGGTGTGAGAGACGGCGTCGTTTAGTGGAAGATGACGAAGGTGTTGGAGGGTGAGAGGTTTTGGGCCATGACAAATAAATTTAGTGGGTACGAGATTGGGCTAGTCTTCTTGTTTATAAACTCCAAAGGGCCCAATTAGAAACTAAAAATTGAGGGCTATCAGGCTTGTTAAATAATGGCCCGCAACTGCCCCAATAATTTCCCTTGCCGAATTAGAAACTCAAAATTGATCCAGATGAGGCTTGCTAAGTTAAGGCCCGCAAGTGGCCTAATAATTTGCCTTAATATAAATATCAAATCTTAAAATATTAAAAACAAATTACTACTAAATTGAGTTTGGGATTTACTTGATTTAAATTAATTTAATTCTTATAGATTGGGGATTTACTCCATTGAAGCCACACTTAATTGAATTGGGAATTTACTCAATTAGAGTGGATTTAACTCATATAGATTGGATTTATTCTATTACACTAAATTGAATTGGGGATTTACTCGATTGAAGCCAATTTAACTCTTATAGATTGGGAATTTACTCGATTGAAGCCAATTACACTAAATTTAATTGGGGATTTACTCGATTGAAACCAATTTAACTCAAATTGAATTGGGGATTTACTCGATTGAAGCTAATTATACTAAATTGAATTGGGGATTTACTCGATTGAAGCCAATTTAACTCTTATAGATTGGGGATTTATTCGATTGAAGCCAATTATACTAAATTGAATTAGGGATTTACTCGATTGAAGCCAATTTAACTCAAATTGAATTGGGAATTTACTCGATTGAAGTCAATTATAATAAATTGAATTGGGGATTTACTCAATTGAAGCCAATTTAACTCTTATAGATTGGGGATTTACTCAATTAAAGCCAATTATACTAAATTGAATTGGGGATTTACTCGATTAAAGCCAATTTAACTCTTATAGATTGGGGATTTACTCAATTGAAGCCAATTATACTAAATTGAATTGGGAATTTACTCGATTGAAGCCAATTTAACTCAAATTGAATTAGGAATTTACTCGATTGAAGCCAATTATACTAAATTGAATTGGAGTTTTACTCGATTGAAGTCAATTTAACTCTTATACATTAGGGATTTACTCGATTGAAGTTAATTTAACTCTTATTTAACTTTTTTTTTTATTTTTGATTTAAATTATATATAAAAAAAGTGTGAAATTATACTTTGAATGGTAAGTCATATTTAATGACTAGAGACATTTATAAGTAGTATATTTAATATATATATATATATATATATATATATATATATATATATATATTAGTTCATTTATTTAAATGGTAAGTCATATTTAATGACCAGAGACTTATCGTTTATCAAACAACCCATAAAAAACTCATCAGCCTTTTCTCTTTGTCTTTCAAACACATCCTTATTGCAAAGTCTGGAAGAAATAGCTAATGGTCACAGAGTAAGCCATGGCCACCACCGCATATTTGCTTCACCTCCACCTGATTCCTTAGTACAACTAAGGAATGACATTGCTGTAGTCTATAATACTTCTAATTCCTTGTTTGAATGTTTCGAGATGAGGATTGCTGAGGTGGAGAAAACTATGGCTATAATTGCAAGGAAGATTCCTAATTTGATCACGCCATCGCCATCCCCACCGAGCTCGGTCCCATCTTCACCACCGTTGGCACGTGGTTCATTCGAAGGGAGAACTCCTAACTCCATCTGATGAAGGTCAATTTCATGTATGAAGGTTAGCAAATTTTCGTTTAAGAACCCTTTTGTTTTGTATGAATATCATGCTTCACCCCAACCCTATTTTGTTATAATTTTACCAGGGTTCAATGCATATGAAAATGACTTGGTTTTTGCTTAGGTAATATTAATCCTGTCGAATCTAGATGAACTCGATTGTTGGGTTTTCAGCTTAGGTAATATGAATATTACTTGACTTAGTTATACCTATGTTACAACTGCTGGTGATTTCACATAATATGTATCATATCCCAAATATCAATTTCAATCCTATGAATTGGTGATTTATTTACTCCATTACTAGTAGGGTAAATCCAAATAAATTTTCGAAAACATGTTTTCACTTTATTTTGTAAAATATATGTCTCAATATTTGATGTTTCTTGGTTTAGGGTATTTTAACTTTTCTTATGTCTGAGTTCAAGTTGTTGAATTTAGATGAACTTAAAACTCCATGTTAAAAATTTTAATAGACAAAGTATATCTGAACATGAAAAATATTATGTTAAAATTTTTAAATTACAAGGTATAACAGTAAACAAAACTAGATAATTTTAGGCGAATTGTGTTTAGTTAGGCGCGAAGGGAGTTGTAATTGGGTGGGAATGGTGTTTTTTGAAATTTGAAATTTGAAATTTATATATATTTTCCATATGAATATTAATAGGCGGGAAGTGTGTTTTATGAAATTTGAAATTTATATATATTTTCCATTCAACATAATAGGCGGGAATTCTTTTTTGGGCGGGAATGATGTTTTACATTGGGCGGGAGTTGTATTCAACTTTTGGCAGGAATATGGTTTTACATTGGGCGGGAAATGTCACATAACTATAATACACATCCATTATTCTGGTTTTGAGTGGTTAGTCAAAACGTTTTAATGTAAAATTTTACAGATCAAAAGAGAATGGTGAACAATCAATATACTAATATGTAATAAGCAAGAAGGAAATGTGATTCATCAGATTATCAAAATAAGGATTGCATCATCTTGCAAACCAACATTAACACTAGGTCACAAATCCTCATTATCTTCATCATATCCCTGGTTCACAAGTGGATTGTTATCACAACGGTCCAACAAGTATATGTTGCCACGTTGTAAAAATTTGTAGTACAAACACTTGGATTAATTTTTGGGCCAATCCCAATATGTATCGAGACTAGTGAAAGCCCAAACATGATAATCTATGAGGCACTTGTGACATTGTCCATCATAGAGTATGTATGGGTCAAATACGAAAATGAGTTCTCTTCATTAATACATAGTTCCAATGGTAAACCAAACTTCTTGAATATTGGCCATCTCTCTTCCATCATCAAAAATACCATTTGAACCATTAGCCTGTAAATCCTTACTTCAGCTAGCGATTGGTTGTGCATTTTAGTTAATGTCCAAACACCAAGTTGGACAATGTCACGGGAATCATTCAAGCACGAGGCAATACCCCATGCAAATTGCGAAGGCCGATGTCCTAATTTCATAAGACTCTTCAAAGCCTTATAACTTTTGATGTGCAGCTGCTCGTCCTTACAGCTAATCAACGTATATGTGAATCCCGCATTTTTATTACCTGACTCGCATATTTCTTGGAACAGCCGACCCCCATATTTATATGAAACAACACGAAGGCATGCAACAGATGAAAAGTTGTGGTGGACAATCTTGCACTTACCCAATATACTCAAAGTTTTAGAACTGCAAAAAAGTGGAACACAATAAAGGAATTTATAGTGATGTATGTCACAGTTTCAGAATCTGATTTATCCATTCACTCGTGCATTACATATATATTACCCACTATGGTGATGAATGTTATTAAGAGTTGATGGGATGTGGAAATTACAAGTTTGAAATTGGTGCATTGCACTTAGGTAATTTTGTTTTAGGGTATTTTGAGTGTTTTTTAATATTAGATTTAGTTGAATAGGCCCAGGATAAAATAAAGTGTGCCAATTTTAAAAACTGGCCAAAGCCCAAATGAATTGTTCACATTTGCAATATAAAGTGTGCCTATTTTAAAAAGTGTCCCAATTCAGTTGAATTGGCCCAATTGTTCACATTTGCAAAATTGACCGTTAACCATTGATTGGGTCCCAACTTCGAAAAATTGACTATTATACAGTGTTTAAAAAATATGATCGTTGGTGTTGTGCTGCCTATATATATCATCCATGTCTCACTTTCCTTATATATGCTTGAGTTATATTTGATGTAATGGTCTTGGTTCAAACACCTTAATTAATTACTAGTTTAAGAGTTTCATACCAGTAATTCATGTCGGCATCTTCCAGTAATGGTGCCACACATTGATCAGTTCCCAGAGTGTGCATATGCGGCCACCGTGCAGTTCTTCTTCGATCAACTACACAGAGAAATCCTGGCAAGCTGTTTTTGAGTTTTCCTTATCGTGATTGTGGGTATTTCGATTGGGATTCAGGAGATCTAGTACCAACACCAACACAAGCACCCACATATATGATATCCACACAACCACAAGCTGCCGAAAATGTCGATATACACGAAATATTGAGTATGAAACTAAGAGCACAAGCACAAGTAAATGCCAATATCAATGGGATATACAAGATGATATTGAGGGATGCAGTTATTATTGTTGTTCTTCTCACCACTTTATGTCTACTAAATCTCATCATCTTAAGTATTGTATTGAGCTTATAGTTATTTAAATGTAAGCTTTCTATGTTAAGTGTTGTATTGAGCCTATGCTATTTGAAATAAATAAAGGGATGGTTATTAAACTTTAGATAGACTTGAAAAAAACAATACTTCTCTTGTTTACCAATGGTTATTAAACAATACTTATGTTACAGTTATTGGTGATTTATGTTACAATTTTAGAATATGTATAAAAAAAATTCACTTTCAATGTGCAGTACACCTATATTAGAGTTGATTGTCATTTCAGTAATGATTTTTCAGATATCTCCTTGCTTCCAATGTCAATCCCAAAAGCCTCTATATTCCAATATCAATCCCAAAAATTGAAAGCACATACATACACCACAAAATATTTTCTGCCCATACCATAGGCCCTTAAAGTTTATATAAAAAAATATGTAGTTTCATGATCCTATGATATCAAATTTAATTTAAGTCCATACCAATCAATTCCTCTCATCGTGCATATCCTTCATACCTTTTGTTCACCTCTTTTGCGACACTTGCAGCAGCTTGATTAATTGAATGGTTTAGGGTGGCTCTGATAATTTCCCCCCTAACTTCATTATTGGGGGAATCAAGCAGTTCCGACAAGTGTTCTGATCGCAGAACCACAGCATTATGGTGCCATATGCATTAATTTATGATTGAAATGAGTTGTAGGCATTAGTTTATGTTTTCTAATATAAATGAGTTGCAATGATGGAGTTTACTAACATGGATGAAATCTTTCGATAGTTTTTCCCCCATCCATTCCTACATGTACCTAATTACAAAGGTTCCGTAACTATTTCTGAGTCAAATAAATTACACAAAGTACACATAAGAAACAATAATCTATGGCATGTAACGCTTCAGTCACTATTTAAAGGGAGGGCTTAAGTATCAGATTGATGGGGAATTTTTTCAGCGATGTTCACCGAGTAGTTTCCTAAACTTTCTCTAGTCCAAATTTCTACAAACTGCTTCTGCGCAGCCACAAAAGAATACCATATTATGACTAGCCAATAACGAATAAGTAATGTTATGTTTTACCAGATAATAAATGGCCGTACCACAAACTTGGTGTATTTCTTGTATTCACTGCCTTTGAGAGAGCAAAGATAGTCCACCCTTTGGATTTTTCAGTTAACGACCAACAAAAACCAATGATGATTCAAATAGGCTGGGAAGAAAATCTAACAAAGGTAGACGAGTCACAAAGCTTAGGTTATAAATATGAAAACAAACATCAACTAACCAATATTGAAACAAACAATTTAACATACAATGGGAAAATAAATGTGTAAACAAATACTGATACTAACCAATGTTCTTTCCCTGGAACAGTCCTGGATAGAACATGGCAGTTTATTCATCACATCATGGTATGATTTTTTGACGGCCTCAATTATTGATGCTTTAGTCCTCTTCCTAAATACATGGTACACCTTCGACATCAAATATATAATGGTACTAAGAAAGTAGTAAGCTCTCATCGACTCTCAGATCTCATTGTTCAGTTTAGTCCCGAACATCACCTAGCAACCAATTATAAACAGTGTGAAATTACAAGTAGTGTTGTTTTAATTCAAATATTTCCTAAACTTATAAATATTACATTAATACACATCGAGTTAATAACTTCATTCCCCTCAAACAATGTCTGGAGGTGAGACCTAGTCAAAACTTCCCCGTACATACAGACCAGCACATCCTTGCATCATAGAAATTTATATTTGTTGGAGCCTAACTGTAAGGAGAATTTTATCCCCTAAAATTTTCAAATGAAACAGTAAAATAAAGCCTTAATTTAATAATATAATTACCCGTTGTCAACTACTTGTTTTGCTTCAAATTCCAACAAGTCAACATGATTGGAACTCAACGGAACATTTTTAACCCCTCTATATATACTAGTAGCATATTGATAATAATTACTTGTCACAACTTCAATGGGCACTTGGGGAGCATCACTATTATCCGCAACATTCTCACAGGTGGGAGTGAGTTATGGTAAGGAGATAATAACATTCTCATCATCATCATCATGCTCCTCCCCAGCATATATCTTTTCCTCCTCATGTTTTACTTCATCCTCAGGCTGTTTTCCTTATAACCTATTCTCATGACCACCAGGCCCAACCTCTACCTCAACATGCCCTATTTTCTTTCGCTTCACCCAGCTATCCTCATCATCCGCCAAGTTCTTTCCTTGTGAATCATTCAAAACCACTCACACATAAGTGTTATCATTATTAAGCAGAATAATTCCATTTTCCTGTGGGAGTGTGAATGCTTACATGTAAATCCCCATCATTTCTAGGTCCCTCAGTTGTCCCATGAAAAGAAGGTAATCGCGGTACACATTCGAGCAGTACAAGCTGGATAAAAAAAAATAACAATAGTGGAATGAGTAACTTTAAATGTCTAAAATATTACAAAACAAAGGTTACATATGAGAACAGATTTGGTATGTGGTGGCACCTTCCTAACACCAAAGCCTCCCATACAACAACTCTCCCATTCCAACCATCCCTTATTAACTACGGAAGTCCAATATTCCAATTAATGAAGGTCACCCATAGGGTAATTAGGTCACTTCACTGATACACTCCTCAAATAGAACATCTACATACATGCGAACAAATTAAATAATGTAATTTAGTACCCAAAGAACCATAAAGTGTTTCAAAACACATACATTAAGCGGATAAAATTTTAACTCATGTTTCATACCTGAAGGAATAACATACAACCACCGTAAGATTGTTTTACACCATCTTCTGGCTACAACATTGTATTAACCAAGAATTTCAGCACATATGCACACTAGTTGTAAGACAGGATCTTATCAACTTAGTCAATTGCTGCCAGCAAACCTAAATGCATATGTCCACGACCCGTTGGAGAAAGCACAGATGAACATGCACATAATACAAACAAACGCTTAAATGCATATCCCTCAGTTGTTTCTAACAATTCAAAGAGCCGTTCCACTTTCCTGCCAGCCTCGGGTCTAAACCCACCATTTTTTTCAATCTAATAACACAGTCATCCATTTCAAAATTACTAATAAGGAAGTTGCACAATTCATGAGAGATAAAGTCACATTTTAACTTCAAAAGCTCTCCAAAACCCAGTTGCTCTACAACTTTCCGCTTTTTCGCTCCAAGATTCCCAACCGCTTAAATAAATTTTTGGGCAGCACCTCTGTGCCAAGTGCAGTTCTTCTAGAATACAACGCCAACTACGCCTCCTTGGTTCTTCTTCTGCTTACCCTACAACAATTCAAAATATCACCAACTAGTACAAATGACTCATAGAAAACTTTTGTAGGCTAATAAATTTTATTCGATTCAGAAATTTCACCTTAGACTTGTCAACCACCTTGCTTTTCTTTTTCGCATCTTCATACTTCTCTTTTTGGGCACGTTTTCGACCTAGGAAGAATTTCTTCTTGCCATCTTTTAGTTTCTTCCATTGAGTTGCAGAATGCTTGCAAATGTCAGCATACTGGTCCGCCGCGATAACTTTACCCAACATACCATGTTTTTTACGGTACTTTTTTATGTAAGTTGCTCTGTAGATTAAATTATAGAAATAACCCAGGTAATTTCCATCATTCCCAAATATATTAAATAGAACTAAAACATATAATTTAACATATAATAATTCAGTAAATTAAAGGGGTCTTACTTGTAATAGAAGAATGTTCCAGTTGGGGCCTTAATATATTCTTCCTCAACACCAGATCCGGAACATGATGGTTCGGTAGCCTTACTTAACTCAGTTGTGGCCTTACTTTTATTTTGAGTTGATTTTGTGGATAATCTAGCCATCTAAGTTAACAAGGAAAATTACGAGAAGTACAACAACGTTAATTTCAATGGTGTTACTAGGTTACTGACTTATAGCTCTTCAAACTCATGCATTAGACCTATGTTACAATTGATGGTCATTTCAGTTATACCAGTGTTACAATTGATGGTATTCCTGTTACACTTCTAGAATCTGTATCGTATCCTCTAACTCAATTTGAATATTTTTAATTGGGGATTTAGGGACTCCATTAATAACAGGGTCAATCCTATACTTTTAATTAGGGAATAAGGAATTATATCAAATTTTCATACTTAAACAACAAACTAAAGTAGGAAGGACAAAGAAAAGTAAACAAGAGCAAACTCTATGATTATATGTATACATACGAGTTTTACCGATTCTAGTTGAGTGTGAGAGTACTGAGAAAGAAGATGAAAGTTTTCACTAACTTATATATAAGTGTGTTTTTCTTGGTTATCATAGTATACATACAATTTATTGTGTAAAATGCAACAGATGTAACCTAAAAACACACTTACCATAAATCGGTGAAAACTTTATATACAAGTTATTATATACAAATCAGTGAAAACTTTCATATTCTTTATCAATACTCTCACACTCAATCGGAATCGGTAAACCTCGTATGTTTACATACTTATATCTTTTCAAAATGTGCATTACACTTATGTTACAACTGATGGTCATTTCAATTACACATGTGTTGCAACTTATGGTGATTCCTGTTACACCTCCAGAATATCTATCAAATCCTCTATTAGTTCATCACTTTTTAAAGTTGATCAATACTTGCGTGTCTAAATGTATCTATCAGTGTATTTATAAACGTTTCAGATACATTGAGACACGCAAGTATTGATCAACTTTAAAAAGTGATGAACTAATAGAGTGGACCCCACTATATATATAGATGAATGATAAATCACACTGATGTCTCCTAAAATTTGTATAAATGAATCTATTAGTGCATTTATGAATTTTCAGACTTTATCATACACATCATTACACTGAGGGCTCCATCACATCTTTAACTCATCATTATCTTGTGTTCCCAATGTTCTTTTGAGGTTGCGTGTGTGAGTAATGCAAATAAATTGAAAAGTAAAGATAACACTTTATTATATATGCATTACTCACACACGCAACCTCAAAAGAACATTGGGAACACAAGACATGTCCAATTTGAATACTTGGACACACACTATATTCATATCTTCTAACTCAATTTAAATATAGTGTATTTATGAATATAGTGCATTACCCCACTATATTCATATCCTCAAACTCAATTTGAATACTTTTTATTGGGGATTTAGGGACTCCATTAATAGCAGGGTCAAGCCCATATTATTTTCTAAGACATGACTTTAGTTTACAGATTATGAATTAGGTATTGAAGGACAATATATACAAAGAAAGATGTACATCAAGGTTTATATTTAGGGTGTTACTGGATTACTGACTTATACCTCTTAAAAATGTGTATTACACCTATATCACAACTGATGGTCATTTCAGTTACACATGTGTTACAACTTATGGTGATTCTTGTTATACTTCTAGAATATCTATCATATCCTCCATACTTTCCAATTTGAATACTTTTAATTGGGAATTTATTTACTCCATTAATAGCAGGGTCAATCCCATATTAGTTTCTAAAATATGCCTTTAGTTTGCAGATTATGAATTAGGTAAAACTGTTTAAATGGGCATTACACTTATGTTACAGTTGAAGATGATTTAAGTTATATTTTCATAATATCCAATATATCATTCAACTCAATTTCATACTATGTGAATATATAAGATATCCTTCAACTCAGTGATTGTCATTTGAGTTACAGTTAAGTAGACAAAATCTTTATCTGTAATTTGAGTTGTTTTGAGGTTATGTGTGTGAGTAATGCAGATAAATTGAAAAATAAAGATAAAAGTGTTATATTTATCTGCATTATTCACACTGGGTTACAGACTTATAACTCTTTAAAATGTGCATTACACATATGTTACAACTGATGGTTATTTCAGTTACACATGTGTTGCAACTTATGGTGATTCATGTTACCCCTCCAATCCCTGTTTTGTTTGTACTTTTTATAGCATGGTCAATCCCATTATTAATTTGAATACTTTCATATTATGTGAATATGTAAAATATCCTTCAAATCAATGAGTTACAGTTATGTTACAATTGATGGTCACTTGAGTAGACAAAATCTTTACATATACACATAATATCTCTGCTATAACAAGTATAAACAAAACAAGGGTTGGGGATAATGGAAACCTAATCACACTTCATATAAAGCCCAAAAAACACAATGAGGTAGCATTTAGCAAAATTCAAAATATAGCTTTTGTGGTTATTCCAGAGTATCTATCATATCCTCCAACTCAATTTAAATACTTTTAATTGGGGATTTATTTACTCCATTAATAGCAGAGTCAATCCCATATTCAATTTGAATACTTTCAACTTATGTGAATATATAAAATATCCTTCAACTCAGTGATTGTCATTTGAGTTACAGTTATGTTACAATTGATGGTCATTTGAGTAGACAAAATCTTTACATATACACATAATCTCTCTCCTAAAACAAGTACAAACAAAACAGGGGCTGACCCTAATGGAAACCTAAACACACTCCATATATAGACCAAAAAACATAATGAGGTAGCATTTAGCAAAATAATCTTTCTTTTTAAGTTATTTCTGTAATTATTATAAAGGTACCTACTAAAAAGAAAGATGATTTTTAGGTATGATAAACAAGAACGAGATGTTTCAATCACCATGCAAGAAATTACATTAAGAAACTAAAATAGACAAACAAATTCAAAAATTTCCAGAGAGAGTTGGTGATTCGGCTGACCTATTAAGACCTGGTAGCAGCGAGAGTTGGGTTTCGCCGAGTTTGAGCACCTTCCTTCGATTTCTTCATATAGGGTTTGGGATTTTGGAAGATGAGCTAGTGAAGATCCTGAAAAACACTAAAAAGTGAATGTTTGAATTTCAGAAACCCTAGGATTTGGTTTTATCGATGGAGACAAGGGATTGAATGTAATCTAAAACTGTAATGAAAAAAAACTAGGGTTTGATTTGAGTATCAATTTCAATTCTAGAATCCTTGAGAGAGATAGATGGCTGGAAGGGTTCAATTGCTAAACCCTAAAACTGAGAGAGAGAGATGGCTAGGATGGGAGAGAGAGAGAGAGATTGCTAGGATGGGAGAGAGAGAGAGAGAGATAAATTTTTGAATTCGTGAATCAACCTCCGCCGAAAGGAAATGGATTTGGTGGGAAAGAGAACAATACGCATGCATTAAATAATTGTCATCTCAAGCTTCAGCAGTCACGTTTTCCCAATGCATATATTGTATATTACCCAATGTGTAATATATGTAGGATATAAGATTTTACTTTTCAAAAATAAAATGTATATAGAATTATATAATAAAATCCTGTGAAATTACAAGAATGTTCAAGGAAAATGAACTCTGCAGTAATTTTTTTTTTACTTTGCTTAGGTGGCACTGACATCAGCAACTTAGACCCACTTTGAGATATTGCATTAGGTGGCGCAATGTCAGCCCTTGGATCCGAATTGGAGAGGAATTGGAGGTGATGCAATTGGAGAGGATTTTTTTCCTTATACTATACTATTTTCTAAAATGTCGAATCAAACCAACCTATTTGATTAGTTAGCGGATACGGATTAAATCGAAAAATTAGTTTATTTCGATTTGGTGTGTTGAAATAGGTGGTGTCGTATTACTTGTTTAAATAATATATTGTTTTATTGTTTAATATATTTGACATGTAAATTATACGTACTGAGTCATTTAATAAAATATTTGTATCTCAATTCGAAACAAAAACGACTCATGAACGCGGATTGTCACCCTTATAAATTGATTACACACCAAAAGACAATAAACTTAAGAATATTATACATATTGGTGTTAAACATATATATATATATATATATATATATATATATATATAATCAGTTCAGTTCGGTTCTAGTCAGTCTGCATTGGGACCAAATCGAACAATGATAGTTCTATTTTTTAAAAACCGAACCAATTCAGAATGGGAGCCAAAATATCGATTCGGTTCGAATTATTGGATCAATTTAACGATTCTATGATTTTTTTTTATTTTTTTTGCACTCCTAGATATAACTATGAAAATATTCATATAAGAAGCAAGTGTAAAAACATTTTCTTGAGAAAGTAAAATTCTGTTTCTTTTTCTTTTAATACTTCCTTCCAACCAAGCTAAGTCAAATATCATGAATTCTTGTCTCATGTCAAGACCTTAGAGGGTTTTGAATATGTTAGCACCACCCAATTAATTAAATTTTTTGTTCAGATTACAAAGAACTCGACTCGTGACAAGCCTCAATCTTTGATCATGTGTCACTCCAAATGTCCACATGTAGGTGTTAGCTCGGACCACTCTTCATTGTTAAGGTAAATAGGGGCGGAGCCAGAAATAATAGTTAGGGGGGGCAAATGCAATTTTTTGTTAGTTTATTTTATACATATATATAATTTTGTGGCTTATTAAAGAAATTTTAAAAATCTTGGGAGGCCATATGCAATTTTTATGAAATTATTCATTAACTATATAGTTTTTTGGGATAGTAAAAGAATTTTTTAAAATTTTGCGAGGGGTCAGATGCAATATTTATGAACTTATTCATATATTATATAATTTTTTGTGATAGCAAAAGCAATTTTTGAAAATCGAGGGAGCGGCCATGGCCCCTTGGCTAATACATGGCTCCGCCTTTGAAGGTGAATAAGTAGGCGGAGTGGAGCAAGCGCAATGATATTGTTAGTTTTGATGGGAAGATTCCTATGAATTACACAGTGTCCTGTATTGGATCTCAATGAGAAGAATTTTGAACATATAAAAAGGGTGTTAACACAACCTAATAACTTAATTATTGAATCATAGCATGAAGCCCCTGCCCCTGCCATAAAGTAATACTTCATTTATTTCGAGATCCAAGTTTTTTTCTTTTATTGTAACTTCAAAATAATAATAAGTTATGCATCTGTATTTAATAAGTTAGGCATTTGTATTGTTTAGGATATAATAGTAGTTAAGTTAGGCATTTGTATTGTTTAGGTAATATTAGTACAAGGTGAGAAGGGTTTTTAAAGTAGTGGAACCTCAAAAGGGCAGTTTGAGCATGTTACAAGCACACAAGGTTAACGTACACAACACTTTCCCTCTAGAATTTTTCTCTACCTATTAAATTAGGTTCTCATTAGGTTGCACATCTCTTCTTGTCACGAGTTTCAACTCTTAACCCTGCACATCTATAGAGCTAAAAATCAAAATCTAACACGTTTGGTAACACCGTGTTTATTTTTTTTTTGCTATAATTTTTTTTTTTTTATAAAATGAAAGTTGTTATTTGACTTGATGTCATTTTGATAGAAAGTAAAACATATTTGGTAAAATTCATGTATTGTGGAACTTTTGAAAGCATAAAATTGAAAATTTGTTTGGTAACGAAAAAAATTAATAATTAAAAAATTATGAACTAAATATTAATAAAAATTAAATGAACTAATTTAAATATTTCTTTATTAATTTTTGTACAAATTTATTTTATATTTAAATATTTATTTATTATTAATTATTTATTCATTTTTTTAAATTTTTTAAAAAAATTAAATTATTTATTACTCAATTTTTATTTAATTATTTTTATTTATTTATTCATTTGTTTGTTTATTTTTTATTTTATTTTATTTATTATTTTTAATTATTTATTACTCAATTTTTGTTTAATTATTTTTATTTATTTATTATTAATTGTTAATTTTTATTCATTTTATTATATTTATTTATCATTTTAATTAATTTATTTATTTATGTATTTTTATTTAAGTTTAGTTAATATTTATTTATTCATTTTTTTTGTTATTATATTTATTATTTTTAATTATTTATTTATTTTATTTTTATTATTTAGTTTACTATATCCGCGTTTTGGGGTTTTCAAAATAAAAACTCAAAACGAAAGTTTCTATTAAAGCTTCGAAATTTGTTCACAAAATTTCAAAACTTGGCAAATTTTGAAAATTAATTTTGATTTTTTAAAATCTAGAAAAAACAAAACGTATGTTAGCAAACAACTTTTAAGTTTTGATTTTAAATTTTTGAAAACTAAAACAGAAAATAAAATAAAAGGGTTACCAAACATGGTCTAAGTTAGGTATTTGTATTGTTTAGGATACAATAGTATTTAAGTTAGGCATTTGTAATGTTTAGGATATAATAGTAGCTACGTTAGGCATTTGTATTATTTTGGATATAATAGTATTTAAGTTATGCATTTGTATTGTTTAGGATATAATAGTGGTACAAGGTGAGAAGGGTTTTTTTAAAGTAGTGGAACCTCAAAAGGGCAGTTTGAGCATGTTACAAGCACACAAGGTTAACGAACACAACACTTTCCCTCTAAAAATTTTCTCCACCTATTAAATTAGGTTCTCATTAGGTTGCACATCTCTTCTTGTCACGAGTTTCAACTCTTAACCCTACACATCTATAGAGCTAAAAATCAAAATTATTATTGGGCAAGAATTACAATTCTTTTAAAAATAAGATTACTTTCTAATAAAATTTTTTATCAGATTATAGGCCCATATTTCATGCAAGGCCCATCAGACAAGGCAGTTTTTGTCTAAAACCAAAAATAGCATCAGTTAGCCCATTAGAAGAATGAAGCCCAAAAATAAAAGCCCATATCAGAATAAAGTTCATAACGGTTGACAGTTTCAAAACATACAATAAATCTAATTAAAAATAGTAGATTTGTTTTTAATGCATTGATGTCATTATAAATATATTTTAATACCTATTTGATACTTTTTTTATGAGAGGAGAATCAAATTCATGTATAAAAGGATTTTAAAAGATCAAAGAAAATATCCAATTATTTCCATTCATTCTAGTTCTTCAAGTTTTGTTATTTTCCTGTCATTGTTCTTAGCATAGTGATTTGGTTAAATTTATAAAAGTTGTCAATTCGTTCGGCAACAACGAACGGGTTTACACTTTTTGGCGCCGTCTGTGGGAAACTCGAAAGTTCTAGTCAGAAGCTATCAAGCCAATGGCAGGAGAATCCACAACACAACAAAGAGACGCAGATGCCATCCTTTAAAGGCTGGAGGCCCTCGAAAAATAAAATCAAGAATTAAGGGAAAGGCTAGACCAATCAGAACGTCAAGAGCCACCAGTAGGAGGATGACGGAGTGGTCCCAATGCTAAAGAAGAAGACAACCATCATGAGGCAAGTTCAGCGAACCGCGTTTGTACCCAACAGATGGGAGATGAGGCAGGGCCAAACACTAATAATCAAGCGGTTCCGCTCGACATGGTGACCAGGCTTCAGAAGATCGTGGATGAACAGGTGAAGGATCTCAAAACCCAATCACCAGCTCATCTAGCAGTCGAGATGACGACAAAAATGATAAAGTCACCGTTCAGCGTTGAAATACAACAAGCAATAAAGCCAGACAAATTCCGGATGCCAAAATATATCATGTTTAATCGGACACAGGATCCCATTGAACACTTTTTCATGTAGAACAGATGATGACTCTTGACATAGCAGATGACGCACTAATGTGCAAGGATTTTTCTACAAGTTTAACTGGTCTAGCCCTGTTGTGGTTCAGACAATTTCCTGGTGGTTCAATCGATTGTTTCCAAACCTTAATGGAAAAGGTTTTAACTCAATATTTTGGCAACCGGAAGTAAAAGCGAACTATTTCTAATCTATTCACGATGAGGCAGGCGAAGGGAGAAACTTTGAAAAATTTCCTGTTAATATTCAATTTAGAAATGGGAATGATATTAGGTTGCGATCAACCAGCTGTGATGGAAGCTTTCAAGGTGGCTATCGAGCAAGGAACTAGTTTTCATAGGTCCTTGGTGAAGTCAACACCCCTTAATATGGGTCAGTTGAATTCATGGGTGCAGGGATATTTAAGATTGGAAGAAGATGAACAGGAAAGAGGTCATCGTTCAACATTGGTTAGTGTGGAAGCAAATCAAAAGAACGGATAAACAAGAAAACCGATAGAACGAGCAGCCCACAAACGACTCCGGTTAGACAACAAGAAAAGAGGCCAAGGTATGATGGACCAGAAACTCCGCTCAGAACGACCTTAGCAAAGCTGTACAATGAGAATAAAACAAAAGGCATCTTCCTATCACCATTGCCGATGAGAACACCACCAGAACAGCAGGACCGTTCGAAGCACTGTGCATTCTATAATGACTTCGGTCATTTGACTAATGAGTGCAGGAATTTGCGGAAGCAGGTTGAGACCTTAATAGCCAGGGGAGATTTGAAGGAGTACGTGGACAGTGGAACAAGAAACTTTGATTGCCCGAAGACCAACAAGGTTGTAGCGGACAACCGGTGAAAATCATAGACACAATCCATGGAAAACCCGAGGAAGACGAAGAAAGTCATTTCGTTCAGCGTTCACGAATGCGCAATACGAACAAGATCCCAATAATTGCAGAGGTGAATGTAATTTGTAACCACCCAATGCCAACCATATCATTCACCCAAGAGGATTTGAGGCGCGTGCAACTACCACATGAGGATCCACAAGTAATTTCGATCATAATTTCAAATTGTTTAGTTAAAAGGGTACTTGTTGATCCAGGGAGTAGCACAAATGTTTTGACAAAATCAGCCTTCGAAAAAATTGGCATCAGCACGGAATTGATCAGGCCGACCGCAAGTTCGCTGGCAGGCTTTGATGGGAGGAGGGTCTGTCCAATCAGAGTACTAACTCTACCTGTAACAACTGCAAAGCGAACTTTGACGAAAAATTTTGTGTTGGTGAACATGTAGCCCTCCTACAATTTGATCATGGGAAGAGGATGGATTCACCGAATGCAGGGAGTTCCTTCAACATTGCATTAGGTGATGCGATGTATCGATCCTTCAGGGAATGGATTTGTTGACATCCAAGGAGATCAAGTGGTGGCAAAAGAGTGTTATGCCATCGTCGCCAAAAGTTTGAGATGAGAAGGACGAATGCCCATTATAGCAATTACCGAACGTTCCAGATCGGACTGATGATGACAGGAAGATGGAGGATGATACTATGGCGATGGATTTGATCGTTGGGAGGAAAGGAAAGACCACCAGGATCGGAAGAAATCTCAGTTCGGACGAAAAGAGCAATTTGATCACCATGTTAAGATCAAATGCATATGTTTTTGCTTGGGAGCATAGCGACATGCCTGGGATTGATCCACGAACCATGATGCACACTTTAAGTGTTCATCCCGGCGCACAACCCGCATGACAACGACCGAGAAGGATTGGAACAGAACGTGGAAAGTTTATAGCTGAAGAGGTTGATCGGTTGTTAGAAGCTGGCTTTATCAGAGAAGTTCATTATCCAGATTAGCTGTCTAATGTTGTTGTCGTTCAGAAGAAGAATGGGAAGTTCTGAATGTGTGTGGACTTCACCAATTTAAACAAAGCATGCCCGAAAGACAGTTTTCCTCTACGGAAGATAGATCGCATGATTGATGTGACTACCGGGTTCGATCGGCTCACATTCCTGGATGCTTATTCAGGATACAATCAAATCCCAATGAACCCAAAGGATGAAGACAAAATGGCATTTATAACTGAAAGAGGGACCTATTGCTACAAAGTCATGTCATTCGGACTCAAAACTACATGTGCAACCTATCAGCGGCTGACCGACAAGATCTTCAAAACTCATAGTGGAAACACGGTTGAGGCTTATATAGATGATATGGTGTCAAAAGCCGACGCAAAGATGATCACCTAAAGCATTTAGAAGATGTGTTCGCTTCCTTGAGGCTGCATAAAATGAAGCTAAATCCGGAGAAGTGAACCTTTGATGTCTCTTCAGGACAGTTCTTGGGGCATATAGTTAACAAAGAATGAATCAAGGCTAGTCCCGCACAAGTTCATGCATTGATCGAGATGAAGGCACCAGAAACTCCAAAAGAAATTCATGTGTTTACAGGACAAGTAGCAGCTCTGTGCCAGTTCATCTCAAAGTTATTAGATAGATGCAAGTCATTCTTTGATGTACTGAAGTCTAAGAAAACGATGACTTGGGGAGAGAAACAGCAAGAAGCTTTTGATCAGCTGAAGCTCTATATGGCAAAATCGCCAATCCTGACGGCCCCTATGGATCATGAGATTCTAACTTTATATCTTGCAGTCTCATCGAACGTTGTGAGTTCAGCATTGGTAAGAGATGATGGAAGTAGGCAGTACCCCATTTATTATGCAAGTAAGACATTGCTCGACGTCGAGAGAAGGTATTCAAGAACGGAGAAAATAATTTTGGCCTTGGTCCAGGCTAAATGGAAGTTACAACATTATTTCGAATCTCATCCGATCAGGGTCCCTACAACATTTCCGATCAAAGGGATTTTGGCAAAACTAGATTTTTCTGGACAAATGACGAAATAGGCGATAGAACTAAGCATGTTCGATCTCAACTATGAGCCACGAACGTCAATAAAAGGACAAGTTGTGGCGGATTTTTTCCTCGAATATGAAGCAACTGAAGACGAAGTTGAGGGTGAAAATCCAAGGTGGATACTTTATGTGGATGGATCTGTGAATAGTCTGGGGGCAAGCGTGGGGATCGAATTAATATCCCCAGAAGGCATGAAGTTGCAACAGACAATCATATTATACTTTGAAAGTTTGAAAAACGAGGCTAAATATGAAGCAGTTTTGGCAGGCTTAAGGTTGGTGAAAAAACTCCATATCCGAGAGCTAACAGTGTTCAGCAACTCACAGTTAATCATAAATCAGGTCGCAGGAAGTTACAACACAAAGGACGAAAGGATGCTGGA
Source organism: Cornus suecica (assembly GCA_963922005.1). Taxonomy (NCBI): domain Eukaryota; kingdom Viridiplantae; phylum Streptophyta; class Magnoliopsida; order Cornales; family Cornaceae; genus Cornus; species Cornus suecica. The sequence goes on from OY998241.1 coordinate 25,936,116, forward strand.
ATAGAAACAGGTTGTCCAAGAGGAAGCACAAAACTTTTAAGTATTAACTTTCAAGCAAATTCCAATGGCAGACAATCATGGGGTTGATCATATAGCAAATCAGGCATCATCAGTTGGGGATGATATGATTAGGGTAATTCTCGTGGACGAACTACTCGCTCCTTCGATCGGAAAAAATAAAGCGGTGCACGTAATTCCATATGAACCAAGCTGGATTGATCCAATACTTCAGTATTTATAGACCCGGGTTTTGCCGGAAGATCGAAGGGAAGAAAAGAAAGTGAGATCAACTTCTGCCAAGTATTCAGTGATTGATGGGTTCCAAATGCAAATCGATAATTGGGCCTTACTAGCAATGTTTGACCTCGAGTGAAGCAAGGGAGGTACTCAAGCAGTTGCATAATGGAAATGTGTGGAGGTCATATCGGGGGCAGATCGCTATTCCTTAGAGCAATAACACAAGGTTACTTTTGGTCGTACATGATCTGAGATGCAGAAGAGTACGCGAAAAGGTGCGATAAGTGTCAAAGGAATTCACATATAATTCATCAACTAGCAGAAATCCTTACAGCGATGGCAGCCCCCATTCCGTTCTCCAGATGGGGGATGGATGCGGTCGGGCCATTAACAAAGACAACATCAAATCAAAAACATGTGCTTCTGGCCACAGATTATTTCACTAAGTGGGTTGAGGCGAAGACGTATGTAAGAATAACGCAAACTCAGGTGATTGATTTCATTTTAAATCATATAATCTACAGGTTTGGAGTGCCAAGGTACATAATGATGGACAATGGCACAAACTTGGATAATCAGTACGTTCGGGAGTTGCTAGACGAGTACGACATAAACCAGAACTTATCATCGGTCAGTTACCCGCAAGCAAACGGCCAAGCTGAGATAACAAATCGAACGATCTTTGCTGGAATAAAAAGAAAACTGGAAGGGATTCAAGAAAAGGGACGCTGGTTGTTGGAATTACCTAAAGTGTTTTAGAGCTACTGAATGACACCGTTGATCAACAACAAGAACACAACTCTTTGATCCTGAACAGAATGAAGCAATTATTAGAATTGAAGGTGATTTCATAGATGAGAAAGGGAAATGGCTTCAATAAGGTTAGCGGAATATCAGCAAAGGCTAATGAGGAGTTACAACAGAAAAGTGAAGACAAGATCTTTCCAAGTAGGGGATCAAGTACTTAGGGTACTGGCCAAAAGATCAAATAAATTAGATCCCACATGGGATGGGCCGTACACAGTAACTGAGGTGATCGGAAAAGGGGCTTACAGACTGGCTGATCAACACGGGAAACATATCGAACGAGCATGGAATGTTATTCATCTTAAGAGGTATTTTCAATAAAGATTTAATCTTACAAAATAAACTTTATATTATAGCTCTAAATTTGTTCAAGCATTTGTGTCAAGTTGTATTATGTTTCTACAAGATCCATATCAAGTCAATAAAGAGTATACATTCAGATTCCCATTTTCAATACTTATACTCCACAATCACAAAAGATAATTCATGAAAAGCCCAAGTAAAATGTACTTGGCCAGGTATATAAGCCATCTTGGCAAAAATAAAAGACTATCTCAAAATATGGCACCATCATAGTTCCTGTTTCATAAAACGCACAAGAATGCGTTCCAAAAATCTGTGTTCTAAGAACACATTAACCTGTTCAAAAAATTTAGCACATATGTTCCATCACAAACCTGTTCAAAAAATGCTCATCATAAGAGCAACAAAAATAAATAAATAAATATTCTTTACATACCATGAAATAAGATTGTTCAAAATAAAACCTCTAGAAATTTAAGAGGTTGAGGGGATATTGTTCGGAACTCCTCCTTCAGCAGTTGGCTTCTTGATGTCTGAGGGAGGAATGGTGGGATCATTGGACACTTCGCCAGTGACATTTGCATTAGAAGAAATTGCAAAAATAGGATCTGGGTGTTCAACCGGAAAGGTCCTATGCAACAGAAACTGGACTAAGTCTTTCTCATCTCTGCTTGGTTCAGGCTCTACATAAGGATGAACGACACCACAAACAGCGTCATGAGCCTCCGGATCATTATATGAACGCTCAGAAGGTTCCATTGACATTTGACCATAGCAAAACCTGAATCCGTCACATAATTTAACATCGAAAATATTTACTTAACATCGGTGTATGTCCATACCTCCTCTTTGATAAAGCTCCAAACCAGATTTCAGCACAACATTTGAAGTTTCAAGATTATGGACTTGTTTTTCCAGTTCAGCAATTCGATCGGCTTCACTCCTGTGGATTTTCCTTAGACTTTCCAATTCAGTCTCCACAATCTCCTTCTCTTTTTTAGCTAAAGTGGCACACCTTTCAGCCATTAGATACGCAACATCAATGTTTTTCCTCTTATATTCCCTCGCTTTAACGGCTTTACAGAGAGCCAGAACATCAAAAATAGATTGGAAGGAGGTAAAAACAATTGATAAGTATCTCAAAAACGTTAAAATTACGTTGAAATAAATTATAAGTTACCTCCAAAATAGAAGCAGGGGCCTTGGCCAAAAGCTCGTTCTGATCAACATGTTGTTGAAAAAGCTCGTCTTTCGGTGGCCACATCCCACGAGCTAGTGCCAACAACGAATTTGGATCAGATATAGCCAGTGAACGGCGATTCAGAACGCTTCCATCGCTTTTCACGAAATTAGGGGTTCAACTGCCTTCAGGATCAAACTTTGGAGGAAAGCAACAATCAGGGATAGTGTAGTCGCTCACAGATGTAGCCTTCCTCAATATTTTTTCATTATTTTCAGAGTCATTTTTCTTGACATGCTCTGAAGGAGGGCCAAGCTTCAATTTTTTCTGAAGGGGAGAGTCATCATCTATGTTCGTCCTTATCAAGAGACCCTTTGTTGTTTTCGGATTTTTGGTTAGATCGATCACTTTGCTTTTTCCTTTATCAGCAGCTGAACTGACGGGGGCATGTGATTTTTGTGCCACAACTCGTTTAGAGGTTGGTGTTGGAATTTCCATTATGGTGGCTTCTTTGGCACTTGCAGTAATGAATTTTAAATTCTTTGAAGTTAGAAGGGTTTTACTTGAAGGAAGGTCAGAGAAGACCTTCTCGTTCAGATATTTAAGACGAACGACTGCAAATAGAACGAACGAATGCGTGATAAAAAACAAATTAGTATGTTGTTCAAGAAAAATATGACAAATTCAAAAAATGCAAAGGGGCACTTGCCAGGATTTTGGAATCCACATTTGTATTTTTCACAAATGCCGAAGGACCTTGGCATAGGGTATGGGTCGAACACATCCACTCTCCAGTTTCCCCCAATTTTTACCACTTTGTCTTTCCATTCCTTTTCGGAAAATGGGTTCCCATCACAAAGTTTCAGAGTTGAACGAGGGTGCAGATGGTACCGACTAGGATTTTTCCTGATCTGATCGACTTTGTAGCAAAGAAAGAAATCAGCCAAACCTAAATTCAAGCCTCGTTCATGATTTAGAACGAGCATTACAGACAGAACCCTAAAAAAGTTAGGGTTCACTTGTAAAGGCGTGAGCCCTAAAGAGAATAAAACATAATAATAGAAAGGATGAAGGGGAAATCTAAGAACGGCTAGATGGTTTGCAGAGAAAAGGGCTTCATTTGCACCAACTTCTTCATATGATTTGAAATTCAAATCGGTGGAGTACTCAGAAATTGAAACATCATCAGGAATTTCGAACTCTATCTTACACCTATCGGCTAGAGAAAGCTTAAGCAATTATTTACGGGAAAACTTCTGTGATTTTGATCTACTAAAGCTGGGGGCAAAATCAAAAGAAGAAACGGTAGGAATCTCATTCACCACCAGATCCAGAGAAGGAGTTCGACTACTATCGTTACTCTTGGTATTAGATTAATGAAAGAAAACAAGGAGGAAGGAAAAACGAGACTAACCTTAAGAGCTTTTTGCTGAAATCGTCAGAGCTTCATATAATGAAATTTTGCCCTTGTAGTTGAAGAGTTAACTTGGGGAAGATGAAGTGGAGATGATAAAGTGGCAGTTAAATGGCGCTTCGAACTCCCACCTTATTTCAAAAAATGAAATGGGTTTGGGAATTGGGGGTAAAGTGTAGACCCATATTTCATGCAAGGCCTATCAGACAAGACAGTTTTTGTCTAAAACCAAAAATAGCATCAGTTAGCCCATTAGAAGAATGAAGTCCATATCAGAATAAAGTTCATAACGGCTAACAGTTTCAAAACATACAATAAATCTAATTAAAAATAGTAGATCTGTTTTTAATGCATTGATGTCATTATAAATGTATTTTAATACCCATTTGATACTTTTTTATGAGGGGAGAATCAAATTCATGTATAAAAGGACTTCGAAAGATCAACGAAAATATCCAATTATTTCCATTCATTCTAGTTCTTCAAGTTTTATTATTTTCTTATCATTGTTCTTAGCATAGTGATTTGGTTAAATTTATAAAAATTGTCGAATCATTCGACAACAACGAACGGGTTTACACATATGAATACACTCTAATTTAAGAATATGCATAAAATAGAAAATTTGAGATAAATTCCAAACATTTGGAATATTACAACCTAGATTATGAGACCAGATTTGGAGGTCAAAAGAGAAGAAAAGGGAGTATTGAAGATTGTTAAAAACATGTGAGAAAAGAGATGGCATTGCCAAATCAAAACGTTGGTTTCTCATGGTCACGGGTCAAAAGTAATGTATCCCAATAATGATATACATTTGTATTTGTTTCTTCAAAGCATTTCATGCTGAATGAAAAAAATTGTTGAAATGATATTGAACTCACCATTTATAATCCGGTCAAATCCGTTCATCAAATTTGACCAAATTAGGCAACCAAAGATGAGCTCAAATACCAATGGTCTTATAATCTAATGGTATTTTTATTTCTTCTCAGGATTGAAAGAGATTTGGGATTCGAGTCCTATAGGACTCGTGTGGGAGTGTGTGAGTTCCTTAACATTCACAAAAAAATAAAAAAAGATGAGCTCAAATTGATATAATTTAAAGGAGAATCTTATCAACCATGTGCATATGTTCTATTAAAAATTTAAAACAAATAGCTTTGAGACCTAATTTAAAAAATTGTAATGACATAAAAATAAGTGACTTATTGTACTAATTAGTTTAGGGAATTTCTTACACCACTTGTGTTGCCAAATAATTTTAAAAGAATCCATATACAAATACAATTTTAATCGCAAAATCCACCTAATGAGGGCACCATATTCATTTAATGCGGGCCATTCTTCCAATTTTATTAAAATGATTTTTCTTAAGTTTTTACTCTATTTTAAACCAAAAAAAGGCAATATATATATATATATATATATATATATATATTAATGTAGATTAGCTTCTCAGATAAGATGGATTAGAGAGACTCGGTGGAACTTATTTTTATAATGGTAAAAAAAAAAAAAAAAATACCTCAATGGTTGTGGTTGTTGGATTGGCCTTCTATTCGGAACTTCTTATTTTATTTCCTTCCTTTTGCATGATTTTTAGTTCCTTAAAGTCAATGAATGAATATTGCATTAGAATATAGAGTGCTTCTGTTTACTACGAAAACTCTAGCATAATATGAACACTTCGATTTTTTTGCAGTCCTCTTGGCACGTGGACTTCATATTGAGAAAACCAATAAAGTTGCAAATATCTTATTTGTTAAGGTATGAATATTACTTGCACTATATTTATATATTTGCTTGGGAACTTATTTTATATCTATGTATATTTGTGTAATAGTTTGAGTTTGAAGAATAGAATCTAACAACATAATTTATGTGCTTTCTCCATCTTCTTTTTTTTATTATATTCAGTACTTGTTTAATGCAGGAATTCGTGCCACCTGGTCCCTTTTCAATGGTTGTGGTTGTTGGATTGGCCTTCTATTCGGAACTTCTTATTTTTTTTCCTTCCTTTTGCATGATTTTTAGTTCCTTAAAGTCAATGAATGAATATTGCATTACAAATTGCAGCAGGTGCCGTTCTGCAATTTGTAAGTATTCATTTCTTGAACTGTCTTTCAATTTAATTATCCGTAATTTGGTATCAGAGTCATGTTAGAGTAGTTTTATTTGATGATGTATGAATCTGTATAGTATGATTTATATTGTTTAATGTTTTTCTGTTAAATAATGTTTTTCTGTTAAATGTTTATTTGAATTATCATCATGATTTTATTCTGAGGTTATGGGTCGTCATAAAGTCGCGTGTGGAATGTTTAGGTATTTTTGCATTAGATTGCTCCTTGTACCATGTTTCCCATAAATCGTTGACAGTCGAGTAACCATAGGTTTAAAATGTATCATGATAGTTCAAGTAACCATTTAGCTTAAAAAAAAAAAAAAGGAAAAAATTTGAATTTTATAAATCACTCTATTATTTTTCATATATCATCAAACATATTCTTCATGAGTAGTTCCAGTTCTTCCACGAAGAACAAAGAATTGATTTCTTTTAATAATCAAAACCAGTTAATGAATGACTGGACAATTCCTCGGGTTAAACCCAAAACCATATATAAATATGGTATTTTCGAAATGCTAAGCACCATGGCAATTAAAACCATGGAGCAGACCATAGGTCTAGATGATCAGGACACTACACTTAAGTTGTTGAGTCCAAAAGATTTGGAAAATTATGGTTCAAATTATAAATTTATCCATATAGGGTTAATACAGGTTGCATTTAGGCCTTTGACCTTACTTGGTATGAATACAGCTCTTCAGGCTACTTTACGTGATGGACGGTGTCTAGATTTTAGACCTTCCTTAATGGGTGTTGTTGAAACTAGTCTAAGTCATGGACCAGTTTATTTCAATGTTTTCCCCAATTTGTCTTTGTCTTTGACTGATCCTAATATATATGAAGCAATTAATCTTCGTATTCAAACTCATGGGTATAATTACATGCCTGGAACTGAATTAATATGTGTCGACTATAGGATTCAATATAAGGTCCTTAATACCTTATGTCCTAAAGTTCGAACCATGTCTAGTTCAGGACAAACTGTGTTAATAGACACAAATCTGATGACTTCTAAGGTTGCTACCCCTAGGATGATCCCCTGGGATGAAGTTGTTTTTCCTGACACTTGGACTATACAGAATGTTGTTCCTCCAAGACCGTTAATTCATCATGATATTAATTCTATCATTCAACATGTTGATGGTGAAGTTGTTTTGAATTTTAAACAACCTGAATTTTTATCTCGTAGTCTTTCTACTAGAGAGTCTTCTCTTAGGAGTTCTATTCCTCCATATAGAGTCTCTATTCCCTCTAGTACAAAAAAGTCTCATGTTGATTTACATACTGAAGCCTCATCTGAAGAAAATGTTTCCTTAGATGGTGTTCATATTTCTGACCAGCAAATTCCGCATGGTATTTATACTCGTAGGGAATCTTCTACTCCTACAGCATCTGAATTGAATTTTTAATGGTTTTTATCGTAGATAGAAATGCTATTAATGATGATTTTCAAAAACCAGAATATAAAGCTTTTCGAAGTTGGTATTTTGGAATGTTCAATGAAGAACAACTTGATTTTTATAAAACTCAGTTTTATAACTATATTGATTTGACAAAAGAAATTGTGCCTTTTGCCAAATGGTTTTGTTACTATTATAGTATTCAAAATCCTTCAGTTCTTGTTTTAGATAAGCTTCTTAAAACTTGGACTACTTCTGATGGAAAAGTTATTTTCTCTGTTCATCCTCCTCCAGAGTCTTTGAAAATTGAATCTAATGCTTCCAGTAAATCTTCTCCTGATTCAATATTACCAAAACCTATAGAAGCTACGGCTTATATTAGACTTGGTAATAATGTTACTAAGGATCCTGTTACTGCTGATTTTCATAATATTTTTATGCAGAACAATTATACTAATTTGTATTTCCAAACTCTTGGAAAACAATTGTCTAGAATTGAGTCTAATATTGATTCCATGATTTTGTCTAAAACCAAAATAGAAGAAAAAGTTGTTTTAACTCATCCTTCTGTTAAACCTCCAATGGAAGTTAAAGGTTTTAAACTAAAAGCTCCTGTTTCTTCTCCTCCTATTAGTGAAGAGTTTGTTTCTGTTCTTATGGAAAAGTTGAAAGATCTTAAGTTGAATGTTTTATCTCAAAATGATTCTGAAATAGAAGATGAAAATTTAGATTTTTCTCTTAATCAAATAAATGATTTTGAACAATCTTTGATTTCTTCAAATAGCATGAATTTGAACAAAGTCAACTTTTCTAAAAATAAGCATCAGAATGCTGACATTGGTGGTAGTCGTAACTACTACCAAAGACCTACTCCTCAAGATATTCTTTTTGAAGAAGCATATCTTTATGGGCAGGTTTCTTTCAATTCTAAGACTATCTATGAATGGAATATTGATGGCAAATCTGAATATTCTATTTATGAGATGGTACATCAAATGATGATGTACAACACTGTCTGTAAAACTGCGGATAATACTGCACAACAAATTGTTGCTTTTATTACATGTGGTTTTACTGGCATTTTGAAAGGCTGGTGGGATAATATCCTCTCTCAAATTCAGAAGAATGAGATTCAAAATGCTGTTAAGATTGTAAAGAATGAGGTTAATCAGGACATGTTTATTACTGATGCTGTTTATACATTAGTTTTAACTATCATTCATCATTTCATTGGTCGTGAGAGTATTAACCATGAGCGTGGCCGTGAAATGTTACAGAATCTTAAATGTCCTTCCCTTACCCATTTTAGATGGTATAAGGATGTCTTCTTAGCTAGAGTTACCCAACGAACTGATGCTAATAGTGAGCATTGGAAAGCTAAGTTCATTGATGGTCTTCCAACTTTCTTTGCTGAAAAGGTTCGGAAGAAATTAAAGGATAAACATAATGGAATGTCTATCCCTTATAATGATTACAATTATGGTGATTTAATTAGTATTGTTATACAAGAAGGTCTCTCCTTGTGTAATGATCTTAAATTAAGACACCAGTTGAAATCTCAACGTCTTTCAGGAAGAAAGGAGTTGGGAGAATTCTGTGACCAATTTGGTTACAATGTCCCACATGAGTATCCTAATAAAAGGAAAGATAAAGTTTCTAAAGATAGAAAACCTTATCGAAGAAAACGTTATACTAAAGGTAAACGTCATAGCACTAATAATAAAGAGTCTAAACCCAGAACAAATTATAAGAACAAGGGTAAAAGTAACTCTAAAGTTAATGCTAAATGTTATAAATGTGGACGTATTGGCCATTATGCTAATAAATGTAAAACCAAGGCTAAATTGGATAGTCTGGAGATTGAACCTGGTCTTAAACTTCAATTAAGTAAATTGTTTCTTAATTCCAGTGATTCTGATCAGAATTCATCAGCTGATTCTGATTCTGACAATGAAATAATGTTATTGTCAACCTCCTCATCTTCCTCTGAAGATGTTCCTCTTTGTACTACTAGTTCTTGTAACTGTGGTACTAATGAGAGATCTTCCAATTATTGGAAGGCTATTGTTGAGATGAATGATTTAAGTCTTAATGTCTTAACCAGTCAACAACAATCTTTTGTTGATTTATTAGATCAAATAAGTGATCCCCAAATTAAGCTTAAGATGATTGAGTTTTGTTATCAAAATCAAATAAAGGAGGATAAGGATACAATTAAGGTTCCTAATCAACCCTTTACCATGAAAGAGGTTTTCAATAGGTTAGAAGGATCAAATTCCCAAAGACCTGTAAATATTAATGACCTTCGTCAGGAAGTTAATATTTTGAAAACTGAGGTTCAACAGTTGAAAGCTAATCATTCAAAGACTGAGTTAATTATAACCCAATTACAATTAGCTCAAGCTTCCCTTTGTTCTTCTTCTAGACTTGAGTCTGAGGAGAATGTTTCACCACCTAATAATGAGAAGGAAACTGTTAAAGATGATTATTTGTGTCTTCTTGACCAGGTGACTTTTCAAAAATGGTACATTAATGTCAAAATTGTTATTAATGAAGAGTATGTTTTACCTGAATTAATGGCACTTGTTGACAGTGGTGCTGATTTGAATTGCATCCAGGAAGGATTAATTCCTACACAGTATTTTGAAAAAACTACCCAAGGACTTTTAAGTGCTAATGGTAGTAAAATGCAAATCAATTATAAGCTTAATAAAGTTTATATTTGTAATGAAGGTTTTTGTTTACCAACTACTTTCTTGCTTATTAAAAATATGAGTTTACCAGTTATTCTGGGTACTCCTTTTCTTACATCGTTAATGCCTATTGACAAAATTGATACTACAGGTATTTTCACTACTTTGCAGGGGACTTCAATTGTGTTTAAATTTATAACACAACCCCTTAATAAGAATATTAACTCTCTTAGAGATAATATCTTTTTCAAAGAAAAGCAAATAAATTATTTGCAAAAGGAAATTATGTCCTTGAATATCAATCAAAAGTTGTCAAATTACGACATTCAAAATGGCATACAAACGATTCAGAATCAATTCCTTTCTGAAGTTTGTAGTGATATCCCTAATGCTTTCTGGGATAGACAGAAACATATCGTTTATCTTCCTTATGAAGAAAGTTTTGATGAAAGATTTATTCCTACAAAAGCCCGTGCAGGTCAAATGAAAAAAGAGTACATGGACTTATGTAATAAGGAAATACAAAACCTTCTTGATAAGAAGTTAATTGTTCCAAGTAATTCTCCTTGGAGTTGTACTGCATTTTATGTTAATAAACATTCTGAAAAGGAAAGAGGTGTTCCCAGATTGGTTATTAACTATAAACCATTAAATGATGTTCTAAAATGGATTAGGTATCCAATTCCAAATAAAAAGGATTTATTGGATAGACTCAATACAGCTGTTTTATTTTCAAAATTTGATTTAAAATCTGGCTTTTGGCAAATTCAGGTTAATCCTCAAGACAGATATAAAAATGCTTTTGTTGTACCTTTTGGTCATTATGAATGGAACGTTATGCCTTTTGGGTTAAAAAATGCTCCTTCAGAATTTCAACATGTCATGAATGATATATTCAATCCTTATTCAAATTTTGTGATTGTTTATATTGATGATATTCTTGTCTTTTCTAAATCCATTGATCAACATTTCAAACATTTTAAGAATTCTTAAGGATGTTTTGAAACGTAGTGGTTTAGTTATTTCTGCTCCTAAAATGAAACTTTTTCAAGAAAATGTTCGATTTTTAGGTCACAATATTAATCAAGGAAAAATTATTCCAATTGATAGAAGTATTGAATTTGCTTCTAAATTTCCTGATGAAATCACAGATAAAACTCAGCTCCAAAGATTTCTTGGTAGTCTGAATTATATCTCTGATTATTATCAGAATTTTGCTCAGGATAATGCTATTTTGTACCAAAGATTAGGTAAAAATCCTCCTCCTTGGTCCAACCTGCATACTGAGGCTGTTAAAAAGATTAAGATTAAAGTTAAACAATTACCTTGTTTATCTTTAGCTAATCCTTTATGGTCTAAAATTGTTGAAACTGATGCGTCCAATAAAGGATATGGGGGTATTTTAAAACAATTAAATCCTTCCAATCGTAAAGAAGAGCTTGTTCGATTTACTTCTGGTACATGGAAGAATGCTCAGCTTAATTATGCTACAATTAAACATGAAGTTTTAGCCATTGTAAAATGTGTTTATAAATTTCATGATGATTTGTTTAACCAACATTTTTTGGTTCGAGTTGATTGTAGTGCAGCAAAACAAGTTTTGAAAAAAGATATTAAAAATCTTGCTTCTAAACAGATTTTTGCAGGATGGCAAGCAGATCTTTCTGCATTTGATTTTGATATCGAATATATTAAGGGAGAGTCTAACTCTTTACCTGATTTCTTAACTCGTGAATTTTTGCAGGGAATTCAATGAGTGGCCCTTCTAAAGGCAACCCAGCCAATAAAGGCAAGGGTAAGAAAAAGAAAGATTCAAATAAAGTGAATCTGTCCAATGAGGATATCTTTCCTCACCTTCAAACTCAAAAGGGAAATAAAGTCCCTACCACTGCTAAGGAAGCTCTCCTTATGGAGGTTCCTTTCATTCCTAATACAAGGGTAACCCAATATGTCTTGACCTTAGAACCTCAGGATGTCCAATGGATGCCTGATCCTAGGGAGATCAAACGCCGTTATCTAGGCGATGTGCAGAATTATGGTGCACCTCTCAATAAAGAGAGATATGTTTATGAAATGATTTTACAGGAGACAAATTCTGTCATTATTACTCACACTTATGAGAAATCTGATGATAAAGTCAAAAGCCCAATTTCTTATTCTAAAGCTGTTATTAAAAGGGTAATGAAACCCACAGATTGGGGGCTTGACCCTGCAAGACCCAGAACCTTTTCTCGTTCTGGAAAAATATTTTCTTTTAATTACTGGGATTACAAAGAGGCATGGAAACATGCATTTTTATACCAGAATGTCAAATATAAACATACTTGGTTTTTTAAATTCTGTCCTGAATCATTAAAAACCTCCTATCCAAATTGGATTTTTTATTGGTGGCGTCTTTATGGCCCTGACCTTGATGTTCTACCTAAGATAATTAGGGATCAGTTTAGTTCTTGGACTGATCATCATCCTCAATTAAGAGGACAGGATAATCTTCCTGAAGGATTTTCAAAATTACTTTTCTTTGCTGAATTTGGCATTCCTTGGATTTCTAAATGGGAGTTACAATGTAACTTTGATCATTTGAAAGTTCCTACTCTTTACAGAGAGTTTTCTTATCGTTGGTGGTCTCCAATTAATCTTGAAGAGTTGGTTACCCAAATTATTGAGAAAACTGATGTCTATTTTGCTAAGGTAAAACAATCTCAGCAACTGGTAATTAAACCAGTATCCAATCCTTTTGAGGAAATTAAGTCCTCTTTTAGAATCCAGTTCCCAACTCTCGGGGAGTCCGAGTTAATGGTAAAATGTATGGAATTTATGAAGAATTAGTTCATGAGCTCTTTTGCTCCTTCCTCCTCTACTATTCCAGATTTTGTTCCTGATGATCAATCGATGGCCAGTCAGGATGATAATGCTTATTCATGTCTTGCTGGTGAAGCTCAGAACCCAGAGGATGAGCTCAATGATGAAGGTGAAGCCACTATGGGTGATTATTGGGATGCAATGATCACAGCTGTCTCCACCTCTGCCCCCAAGGGTCCTTGTCACAAGCCATGACGTCAAAAATGACGTATGCCATGATGTCACATTTCATATGACGTTTGCCATTACGTCAGACTCAATTATCAGACTTTGAGTTTTTGTCTTTTATGATTATTATATCAGCTGTGCAGATAATTATGATCTGTCTTTTCCTTTTGTTTTCTTTTGTCGGTCCGTGATTCCCGGATCTGGTCTGCTAAAGTGTTGTCTGTAGTCTCTGTCGATGGGGTCCCTTGCACACCCGAGAGATGCTCTTCCTTTAGCTTTTCCTTTTCTTTTCTATTTAAGGTTGAAGGCCTTCAGTGTTGAGGGTTCGCATTTGGTTTCTTCTTTTCCCTTTCAGAGTGTTCTCTCTAGTTTGCTTTGTATTTGGTAGTTCTAGTTTGTAATCTTTAATAATAGTTTGTAATATATAATAAAGAGTTGCAGCAGTTGTCGTTCTGCAATTTGTAAGTATTTCTTTCTTGAACTGTCTTTCAATTTAATTATCCGCAATTTTCAATAAAAATATTATACCTAATTTATTGTTTAAGATAATATGTTTTCATCATCCAAACACATAGAATTGTGCATTTGGTAAAAGATAACATCATCAATTCGACCACCACAAGTTGTCCATTTTATTATTATTGTTACTTTTGGGTAAACATTATCATCATCTTTTTCAAATGATGACGTCATCATTTGATGAGGAGCACAAATTTTCATGAATGAACCTGGTCACTTTCAAGACCTTGTTCTTTGAAAGTTTGAATATGGACTTCTTGTGATCTCGCTTCCTCCTTTTGGAAGAGAAATTTTGTCTTCAAGTTGGAACCTGACTTCAATAGCCTCTATGGTCTAACCTAGAACATTCTGCAGAATTATGTTACTATTGAAAATTTGAAAAAAAAAAATTTTCTTTCTTTTTTGTAAATTTTAACTCCTTTTTTTTTTAACAATTGACGCAACTTTTTATATGTTTATTTTTTATTACTTTAGGGAAAAAAAACACTCACATTCAATTATGCCATGTGACTTGAAATTTGTCGGATGTTATTTTGAAAGGTAAGCAAACTCTATTTGGAATGCGTTTTTGTTTTTGTCTTTTTATTTTTAGTCGAAAGAAATCTGATGTTTTTATTGTATATATTATTGGTTAAAATGGGAATCATTTTTGGTACCCTAAATTTCAATATAGTTTTGGCGAAAAATATTTCAGCTATTGTTTTGAAACAAACAGTGCAAAAATACTAAAAACATCAAACTGATATTTCTATTTTTTTTCTAAAACATTTCCACTATTTATGTTATCCAAATAGACCACGTCAAACATATTTCAACGAAGAAAGTACATTACTTTTCCGCCCCTCAAAACAAACATCAAAATAAACCACACCGAACATGCTTCAACCTACAAAGTGCATCAGTCTTAGAAACGCATTCCAAATGGGACAATGTATTTCTTGAGGATAGGGTAATATTATTACTATTATGTTTATTTCTCATTTGGGAGAAAGGGTCTGGTACCGTGGAACCATTAAACCTTTGGTAGGATAAAAATAATATTTTACTTGGGCAATACTTATGTCATAGTCTCATGAGGATCAAGTTCGTCCTTTCAATAATGTGATTCAATACAAGTTGAACATGTGGCCAAAATCTTTTTAAAATGAATTGACCTTAATTTGTGTATTTATGAATTTTATATTCTATTTCAAAAGATAAATCCATATTTGCTCAATCGGTGGTGTACTCGAGAGCGTGGGAACTAGCTCAATCGGCACTTTCCATGGTTGGGCATATAATGCAGCTTCTATTTCAGCAATATCCTCATTATTCAACCTTATTTGCTCATCCCAGTCGTCTTGTTCAGTCTCCAACCTTACTCCAGTCATCAACGGCTCTAACTCATTCTTCTCTAGCATCCTCGGTGCGAAATCCTCTACTATATCCATCTCATCAATATAAAAACAATCAACTGACTCTGGGAGTTGATGATTGGCATCAAACACATTCATTCGCACCTTCAGGTTTCCAAAAGATAAATCCATAGCCCCTGTTTTGCAATTGATACACGCATTAGCCGTAGCAAAAAACAGTCTTCCTAATATCACAAGGATATGTTTCTTCAAAATCTGTATCAAGAATTGTGAAATCTACTATAAATTAGAACTTGTCCACCTGAACGATGATACCTTCCAGAATCCCTCTCACCTACTTAATTGATCTATCTGTTAATTAAAACACAACCGAGGTATGACTGAGCTCTCCCAACCCTAGCTACTGATAGACTAAATATGGAAGTAAGTTGACACTCGCACCTAGATCAAGAAGAGCTCTACCAATTTCATGGTCACCAATGACACATGGAATAGTGGGAGAAACGGGATCTTTCCTCTTAGGTGGTGTGTTACTTAATAGCAATGAACTCACTTGTTCAGTCAACATAATTTTCTTCAGGATTTTTGATCTACTTTTTCTCTTTTGAGTGCAGAGGTCCTTCAAAAACTTAACATAGGCGGGTATTTAGGCTATGATGTCTAAGAGAGGCAAATTGATCTTGACTTGTCGGAATGTGTCCAACATATCTGTCTCTTTATTCTTACCATATCTGGTCGACTCTCAAAGACGTTGAGGAAAAGGTGTTACCTCCTCTTAACTTGCCCTATCCGGCTCTTCTGGTAATGTTTAATCTATATTTTCCTCATCCCAAGGTTGATCTTTCTGTACCTCTTCAACCGCCTTACGCTTGCCCGTCCTTTCTTCATACTGCTGCTCAACCCTATTATCCACCTCCTTTCCACTTAAAGTCGACATCTTCACAACTTCCTTATAGTCGGAGTGCGAAGTAGCTACAACTTCTACCTATTTTGAAACATAGTCAACCCCTATGAGTATGTACTCTTTCTCGCCCGCTTTTGGAAATGGAAATGGTCCCATGAAGTCTATACCCCATAAATCAGATAATTCAACGATCAAAATCAGGGTCAAAGGTATCATATCCCGTCGATATATAGATCCCACTTCTAACATCGCACACATGATTTTCAATATTCAAATGTATCTTTGAATATAGTCGACCAATATAACCAATTTTTCAGCACCTTATGGCATGTCTTTTGAGCTCTAAAATGCCCCCCACATTCTAGCATATGGCAAAATTTCAAGATACTCTCCATTTGACTTTCGGGAACACACTTTCTAATAATCTTATCTGACCAATATTTGTACAATCGCGGATTATCCCAGATATAGAATTTAACTTGGCTGAAGAATCGGTCTCTATCACTTTTAGACCAACCTTTTGGAGTTTGACCCATGGCTTTGTAATTGACAATATCAGCATACCACGGTATCTCTTTCACAACATCCACACTGAACAGATGTTCATCCGGGAATGTATCCTTAAGAGGAACACTTTCCTTTGTAGTTTACACAACGATCCTTGATAAATGGTTTGCTACTACATTCTCCGAACCTTTTTGTCTTTTATCTCCAAGTCAAATTCTTGTAACAATAAAATCCATCAAATAAGCCTGGGTTTGGAGTCTTTCTTTTCCAACAAATTTCTCAATGATGCATGATCCGAATATATTACCACCTTGGTTCCTAATAAATATTATTTGAATTTATCCAAGGCAAAAACAACTGCTAACAACTATTTTTCTGTTGTTTTGTAATTTATCTGTGCATCATTTAGAGTCTTACTAGTATAATACACCGCGTATGGAAACTTCTCATTTCTCTGTCCCAATATCGCTCCTACGGCATAATCTGAAGCGTCACACATTAGCTCAAAAGGTAGAGACCAATCCAGTGGTCGCATGATTGGGGTTGTAGAGAGTTGTGTACGAAGCTCCTCAAAAGCACGAAGACACTCTTCATCAAAGACAAAGTCCGCATATTTAGCTAATAAGTTGAATAACGGCTGGGCATCTTACTAAAATCTTTAATAAATCCTCTATAAAAACAAGCATGGCCCAAAAATAATCTTATCTGCTTAACAGACATGGGAGGAGACAATTTTGAAATAAGCTCAAATTTAGCCTTATCTACCTCAATCCCCCTTTTTGATACTATATGGCTAAGTACTATACCCTCTTGAACCATAAAATGACTCTTTTCCCAACTCAAAATCAAGTTAGTCTCTTTACATCTCTTGAGCACTAGTGTAGATGTTTCAAACAGTCCTCAAAGGTTACCCCAAAGATTGAGAAATCATCCATGAACACTTCTAAGAAATTTTCTACCATATTAGAGAATATTGACATCATACACCTCTGGAATGTAGTTGGCGCATTATACAACCAAGGGGCATTCTTTTGTATGCAAATGTACCATACAGGCATATGAAAGTGGTTTTCTCCTAATCAGTAGGATCAATCGCCATTTAGCTGTAACCGGAGTATCCATCCAAAAAGCAATAATAGCTCTGTCTGACCAACCTTTCTAGGATTTGATCAAATAAATGGCAATGGAAAATGATCCTTCCTAGTGTGTGAGTTGATTTTTCTATAGTCAATGCAAACACGCCACCCAGTGGTGGTGCGCTGTGGGATCAACTCGCCTTTAAAGTTAGGCACAACTGTGATGCCTGATTTCTTTGGTACTGAAAGTACCTACATGATTAATGAAACTAACCTAGAAGAGGGGTGAATAGGCTTTTAGTCAATTTTGAGATCAATTAAATTATCTAGCGAAAATTCAATTTTAATTAATCACAAACCCTAATTCTCTAATCAGATAAATCAAGTAATCATAAACATAAGTACATAAAATAAAGCAATAGAGAAGCCACAGATATTTTTATGTGGAAAACCTTGGAAAGACTCCAAGTAAAAACCACGGATACGCTCGGGTATCGATGCACTATAAATCAGAGAATTTTTACAGACTATATGAAAATAGAAATTACAACCGTTGTAATTTATTGTTCTTCACTCAACGTCTGAAAATCTAGATCCACTCGCGCGCCACAAAGCTCTCGCTCCAGTCTCCGTACTCAGACGACTTCGCTTCTCAATGGATCAAAGCAACCACATTGCAATTTGTGGTGTGTTGATTTTTCAGTAACTAATTCATTCAATTGTGCATAGAGATTATCGATGTAGAAGCACAATTGAATAAACTCATAACCAAAAGAGAACTAGAAGATATAGAATCACTCAATGTATTTCTCTCTCTATCTCTATCTCTGTAGAAGAATAAGAATCTATATAAAACTTGCAGAGATCTCTTAAATAACTCTCCCTCATCTGTTATATACCTTGGTATTTATAGACAATGATGAGACAAACTCTAAGTTTTTCCTTTTTGGTAATTTCACCATCAATCAATCAAAACCCTACTCTCTGACGAATGATAGGTGTTTTGCACGTATTTTGAGGTATAGGAGTCGTAGACGCATCATAGAATTAAAATAGGGGCAGATCGGATATTGCAACAGGAATTAAAGTTTCCTGCCACAGCTAAGCCTTAGGCATAGGGTAGCTACACCTTAGGCATAGGGCCTGGGCGTATGCTTGAGCGTAGATTTGAGCTTTTTGGCCACTTTTTGCTTCTCTAGGCATAGGATGAGCGTAGATTCTTCATGAAAACTACTTTTCCCGCAACTGTGCCAAAAGACCGTCTTGATTCCACGAGACTTTTTTCTTTAGGTGACAGCTTCAAAAAATACCATTTTTGCCCTCCATAAGGAATTTTTGTCTTGAAACTTGTTTCTTCATCATTTCTCTTGTATTCTTCACTTATTTAGACTTGATTTAAACTTTATAAAGCTTGTCGATACCTATTAATCCTACCAGACTTCTCAAATCACTCAACATGGTTTTTATCGAGAACATGCAAATAATGAACTTATACAAATGTTCTTACATGTACCACCTGTGTAGGGCTCACCCATGTACTGTCAGATATGGGGTATATGATACCCGCATCTAACAACTTCACAACCTCCTTCATCACCACCTCTTTCATATTTGGGTTCAATGTCCGTTGTATTTCCCTTGATGGTTTTGCAATCTCCTCTAAATGGTGCTGCAGTCTCCTCTCGTCTGGTTCAATCTCCAACCTTACTCCAGTCATCAATGACTCCAACTCATCTTTCTGTAGCATCATTGGTGCAAACTCCTCTACTATATCATCCATTTCGTCAATATACAAACATTCAAAGGACTCCGGGAGTTGATGATTGGCATCGAACACATTCATTCGCACCTTTAGGTTTCCAAAAGATAAATCCATAGCCTCTGTTCTACAATTGATACACGCATTAGCCGTAGCTAAAAATGGTCTTCCTAAAATCACAGGGATATGTTTCTTCAAATCCTAGACAGGTTCTGTATCGAGAATTATGAAATCTATTAGAAAGTAGAACTTGTCCACCTGAACGATGAAATCTTCAAGAATCCCTCTCGCCTGCTTGATTGATCTATCTGCTAATTGAAGCATTACCGAGGTAGGACTAAGCTCTCCCAACCATAACTACTGATAGACTGAATATAAAAGTAAGTTGACACTCACACCTAAATCAAAGAGACCTCTACCAATTTCCTAGTCAGCAGTGACACATGGAATAATGGGAGCACATGGATCTTTCCTCTTAGGTGGTGCGTTACTTAATAGCAATGAACTTACTTGTTCAGTTAACAGATTTTTCTTCGGGACCTTTGATCTACTTTTTCTCTTTTGAGTGCAGAGGTCCTTCAAAAATTTAGCATAGGCGGGTATTTGGGCTATGATGTTTAAGCGAGGCAAATTGATCTTGATTTATCGAAATGTGTCCAATATGTCTATCTTTTTATGCTTACCATATCTGGTTGACTCTCGAAGATGTTGAGGGAAATGTGCTACCTCCTCATAACTTGCCCTAGTCGGCTCTTCTGGTAATGTTTGATATATATCTTCCTCCTCCTGAGGTTGATCTTTCTGTACCTTTTCAGTGGCCTTATGCTTGCCCGTCCTTTCTTCATACTGCTGCTCAACCCTATTCTCCACCTCTTTTCCACTTCTTAAAGTCATGATGGCTTGGACAGTCTCATGAGTATTTTTAGTAAATGACCCAAGTTCCATCGCTTGTCTACTCTTTGGATTTGTTACCGGCTGGCTAGGAAATCTTCCCTCATCTCTTTTATTCAACGTGTTAGCTAGTTGCCCCATTTGGGTTTTTTAACATTGAAATGGCTTGGGAGTGAGAGCTCATCATGTTCTGCAAGCCTCTTAAGGTCTCTGCCAAATCATTGTCATAAAATTCAAGTGGTTTAGGTGGTGGGGTTTGACTTCTTTGTGTTTGGTAATTAATAGGACGGGTAGCTTGAAAATTCAGTTGAAAATTATGATTATTGTATGATTGTTGGGAATTGAACAACTATTGGTTCTGATTGAACCTTGGCTGAGGATTCTCCACATTCTGATAACGATATGATAAATTTAGAAGATTACGCCAACCCGAATTATATGCATTAGAATAAGAATTATTGTTTGAGTTGGTCCATGTTGCATTCATATCAGTGACAACTATTTCATTACCCTGATACTCACTTTGGGAATGGTTTGGTCATATTGCTAAGACTTCTCTCGGCTTTGATTGACTCAGATTAATGAACTTACCGAGTTTCTGTCCTAATGCGACTACTTGGTCTCTAACGTCATCATCTCTTTCGAAACTAAAGAGCTTGTCAGATTTCCTTTCGACTTCATCCATAGCACGCATTTCAGACTCGTGTTGGAGCGAGTTCTCGCTCACATTATCAAACAACTTCAAGACTTCATCTACTAGCGTCAGTGTAAACTGCCCTCCCACTGTTGTATCTATCAAATTTTTATAAGTCTCATTAAGTCCAAGATGGAATTTACGCACAATATCCTGCTCAACAAATTTATAATGGCGGTTTAAATTTAATAATCGAAGAATGAGAGAATTAAGAGAGATAGGCGCTACCCATTTTTTTGGAGAAGAGAGAGTCGAGGAAGAAGAATGAGAGAATTAAGAGAGATAGATGCGCTCCAAATAATAATCGGTCATTGGACCGGGTCGATAATTTCGTTTCCGTAAGGTACTGGTGTGCCAGAACCGGTGACAAAGTTCAACCGATTCAAAAGGAACGATTTTCGTCTCTTTCTACAATTTCTCTTGGTTACCGAAAGTCTTCTTTGTTGAGGCAATCAGAACCCATTCGCCTGAGTTGAGTTCTTTCTCGCACAAATCGTCTAATTCCATCTACCTTCTATTCAAAATAGATGAAAATTGTTCCTTTTGAACCGATTGAACTCCGTCACCAGATTATTTTTTGGAGCAAACATAACGAATATAATCGGCCCTACTATTCAACCAATTATTTTTTGGAGTGAACATATTTTGGCACGCCCGATGAGACTTCACTAGGTAGCCAAGAGAAGATTGTGAACATGCCACCACAAGCAGTTTATGGTGACATCCTACAGCAATTGAGGATATTGATTCAAGAACGAAAAACGTATTATGCTGAGGAGAAAGCGCATCATAAGCAGATGGCTCAAAGTTGTTCTGAAGTGAAACAAATGCTTCAATAGGTTCATGTTTTGATGAATAAAAATTATATAAAGTCTTCATCTAGTCCACCAATACATTTCTCGAGACTCGTGGGGCAGCCAATTTCCAGTTCACCATCGATTAAGGAAAAAGCTAATGTTACTGAATTAAGGTTTCGGTAGAAACAAAGAAGGCTGCCGAAACCAAACATGCCAAAACTAATTTGGTCATTACAACAATGATCGATACTAAATTTATTGCGATCGAAATCCCAGCGACCAATACTAAATTTGAAGAGGCCGATAATAGCTTTATAATGGCCAAAACTAAATGGCTAATAGGTGATATGAAGTGGCAGATATCAATGTTTTTTCGGCCCATGGTGATGAGCCGGCTGATAAGGCCTATTGTTGGTACTATGCCATTCTTCAAATAAAATCGGCAGTGAGATTGATTAATATCACATTGCACAATTGTTTAATTTCAGTCGATCATGTTTGTTCCTTAATACAAAAATTTAAAGAATCAAATGTTGGGGTCTTTTATGGATTCATTGATCCACTTTCATTGAATGTCAACCTATTTCTAGCATATTAGGATTAGAAGTTTATTACAATAAATACCACTTTATTATTGGTCCTCAATTAATAAAGCATTGAACATACCTCAGTGATTTTCTTTCCAAGTGATGATTGTGGACACTACACAAGCAGTGGTAAGAATGGAATGGATTCAGGGGGGGCAATGAAGAATAGTGGATTCGATGAGTAGTAAAAGGTTACCAAAACAAATCCCAAGCCAAGAACAATGGTTGGCTGCAATAAAAAAAAGTAGGTCGATATCGCTAGAACAAAAACTGGGAAGGATAGGTTCGGCTAGGGTACTATAATTCTCGGCATGCTTTGAATAATATATATATAAATATATATTTATGTATATCTTCTTGGAGGGCTCGATCTTGTTGAGGCACCATAGCGACCTTGCTAAGTTGAATAGCATCATAAGTTTCTCGAATCCGCTTACCTTTAATCAAAATTGGTGGCAAATGAATTCACAAATAAATAGGTCTCAAGCCCTAAACGCCATTGATGAGCATGAAGGTGGTGTGATGGACATCGGTTAGGTCTGTGAGGGGATTGTGAACTTGAGAGTTATGAGCGTAAGGCTCTGGTTCGGGGGTGTCGGGAAAGAACCAAGTTTTGGAGCCATGGCCGAATGGTGAGATTAAGGTTTTGAGTGTGGAGAAGATAGAGAGGAAAAGATTTGGGGTTTTTCGGATCTTTGATGATGTAATCGGTTTTATTTGAGATAAAAGAAAATATTTTATATGTAAATATATATATGTATATGTGTTGTGATGTGGAAAGTGGTGATGGAGTCAGTAGCTATAAAAGTCAGAATGACATAGAAGGTTTTAATAATTGGGCCATTGAAAAATGAAATTGGTTTTTGCAAAAAAATTGTGTTGGCATCATTTTGGGCTTAAAGAAAATTCCAACATGCCATATTTTTTAAGCAAAATGGTGTTGGAATTGGGAGGCATTGTTTACACCCTTAATGAGTCAACACGTGATTTTCAGAATAATCAGCAACAAGCCAATTCCACCAAAACAGACCGATTCTTCTCTTTTCAGGCCGATTCCATCCGAGAGCTGGGCCAAGAAATTAGGCCATCTAACAAAGTGAACTGGGCCGAGAATTTTGGATTTATAGAGAGTTTTCGGCCCAAGTTAAGAAGCTCAAATTAATGAAGTATTCTTGCTGATCAAGATTGAAGAATTTGTGGAGTATTTGACACTTCTAAAGAGATGAATTGTAGTTAGGTTTGTGCTTGTTTAGATAAGATTAGATTTTAGTTTTAGTTATCTCTTTATTTTTTCATCAAAATCAGTTTATTTTAGGCTATAAACAATATACGTAGACCTCTGTTTTAGAGGTCCCCGACCAAATACAAAAACAATGTTTCTCTGCGTTTAGCAGCCCTTTATCATTATGCAAATATTTATTTTTTCAGCACTGTTTACTTCAATTCCTTTAAATTCCAATCCATTTAAATTCCTTGTTTTGTACTTTCAATTCTTTTATATCCCTTTCGCTATTTTTCTTTTGGTTACCCAAAGTCCTCTATCTTGAGGCAATTAGAACCCTTCACGAGAGTTGAGTTCTCTCTCTGGTAAATAGTCTAATTCTATTCCATATGTTCAAAAGAGACAAAAACCCATTCCTTTTGAACTGGTTGAACTCCGTCACCGGTTCTGACACACCCGCATCCTACGATAACAAATATAATCGGCCCTACTATTCGGTCGATTATTTTTTGAAGCGAACAAAAAAATGGGAAATTCTCTTAATTTTTAAATTTATCCAGTTTGCTGGAGGTTTTGGTTGTTGCTACTCTTGCATTGAGGGTTATCTTGCCTCTTGCTCCTTTCATGTTTTGGATTCTATCTTCAGAGCTGTTTAGGACAACTTTTCATACTCATTGTTTAGGTTTTTTGGAGTTGTTCTTTATTTGGTGGGTCTTTGGATTCCATATAGATCTTTCTTGTACCTAGGGGTATGCCCCTAGTATTTTGTAGGCTTCTTGCGATTTTATTTTCTTTTTATATAATCATTACCTTTCAAAAACAAATTTATGATGGGGGCACTTTCACAAAATCTCATTGAATATATCCCATGCATCGTGGAATTGCTCACCAGGCAATTCTCTAAAATGGGTAATTGTGTGTTGCGCCTCATGGGTTCTACATATCGGAAAATATTTTTCTAAAAATTAAGCTTTTAGGGTTTCCCAAGTCATTTTTATATCCCTATCCAAATTAATATACCATCTTTTAGGTTTTGTTTTTTTGAAAGGTAAATATTATATAAAAAAAGAAAAGAAAAGAGGCTAGAGCCTTACAAACCATATAGGGGCATTCCCCATGGACTTATAACTATGTGGAAACCAAAAATCCACTAATAAAAGAAAAAAAATACAACACAAGATATTGCTAGGAACCAAAGATCCTAACACCAACCCAGAAAGGCAACAATTAAGCTACAAATGATCATAAGCATGAGCAAAAATATGCATATCCAACAAGCACATGAACTTCCCATGTCCTAGCAGAAAATTGAACCATCTCACTAAAGAATGGGGCTTGAAAACCCCACTAGAAACCTCATGAAGAATTGACAGTACCAACTTGTAGTAGATGGAAGCTATCATTTTGGAAGTAACAAAGTTGAAGGTAGATCCCAAGCTTGGACTAGAGTCAAATTGAGATGAGTATTAGGGAACTTTGACTGTGGAAAAAGCTTGAATCTAACTGAGTTCAAAATCATCTTATTCACCTCTTTAAAAGTGAGAAACTCAAAAGCAAAAATCCTTTGATTTCTTTCAAGCCAAACCTCATACACTGAAGCTGAAAAAACCAGCTTATTTACTACTGCTACCAAAGAGTTTCCTTGAAGGTGGACACACATCCAGTGAAGAAGCTCATCCCAATCCCCATCTGACCATTCTAGGAATCCTTTTTGAACCACACTCTTACATAATATGTTAGTGAAGCTGCACTGGAAGAACAAGTTATCCCTATCCTCCACTCTAAGCACAGAAAAGACAATTAGATTGAGTGGTCAAACCAATAGAAAGAATGAAGTGAAGAGTAGAAAGTCTATTATGTTGAGCCAACAATAGCATAAAGAAGTGTTTAGGCACATAGTGTTTGAACCAAATAATCTTGTTCCAACTTTGAACATCAACTTTGTATCTATATGTATCCCATGCTAAGCTAATAGTAAACCTCCTATTAGTTGGAACCCAGATAATTCCATCCTTTCTGTTTTGATCAGGAAGAAAATCAGTGGGAAAAATATACTTGAAATCAAGCCATTGCTGAGAATTAAGAGCAGGGAAGTGTCAGCCAGAAGAGGTGATGAATCTACTCACTATAGCTCTATTACCCAACCTATAACTTCTTATCATACTTAGAGAGAAAAAATTGCAAAGAGGACTGAGAGGGTGCCAGTTATCATACCCCAAAGATGTTGATCTGCCATCTCCAATGATATGCTTGAAAAAATTCCTAATCACATCTCTGATTTTAAGAAGTTGCTTCCATGACAAAGAACAAGCTCTAGGTATTGACAATTCCCAGAAACTTCTCTGCTTCAGAAGATAGAACTTCACCCATCTAGACCATAAGGTGTCATTCTCCATACTTAAGAGATTCCATATGTGTTTTGACATGGCAACATAGTTCCACTCCTCCATATCTTTAATACCCAATCCTCCCTCTTCAAAAGGGGTGCACACTATCACCCAAGCTACCTTGCAACCTCCCTTGGTCATTTTAGAACCATTTCAGAGGAATTTCCTAACAAGGGATGCCAACTCTTTGAGCATTGATTTTGGAAGAATAAAATAAAATGCCCAATACACTTGCATGGAGAAGAGCACAAACTTGATAAGTTGGAGCCCCAGCAAAGGAAAGATGCTTGGAAGACCTACTATTGATTCTGGTTGTGAACTTTGAGATCAAGACATTACAATCAGTTCTAGTGAGCTTAACAAATAACAATGGAACCCCCAAATACCTCACTAGAAGAGTGCATACTTGTAAGTTCAATATATCCTTGATAGTAGTAAGAATTCCAGGATCCATAGTTGAATAGAAAAGAGTGCTTTTAGATAGGTTTGGGAGCAAACCAGATATGACTCCAAACTTATCCAATGCATACATAAGGCAATTGATAGACGGAAAATCCCCTACAGAGAATAACAATATGTCATCAGCAAACAACAAGTTAGTAATGTTTTCATCTTGACATCTCCAATGGTGCTTGAAAGTAGCCACAACTGTTTCTTGCTTGAGAAGGCCATTCAACACTTCCATCCCTAAGGCAAAAAGGTAAGGAGATAGAGGATATCCTTGTCTAATCCCTCTTGAGCTAGGAAAATAACCCTTTAGAGCACGATTGATATTAACTGAAAATATTGGTGTTGAAATATATGCCATGATGAGCTGAATCCAATGATTAGGAATATGGAAAGCATGAAGATCAGATTCCAAAAAAGTCCATGAAATTGTATCAAATGCCTTGGTTAAATCAATCTTCATGGCAACTCTGGGTTCCCCATCATCCTTATGATAATCATGCATTAACTCTTGAGCTAGAAGGATGTTATCAGAGATGTTTCTACCAGGAATGAAAACATCTTGATTCAAACCCACACTTTGAGCTAAACAAGGCTTAAGCCTATTAGCAATTAGCTTGGTAATGCATTTGTAGATTGTATTGCAAAGTGAAATTGTCCTAAAATTAGACACAAATGTAGGATTGTCTACCTTTGGAACCAAAGTTATAATGGTGGAATTGAGCTCTTTGAGAAGCTGGCCAGAATTGAAGAAATCAAGAATAGCCTTAGTTACCTCATCACTTATAATAGACCAAGTTTGCTTGAAGAAAAATGCATTATAATCATCACTACCCGGGGCTTTTCCATCCTTCAAATAAAACATTGTGGATCTAATTTCATCACAAGTCACTGGTCTAGACATTGTTTGAATATGATCAACTGTAAAAGGATCTTGAACATAGCATGACAGATCAGTGAAAGGTTCATTCTATCTACCCTTTAAGAGATTAGCATAGTATCCAGTAATCTCCTCTTAAATCAAAAGAGGATCCTCCAATCTAACTCCACGTCTAGAAGTGATAGAAAGAATACTATTGGCTGTTTTCCTGTAAGTAACAACTTTGTGAAAAAATGAAGTGTTCTTATCTCCAAGTTCCAACCATTGAACTCTAGAAGTTTGCCTATAAAGAGACTCCTCTGCATCTGAAAGTTAGAGGTAGTGAGCCAAGAAATCCTTCTCTTGAGACTTAAGAACCTCATTACCAGGATTATAATCTATCTGAGTCTGCAAAGACAATAAAGAATCCTTGGCTAACTTGACTTGATTAGCAAGATCACCATAGCATCTTGTGTTTAGCACCTTGAGTTATTTCTTCAATAGCTTCAGTTTTTGAGAGACTTTGAACATATAAGAACCCCCAATCTCAGTATTCCACACCCTTTGAACAAGATCCAAAAACCCATTATGCTTCACCAGGTGATTATTAAACCTAAAAGGAGTACCCTTCTTCTGAATCAAAGCATTAAATTTGAGGAGGATCATGGAGTGATCAGAGACTCCCCTAGGCTCAAAAATAGCTTCAGAAGTGGGGAAAGCAAACAACCACTCCTCATTAGTTAAAACTCTATCCAACTTCCTATAAATTATGGAATTAGTCCAAGTAAATCTTATGCCAGCGTGTCTAAGATCCACCAGAGAATCGTCATTCAAACACTCACCAAATTATTGCATCGTTGAATCCCATGTGATTGATCCTCCAAAAGTTTCATGAGGAAATCTTATGATATTAAAATCACCAGCCAGAAAATAGGAGAATGAGAATAGGTAGAAGAATAATGAAGGATGTCAAGCCAAATAGCCTTTCTGTCAATGTGGTCATTGTGACCATATATAAACCCCCCAAGACACTGAATAGATCCATCCATAGCCTTAATGTCACATAGAACCATTTGACCAGACTTCTTGATAACATTGACATCAAGCTTACCAGGGTCCCAAGCAACCCTTATCCTGCCATTAGAAGCATGCTCATAATTAAAAATAAATTTCCATCTACTAGCCACACATTGGCTAACCATTGAAGAGTTGTGCTCTTTCATTCTATTCTAAATCATGCTGAACAAAGAAAGATTATGCTTCCTAATCATCTGTCCAACTTATTTTTGTCTAGTTGAGGTGTTTAAACCTCAAACATTCCATAGACCAAACATTAAAACTAAAGAAAGAGCAAACACACCCCTCCATCACTTAGAAGTATTACTTGCATTTAGATTTGTAGAACCCAAAGCAAGTCCCATTCTAGTAACAACACTATGGATAGACTTAGATTTATCTTTACCCATTACCAAGTCTCCCCTCATTTAATCCCTCATCCACCAATTGCTCAGAATCATTAGTACTAGTATCATTACATTGCTTATCAGACTCAATAACATCCACTGCATGTTTAGCAACCATTACCTCCTCAGTTCCATTAGAAGCATGCTCAATCAAATCTTCTGGTTGTAGCTCTGGGATAGACTTAGCATGTGTTAAAACAATAGTTAAACTATCATTGTCACACCCCAATGGATAAGTTAGAGGCCTAGGAGTAGACTAATTCTGAACTTCTGCCACAGGCTCTTCCTCCACAATAGTTTCTTCAGCTACACTTCCTAGAACAGAAAACTAATTACCAATATGAACATCTTTGGAAGTAGAAGCCAAAGTTTCCACACCAACTGATTGGTTAACTTGTTTATCCTTCCTTCCTACTACTCTCTATTCTTGAGCTTTAGGATTCACAGGAGTAGCCTTTTGAGCAACCTTCTTAACACAATTCCTGTCCCAATGCCCAAAGACACCACATTCAGCACATCTAGGAGGCTGCCACTGATATTCAACCCTAACTGGGGCAACTTCTCCAGAAGCAAGTTGTATATCAAACTCAATTATCAACTCCTTAGAGGCATCAACCTACACACACACACTATGGCATAACCCACCCTTTGATGCTTCTCTGTAGGCGCATATGCATATAGAGGCTTGCCAATAGCACTGGAAACACCACTGAGCCCATCATCCCAGCATTCCATAGGCACATTAAATAGCTTAACCCATAATGGACGGGTATAAATCACATTCTTATGCAGAGATAGCCCTTCATGCCATCGTTTAAGAACTACAAAATTATTGGCAAAATGTCATGGGCCATTCTCAAGGACTTTATCACAATCATGAGAGGCAGCAAATCAAAATAAATAAAAACCCGTCTCAAGACCATACACTGATTGTAATCCAACACCATTCCATAAACATTGAGTAATGGAATTCACTACATTATAAAGGAGTTTTTTGTCTAGAACGTAACCTACCAATCAATTTCTCCCTTTGGATGCTCCCACTATAGTGATAGCTTCAAGTATAGTAACCACAACCCTACCATTAACCTGCGTTGGTGGAATATATGAGAGTTTCATCTTTGGAGCATCCACGGGCTTAACGATGCTCGCCCATGATGGTTGCGAGCCTGAGGGAGTTTGTGAAACATCTACAACCCCAAGTAATGGAGCCTGAGATTGATTGTGCTGAACATGCCCTCTACTTTTACTTATTTTGCCTTCCATTCTTATTGGAAGCCAAGGATTTTACCACTGCATTCAACTCCGTTAAGAGTTTAGTAAAATTAGTATTTGCTGCTATATCTGGAGAAAAGATGAGAAAAGTGAAGAGAAACCCTAAAACACCTAAGGTTAATATGAGAAAGAACGTGAAAAAACCCTAGATATGAAACTAAGGTTATAGAAGCAAAGTAGAGATGAAATAAATGTTGAACATAAAAAAGTTAATGCTAGGAAACAAACATTCAATGGGAACCCTAGCAATTAATTCTATATGGAACCCAAATAAAAGCCACGCGATAGAACTCACACAGTGTATATAAACCCTAATGATGAGAAAGAAGAAGAGACATGCAAAACAGATTCTAGGATCGAAACCCTAGAAAAAGATGCATGGGAACCTCCATCGCCCCTAACCATTCTCTCTCTCCTTCCAAGAAAAGGATATTGGAGAGGGCTTTGTTGGGTTCAGCTTTTTCTTTCAAGGAAAAGGGAAATAATCGCGCACGCAACGCATGAGTGCTAAGATTCTCGATTTTCGCAATTGAAGCCATCTCTATGAACTCGTCAACATGTTGATATGGATCCTCATTTCTGAGTCCATAAATTTGGGCAACATGTTGATAACACTAGATTTGATCACATAGTGCTTTACCCCCTCATCTTCTGGAAATTCAGCATACAATTCATGAGTTGAAGGTGCATAGTACCTTTTCAAGGACGTAGCTGGGGCTCGTCGCCCTGCTGCATTGCAGTTCACCATCCTCTCAAAATCCAACTTCCTTCAAAGCTCTTCTAATCTAGCTTGAAGATTCCTTCAAAACGTTCTCTCGATTTCCGGATCAAAGGTATTAATTTAGTGTTAGGATCAAAAGGGGATTGTCAATCACTCATGCACAAGGCAAAAAATTTTATATATGAAAATAAAATTAACTACTTCTAAATTATTCTAACTATGGACAGAAATTAAAGTTAAAATTATGCACGAAATTAAGCTAAACTAAAACTCACAAGAAGTCCAACGACGCAACTTTCGTTGTTCCGCCAAATCCCTTTATGTTTTTCAGTGTACCTATCAATCTGAAATCTGCCAACTTTAAGAATACTACAATAACACAAAACTACTAAAGCTAAGAATAATGCCATGTCCCCGACAATGGCGCCAAAAAATTGATGCACGTCAAACGGGGTTAAAAATAATGTTTAAGAATGACCCCTTACAACGACAAGGTTTTACCTATCATAAACGCACCAATCGTATTGTAACACAAATAGGTTTGATAAATGGAATATCGATCCCATAGAGACTTGAATTATTCACTCTAGCAATTTAAAAGTATTGAATTATAGTTTGAAAAAGGTTTGATTTATTTTTGAGATCTATAACTAATGATTAACTAAAAATAATATTTAAATTGTGATTGTGATCAAGGTTGAGAAAAAAACTAGGGTTTTCATGCTCCACTACTAACCGCATAATATAGCTATCTACTTGCTCGATTGTAAGAGGGGGATCCATCACCATGAATCAGATCGTACCACAAATAGTCGAATACGTCCCAAAAATGATATTATCCACCAGATTCGCTACAACCCATCTCCGGACAGAATGTGACTAGTACAAGCCATCTATTTTACTCTAATCTACTCCTACAACATAAAATTAAACTAAAGCATGTCTATATCACCTCGCCAAGGCATGGCCTGCGTAAATTTAGGGTTTCAAGTGTTAGGCACCATTGTATAAAAAATAACGATATGCTTAAGATAACATGATTGGTTGAGATAATGCATCATTCAATCTAAGACAAGAATTACAATAAATAAAAAATCTCGTGTCACGAATAACTACGGTCACAGATCTACACAATTATCATAGTGTGGTCACAGTTTTCCCTCGTTACAATTGAAATAAATAAGTAAACTACATTACTTGGTTAGGATTTTGCTAGAAAATCCTAGATACCGAAGTAGTTTCTCATGGCGGTGGGTGACTGCATCGTTGATGTAGAAACGACCTCTGCAATATTCTTCTCCGGATCTCTAGGTCTTAAATAACCCATTCTCTTTTAATGATATGAATTTCCATAGATAGTGCTTTGGAAATTATGTAAATTAAAAGCTCCCCAAATCTGTAACAGGCCTTGATATTTATAGAAGAATTTGAGAAGAGCTCAACTTGTATTCAAGTTGTCCCACTTTAGTAGGATTTCTTTTTGATGTGTTTCTCCTCAAATCTGACCCAAACCCCTTCAATCTGATGTATAATATGTCACATACACATGCTTAGAGGTGTTGGAGTCAAAGATATGTCAAAAGAGTTCAATTCGAATTGGGACTCAAATTCCCAGCTTTTCCCTACGCTTGGCCCCTACTGAGCTACGCTTAAACGTAGCTCAGTTGTAGGCCAAAATCCCCAAACGTAGCTTGAGCGTAGTTTTTGATGTTTCTAGGCACTTTTAGCTACTGTAAGCGTAGCTCAGGTATAGCAAAATACTTGGAAACCACTTTTCTTGATTATTACTCCATTAGAACCCCCTCGACTCCTTTGGTATGTTTCCCAAAGTTACAGCTCCAAAAAATATCATTTTTGCCCTCCGGGAGATACTTTTTGCTTGAAAACTCCTCTTTTGCTCTCTTTGTGGATAGATACAAGCATGTCTTTGGTTAATTCATTAAAGTTAGCTCATTTCTTTGTTAAACTCCTGAAACACACTTTAACACACAAACCGCATAAAAATACTAGAGGTCAGAACGAGTTGGGGGCCTAAAATGGACAATATTTGGCACCTGACGTAGTGTAGAACTTTAAAGCCAAAGGTCAGAATGAGTTGGGAAGCACTTCAACGAGAGTTCTTATGTAAATTCTTCCCCATAGGTAGAACTCATGAGATGCAGATGGCTATCCGGACTTTCTCGCAAATTATGGGAGAACAATTCCATGAAATTTTGGAGCGTTATAAAGAAATTTTAAAGAAGTGTCAGCACCATGATATCCCGAAATACAAATTAGTGCGTAGTTCTTATGAAGGGCTTGGTAAGCCTTATAGACAATTGGTAGATGAGGCATGTGGAGGAACATTTATTCTTAAACAGGTAGATGAAGTTTGGCAGTTGTTTGAAGATTTGAGTTAGAATTTCCAATGAATGCGTCAATAACTAGAGGAAAATCGGGAAATTTTTTTTTTTAAGAAAAATAAAAACAATAAAATATTTTTAAAAAATTATTTATTTAAATATACACATGAATACACATATGAGTTAATTGAGTATATGATTATAATTTGTGGACTATGTGTTATGCAATATTTTCTGCTCATGTGAATGATGATTAAATTGGAGAAGTGAAAAGATGTGGTTCGATCTCCATTTGTGAAATTGAAACCAAAAAATATGATTTTGACCTATAAGCACATGCGCATGACCTCTAAAGTTTCATTTATGACTATGAAAGTATATTCTCTAAAAAATGGTGTGGAAGTACGTAAATACGCTCCGCCCAAGGGTGGAGGGTGGCATACGAAAGAAAAAAAAATCTCTTTGAAGGAAAAAAAAAAAAAGAGAAAAAAATGAGAGAAAATCAAAAGAGAAGAAAGCCTTCTCTGGGATAAATAAAAGAAAAAGATATATAGAGATATACTGAAAATAAGAGTAAGTGTGCTATAGAGAAAGTTCACAAAATACGGAAAATTGTTCGATTTGGGAGTAGAAATTAACTAGTCTAAACACTGGTCAAGACTACTCTTGATACTAATCCGAGATAATTGTTGTTTATAAATGAGTGAAATTTATTTGTGTGCATATATTCTATGGATTATATCATTGATTGATTGATGAATGGGAGTATTTGTGGATATGTGCAGATAAAGAATATAAAGAAGTTGTGGGCAGTTTATTTAACTCTCACGAGACTTCACTCGTCCACTAGGTAAATCCTAGGGGTTTAAAAGGCTTATTGCAAATGCTAAGCTTAATTATAAATCGTAAACGTTTTTAGTGGGTTTTTATGACAGTTAGACCTAAATATTAGACCTATCTCATTTATTTTTGCATAAACGTCCAGAACGTCTGATTTTTAGCAAAAAATGGCCAGTTTTTTTAATGGAAACAAGCCAACAAAACTACTCACGGTATGATGTCGTCGTTTGCCTCAAACCCACATTTTTAGTGGGTTTTTATGACAGTTAGTCCTAAATATTAAACCCTCGCGAAAGAAAGGGAGTAGTTTAAAGTAGTTAGAATACAAAAATTTTATCTTGCATTTAATCTTTTATTTTATTTATTGTTAAGGGACTAGTAATATCTAAGTTTGGGGGCTTGATGAGAACTGGGGTGTGTTAGGTGTCAAATATGAAATATTCTATGCCCCTAACTTAGCATTCTTAATATAATTATTCCATTATTTTGGTGTTTTTATACGGTTTGTCTTGTTTAGTGTGTTTCAGGTGCATTATGAGAAAAACAAGTTAATTTCAATGAATCAACCGGAATAAAAATTCAAGATTATTCAAGAGACAAACCGCTAAAGAATGGAGTAAATCTGAGCTATAAAATTAAAAAAAAAAAAAAAAAAAAAATCAAAAGTGGGGTCGAAACTGAAGCGAGGGCCGAACAAGCAAAAGATCAAGAGACCGAAAGTGCAATTTTTGTATACACGTCCAAAACGTCTGATTTTAGCAAAAAAATGCTAGTTTTTTTAATGGAAACGAGCCAACAAAACTACTCACGGTGTGATGTCGTGGTTTGCCTCAAACCCAAGTTTTTTAGTGGGTTTTTATGACAGTTAGGCCTAAATCAAGTTAATGGATATTCTAGTTGATGTAAGTCAAATTACCTCAAATTGTTGTTGGTAAGTGTTGAATAATATGAAGTAGAATAGATTACATGTTATATAACTATTTGTTATTCCACGTGAAAGCCATGTTTTGACTTGGAATTTGCACCCTACTTGTAGTTCAAATTTGCATATTTTCATACTTAACATCCAGAGGGTAATCCAAATCTAAGTTCATCAACTCTTACAAACAAGTTAAATTTATAAAATGACTAAGAGAAAAACAAGGAAAAAAATAATAATAATTCAACTCAGTCAGCTACTCTTCATGCTCATTAGCCTATATTCAAGCTGACGTGCCAATTATTTTATATATACATTCCATATATTTATGACATTATAGTTTTATATTTTTATCAATTTCTGTATCATTTAGTCTGAGATCTGGTTGAGAGAAGCTTTGAAATGGCTCTGATAGTATTTGGGGTGGTTCTGCAGCAGCCACCAACAAGGGAAGCTCCAGCATCCAACCACTTGCCCACATAGGACACAAAATCTTCACTTGCAACTCCTGTTGTTTGCTGCAACCAAAACACAAACCAACTACACATTTCAACTCAAAACAACTTATATAGTTGGGAAATTTAAATTTCTATGACTATATTCAGGAGTTCGCTATATTGAGCCAAAACCGGACATTATAATTCATCGTCCAGACCACCCATTAGCCATATTAAACACATAGAAGCTATCATTAGAAACAACTTAAAGCTAGCCTGGAACACAGAGATGACTTACCACCCACTCCTTTCGAACAGCATTGTAAGTCTCCCCGCTGTTCGGATATACAAGTATTGGTTTATTAGTAACCTGCATGAAACATTATTCAGAAGAGCAATAAGAGCTTCAAATATTTCAAATAAAACTGATACCCAAGCATTTGAAAAATGATCCTAGGTGGGTGTGTCTTAGATATCAAAAGTATTAACTAAATTAAAGTAAAGAAAACGAAACATTAGGATCATATATACCTTCCGAATTGACTGAATAAGGCCATGAATGAATCTGGGAGGGGTACAGTTTATTCCCACCGCTACAACTTGTTTACATGAATGCGCTATTGAAGCACACTCTATAATGGAATCACCGCTTACAACGTTGGTCCCATCCTTCGAATTAAAAGAGAACCAAGCTGGAATTTTTATGTCATCTTCTTCAAGGAGCTCAGCAAAGGCCTGCAATGAAACCCAACAAATAGCTTTAAAGAAGGGTGCGAGAAAGAGATAGACGCCATTAAAAATCAACACCCTCTACCCTGTATAGCTCTCCGCCCGAATTCATAGAAGGATGATTCATCTTAATAGAATAACAAAAGTATAGGATCAAAATACAAAGTAATTGCATGAACCACAACAAGAGTATTTACTAGTGTAAATACTACTACAAGAAGTGATGCAATTTAAGTACAAAAAAGGCTAAACAGCTACCTCATAGCACAAGCAGAATAAATAATACCTTCGCTTCCAACTTGTTCGGAATTGTCTCAAATGCAATTAGGTCAGCACCAGATTCAGCTAGGATTTGAACCCTTCTCCTGTGAAAATCTTTTAAAGTTTCCAAAGTGACTGAATCCCCATATATCCCACTGTAAATGAGGAAAATTAATTGGACTAAATATTCACAAATTAGAATCATAATTTCTATTTAAACAAACAATCACAGGTTGAACTTCAGCCACCAAAATCACCTTCAATCCATTAAAACAAGCAATCCAAAGCTCCTCTCTTTGGAATGGGTGGAAATTCTAGGCCACAATTAATTTAATTTTTTGTTGTTGTTAAGAAACTTACACACCACAACACCCACAATGCCTCCTAGAAGGCTCGAACCCCTCACCTCCCCAATTAGGGGGGTGAGGTTATACCATTGCACCAAAGGTGTGCTGGTAAATTAAACTTTGCTTGTCAAGACAGCCAAGAAAGTAAAATGAGTACAATCAAGTAGAGATATTGTGCCAAACAGAGAACCTCTGCATAAAAGCAAACTAATGAAGATTGCAATCTGCACAGGAAAGCTAAGAACAACTACATATACTAACCTATATTCAGAACCATCAGCGAGATACGCCCCATAACTGCCGACAGAGGCTGCAACTAAGACAGGACGCTGTATCATAATATTTCGGTTGTCCGAAACATCCCACGACATTTTGGCGCACCTGTCATGATAAATATAAACTGCATCACATGCTAATTCAACACTTTTGGAGAGCAAACCCTCGCCTTCTTCTCTGGATAAGCCCTTAGCCTCAAAACCCTGAAGAGTAGCCTGTACCATGCACAAGTAATTACAAAAAAATTTCTAGGAACCATCTAATTAGAAGTATTTGTTAAATAGAACAAAGAAGTTAACTAAAGAAACTAAGTAACCCACCTGGTAAGATGCAGATATTATTATATTTGCACCAGCTTCAAGGTAATCTAGGTGTACCTGTCATTATATAAGGGAGCCAATCAGCAACAAAAAATAAAAAATGAAAAACAAAAAATTATAAGACCACGATATTAGCTATCGAGGCACGTTCTAATAAGAGTGCATTTGGGCTGAACTAGAAATGTTTTTTCAATGCTCCTTGATAGCTCATTGTATTACTTTCCATGCAATATTGCCAGTAGCAATCGCAACATGTTCTGTTATCCAGGGTTCTTTAATCATTAGGATACGCGATTAAATTCAACAGAAACATCTACCGATCAGCCATTTATGAACCTGTGTCAGATTGTTTTAGGAGACTCTTATAAATTTTCTGTCAATTCAATGTAGGTTGGTTCATGATAAAACAACAACTTAAAATTAGGAAGATGTAAAAATGTCTGTCAACTCAATCCAGCTCAAAAATTTTAATCAAGTACATCTTATAATAGCTAAAAGAGGTCATTATGCGATATCCTTTTCAATTTTTAACAAGAATTCATCCTCTTTATAATACTCCAATATATCATGAAATTTTCAATGTCCGACCCACAGTTCATTGTATGTCGAAAAATATCGTAGTTTCTGTCAATATTGATTTTGAAACAGGTTTTGATCCTAACAAGAATTGCCCTTTTACTTACCTTTAAATCCGGCAAAAAACATTGTAAAACACCCCTCTGTCCCTTATGACCAACTTTAGTACATATATATGCAAATACTCAAACCTCATGTATCATAGTAGTGGAAAAAAATGAACTTGATGTCTTTGCTATTGTCTTGACAAATTCTGGTATTCATGCTGGCTATTACAAAGGAATATATATTCATATATATAGAAATAGATTTTCCATTCAAATCCAAAAATCCCAACTCCTGGATAGTCCATGGTCAACTGGCAAGTTTGTTAAGTACTACTAGGCCAGAGTAGCCTGCATTACACCCTCCATATATTAAATTTCCTTGAGCAAATTAACTTAAATAAACAATGAGTAAGCTTGTGATGCAGCCTAAATTGTTGGATGGAGAGTTCACGCACGAGAAACGTTTTTTAATAAATAAAGCCAATTTTAAAAGAAAAATAAAAAATCTGAGTTCCAATCTTATTTTATTGATTAAAAGATTTTAAAATTGGAAGCAGTGTGCAATTGTCATGAAACATGCAAATCCCTCAGTAGAAACACATGAGGTGGGGAAGGAGACGTTGCTGTCAGACGAAGATAATACATGACAAATGTATGACATCATGCCAATTACTGCATAAGAAAATCCCACTTTCAATTCATGAATATATATATATATATATATATATATATATGTTTATAATTTTCCCAATACACTAGTGTAACTCTGGAGCCTTAAATAACATTTTCCCCCCTCGAGGAATTGTTTACACTCTGGAGTGGATCCTTATACTTGATGATTCTGAGGCATTCCAAGTGTTTTTACCCACTCGAGCCAATCCCTTCCGACGCAAAGAACAATATGTTTTTCAATAATAATAATAATAATATTGGCCGAATTTTGGAGAGCCCAATTCTTAGAAACCAGGGTTAATCTGGTGAATTTGATGCGAGAAACGAATTGGGATGATATAAAGGAGCTAGAAATCCATATAATTTGATAAATACACAACCATCAAAAGATAAATTTACCTATAACGGAAAAACAAAAACAAAAAAAACACAAAGAAAGGAGTACATCAGATGTAAAATGAGGACCTTTATGAATATGTATAAACAAAATTGAAATGGTAGCAACAACAAACAGAGTAATTGAATGTTGACAAAGGTATTAATTAATTTCAAAATGCCTATGTGGGTTATAAATCTTCATAAACAGATACAAAGAAATAAATATGAATTTAGAATTTTATCTAAATAAAAACAAGCGAGGATATTTAACATGAGTGTAAATATATATACATATACATATATATATATATATATGTATATATATGTAAGTAAGTATGTATGTGTGTGTATGTATGAATGTGTGTGAGACAGATTAATTACCCTTCTGACTAGGTGAGGAGAACTAATGAGGCAGTTGGCGCTCCAGAGAGGGTCATTGAGGTTAGCTCCGTGGCGTTCTAGTTCGGTGGCGAAGCCGCCATCGATGACAGCATAGCCACCGCACTGCCGGAGGAAATCAGTCATTAATGTAGTCATCAATGGTGGTGGTGGTAGCGGTGGTGATGTGGTTCAATTGTTAGTTGGAATTTACGGCAACCAAGGAAGTGTTTCAGAGATTACTTGAACGGAAGCTATTTTATGTTGGACAATGCTCCTTTGGGCACGTATATATAATATTACCATACACACATACATGTAGACCTATCAATGGATCGGATTTTGATCCGAATCCGATTCAAATCCAATCCGATTAGCCGGATATGGATTGAAAATAAAATCCGATAACCCGATTAGGATCCGAATCCAATAATCCGATTTCTTAACAAATTGGATTTGGATTTATGTCATCCGATCCGATAATAATTCGATCCGATATAAAATATATTTATATATATATATATATAAATATATATTTGATATTTTTATGTGTATATATTTAATATTGTACATGTATATAAATATTAGTTGTTAATTATTTTATTATTTATTAATAATGATTGATCATAAATACAATTATTAAAAATGTGAATAATTTAGTGTTTCAGTATTTATTGATTTTTGTATTTTTGTATTTTTTTAATTAGATATTCGAATCAGATATTCTATAATGAAGAAATTCGAATATGAATTAACTAAGTGAAAATCTGTCGAATTATCGGATTCGGATCGCGGATCGGGAGTTTTTGTCATCCTTATCAATAGACCTGTCAATAATCCGAATCCGATATTAACCGGATATGGATTGAAAATAAAATCTGATAACCCGATTAGGATCCGAATCCGATAATCCGATAATCCGATTTCTTAACAAATTGGATTTGGATTTAACTGATCCGATCCATTGACAGGTCTACATATATGTGTATATATATAATAGGATAATTTGCATTGACACCCCCTGAGGTTAGGGTCAATGGCAATGAGATTATGATCAACGTATTTTTGGCACTCACACCCTCTGAGGTTCCTCCTTCGTTGCAATGACACCCCCTGGACTGGTGAAATGACTAGAATGTCCCTTTAATTATTTCACTTATTACATTATGGTAATATATAAAGTATGAAATTACTCATATGTCCAAACACTTCACCCTCTGAAATTACTAATTACACTTCCACCCCTTATTACAATATATATATATATATATATATATATTACAAAAATTACAATTTAATTTCTTTTCTTTATAATATAATTTGTATATATAATTACGAAAATATATATATATAATTTGTAAAAAATATATAAAATTTGAAAAAACATATAAAATTCGAAAAAAATATATAAAATTTGAAACAATATATAAAATTAAAAAAAACATATAAAATTTGAAACAAATATATAAAATTTGTAAACAATATATAAAATTCGAAAAACATATAAAATTCTAAAATATATATCAAATTCAAATATATATATATATATATATATATAAAGTGTGACTGAAGTTTAAGTGGACAAGCATTAGAATCATTAGTCAAGGTAACGAATCATTTCCAACTCTCTACAGAGTTATTTCAATGGCCACGATGGCGACACATGCCCCACGATGGTGACCGAAATCAGAATCGAACCGATACTTTATTAAAATATTTTAATCAAAATTAAATATATTAATATTTGGATCAAAATTAACGGTTCGGTTCCGGTCCTCATTTTTAAAGAACCGAAAGTATCGGTTCGATTCCGGTTTCGGTCGGAATCAAAAGCGAACCGCATCGTGAATATATTAATATTTAAATCAAAATTAACGGTTTGGTTCCGATTCTCATTTTTAAAGAAACAAAAGTATCGGAACTGAACCATTAATTTTGATCCAAATAAAAATTTACTTTCGGTTCTTTAAAAATGAGAACCGGAACCGAACCGTTAATTTTGATCCAAATAAAAATTTACTTTCGGTTCTTTAAAATGAGAACCGGAATCGAACCGTTAATTTTGATCCAAATATTAATATATTTAATTTTGATTAAAATATTTTAATCAAGTATCGGTTTGATTCCAATTTCGGTCACTATCGTGAGGCATGTGTCGCCATCGTGGCCATTGAAATAGCTTTGCAGAGAGTTGGAGAGGATCTGTTACCTTTGTTAATGACTCTGAGGCTTGTCCATTTAAACTTCAGTCACACTTTATATATATATATATATTTGAATTTTATATATTGTTTACGAATTTTATATATTTGTTTCGAATTTTATATGTTTTTTTTAATTTTATATATTGTTTCAAATTTTATATATTTTTTCGAATTTTATATGTTTTTTCAAATTTTATATATATTTTTACAAATTATATATATATATATATATATTCGTAATTTTAATTTTCGTAATTATATATACAAATTATATTATAAAGAAAAAAAATTAAATTGTAATTTTCGTAATATATATATATATATATATATATATTGTAATAAGGGGTGGAAGTGTAATTAGTAATTTCAGAGGGGTGAAGTGTTTGGGCATATGGGTAATTTCATACTTTATATATTACCATAATGTAATAACTAAAACAATTAAAGGGGCATTCTAGTCATTTCACCAGCCCAGGGGGTGTCATTGCAACGAAGGAGGAACCTCAGGGGTGTGAGTGCCAAAAAAACGTTGACCGTAATCTCATTGACATTGACCCTAACCTCAGGGGATGTCAATGCAAATTACCCTATATAATATTACCATACTCATTTTATATCTGTATATATATATTTCGAAAAAAAAAAAAAAAAATCCCGAAATATATATTTTTTTCTGGAAAAAAAGAATTCGAAAAAAAATATTTCAGGAAAAAATATATATATTTAATCTCTCTTTGGGGAAAAAATATATAGTTTGAAATATATATATTTCCGATATATTTATAGTTTGAAATATATATATATACATATAAAAGAATTGTACGTTGGTTTTTTCACATCTT
Organism: Cornus suecica; assembly: GCA_963922005.1. NCBI lineage: Eukaryota > Viridiplantae > Streptophyta > Magnoliopsida > Cornales > Cornaceae > Cornus > Cornus suecica. The sequence goes on from OY998241.1 coordinate 25,978,342, forward strand.
TATGGATGGGCAAATAGATCCTCACACACATTTAAGGATACTTTAGTCATTTCACATCTCAAAATTTTGTTGAGGGGTAAAAATATAATTAACAAAATAAGAGGGGATGAAAATGTAATTTACATTAATAAAAGGGAATGAAAATTTAATTTACCCAACATAAAATAAATAAGACTAATAGGATCAATTTTTAATAAATTTTAAAAAATGAACCAATATCAAAATGGTTGCAAAATTATAAGACTTAACGTAAAAAAAAGCCTTAAAAAAATTGTAATGACTTAAAAATAAGTGATTTATTGTACTAATTAGTTTAGGGAATTTCTTACACCACTTGTGTTAGTTTAGGGAATTTCTTACACCACTTGTGTTGCCAAATAATTTTAAAAGAATCCATGTACAAATACAATTTTAATCGCAAAAAACACCTCATGAGGGCGCCATATTCATTTAAGGGTTAATTTCATTTATATCCTTGAGGTTTGTCTTATCTTTATTTGGATTTTTTCAGGTTTGTATATCTTTATTTATACCCGTACTTTTCAATATTCTCATCACTTAGATCCCTGAATGATGACATTAGCCTGATTTTTTTTTTTAAATTCCTAAACTACCCTCAATGTCTTATCCTTATTTTATTTGAAAACAAGAATAGTGTTTTTATCAATTAGACCATCTCCCATCATTTAATAATTTAATTTGTATTAAAATTTCAAAATATATATAAAATTTGAAAATATATATATTAAAATTTGAAAAATATTATAAATTCCAAAATAAATATAAAATTAAAATATATATATATATTTTTTGAAATTATTATTTTTTCAAAAAAAATATTAAATTTCGAAAATAAATATAAAAAACACAAAAAACATAAAAAATTTGAAACAAATATATAATTTTTTTTAAAAAACATATAAAATTCAAAAATATATATTAAATTTCAAAAAAATTATAAAATCGCAAATAAATATAAAATATAAAATATATATAAATTTTGAATTTTTTTTATAAAAAACATTTAAATTCAAGACAAATATATAAAATTAAAAAAAAAAACCCATATAAAAGTCTAATAATATATATTAAATTTCGAAAATAATTATAAAATTCAAAAAATATATAAAAAATTATAAAATTTGAAAATAAATATAAAATTCAAATATATATATATTAAATTTAAAAAAAAAACTAAATTCGAAAATAAATATAAAATTAATTTTTTTTTTTAATTCTCTCTTTATCTCTCAGACGCACACACCATACACACACACACGCACACACACATATATATACACACATATATATAGAGATCTATACATATATATGTATACACACACATATATATGTATATATAGAAGTCTCCGTCGGCACCGCCCCCCTCCCCCTATGTTCGACCGATGGGTCTATATATATATATATATATATGTGTATAGATCTATATATATGTGTGTGTGCGTGTGTGTGTGTGTGTGTGTCTCAGAGAGAGAGAGAAAATAAATGTTGAATAAATGTTGGGGTGTTTGGTTTGAGGGTTAGATTGATTCTAAGGGGGTTTTTGGTTTAGGGTTTAAATTGATTTAGGGATTAAATTGATTTAAGGGGTGTTTGGTATAAGGGTATTTTAGACATTTAACACCATGAGGGGTGTAAATGAAGATATGCAAACCTTAAGAGATCAAAGTGATAATAGAACAAACCTCAGGGGATGTAAATAAAATTAATCCTTCATTTAATACGGGTCCAATTTATTTAAAATTATTTTTCTTAAGTTTTTAATCTAATCTAAACCCAAAAAAAGGGCCCCCCAAAAAAGTTAGATTTGCTTCTCGGATAAGATAGATTACAGAGGCTTGTTAAAAGTACAAGTTTAGAAAGAATCTTTATGGTGGAAACTATTTTTAATAATGGTCGAAAAAAGAAAAAGATTAAAACCCTCAATATCAGATAATTTAAAAGATAGGGAAGAACCATGAGAGGATGGTAAAATTGATATTTCCAAATATATATATATTGGTGTTTTTTCAGTGTGTTTCATACACCACACTATAGTTGAATGCTAATCCTTAAAAGTGTTCAATTAAACGTACTTTTTTATGTTTCTCCAAATTCAACTTAGAAAAAAGGAATAAAAATATTAATTACTTGATTTATTGTTTAAGATAAATATGTTTTCATCATCCAAATACATAAAATTGTGCATTTGTCAAAAGATAACATCATCAAGTTTGGGGTTAGGGCATGTATCAAGTTTTCCGAACCTTTCGGTCATATTCGCAAACACGGTGACCATCCTGCCATAATTGATTACAAGTTACATGACCATACTAAAAATCCATTTGTATTCAAAACAAGTGGTGTACAAAGGGTACCACGTTTCATAACCCACGAAGATAATTCGAAAGTTATATCAATGAAAACCACATTTATAGGAGTGAGACTTTTATTGGCCATCCCCCTAATTACGAATATATCGTTCATTCTGAAATTTGTTAACTCATACTACAGAATCATATCCATGTACTACAAAATCCGTTAACGTTTATTACACTAGTCATTGGTTTTCTTGTATTACAGTATAGGGTGATCTTTATTACAGAAATGCATACTTCATATTACAGACCCCAATTTTAACCCCTAAGCGGAAAAACACAATTATTTTTTGCTTCATTTGGGGTTAGGGCCTATATCAAGTTTCCCAAACCCTTCGGTCCTATTCGCAAACACGGTGACCATCCCGTCATAATTGATTAGAAGTTACATGACCATACTAAAAATCCACTTGTATTCAAAACAAGTGGTGTACAAAGGGTACCACGTTTCATAACCCACGAAGATGATTCGAAAGTTATATCAATGAAAACCCCATTTATAGGAGTGGGACTTGCATTGGCCATCCCCACAATTACGAATATATCGTTCATTCTGAAATTTGTTAACTCATACTACAGAATCATATCCATGTACTATAAAATCTGTTACCGTTTATTACACTAGTCATTGGTTTTCTTGTATTACAGTATAGGGTGAGCTTTATTACAGAAATGCATACTTCATATTACATACCCCAATTATAACCCCTAAGCGGAAAAACACATTTATTTTTTTGATTACATCGAGTCCTTTAGTCGACTAGGTGAAGCTTTAGTCGACTAGATGGTCATCACAATTGATTCACAATTCATCGTCTTGGTTTAGTAAACTACATCAAGGTCATTAGTTGACTATATGGAGGTCATTAGTCGACTAGATATCAAGGTCATTAGTCGACTACTAAGAGGCTTAGTCGACTCAATGAAGTGAGGAATTAGTCGACTACATGGAGGGGACTTAGTCGACTAGAGGGTTGTGATTAATCGACTACTAATAGGCTTTAGTCGACTCAATTATGTGATGAAAATCTAGTTAACATTAAGCATGGTTTAGTCGACTACTTTATGTGGTTTAGTTGACTGGGTGATGGTTTAGTCAACTACTTGGTGAACTTAGTCCACTACATCTCAATTTGATTTAAAACTCTAACTTTCGTCATAGTTTAGTCGACTACATGGTAAGACTTAATCGACTATGGCTTCAAAGAACACTTGTTTTAAATAATTTTTCTTTCATTTTAAGTTCAGTTAAATTATTACTTGAGCTTATAAGATTTTATCAGTGCATAAAATACCTTGTTACAATGATTGCACCCGACCTATCTACCCCGAGTCTTGAGTCTTCGACTTTCACCTTTTCGTTGAATATTTGATCCTTCTCCGTTTTCATGATTCAATATTTTTCTTGTTGTTTTGCTTTTATGCAAGGTTTCTTTCCAAGCATGTTTTTCGAGTCATTCACCTCTCTTTTGCTGAAGACATGGACTAGATTTTTCATTAGTATCAAACACTCTTTAATGGTTTGTTATCATCAATTTTGGTATTGTTTGCCGAAAATAAATTTCAAAGCCAACAAATCATATTTTGGAACTTAATATATATTTTTCAGAAAAAAAATTATATTTTTGAACATAATAAATATTGATTGATTATTCATCTTCTAGTTATTTCTAGTTTTTGGGATTATCCAATTGTGCTACAACAGTTGTGATTTTTATGCACAATTGGATGACCTATATCAGTGGTAGCAGATTCGTACTAAGCGAACGATCGATGGTGATTCGATCGTTTGGTGGTGTTTTAATCGATCAATGTTAGGTTATCAGTGCGTTTGTTTCAACCTTACTATAATAACCTGAATACACATTAATCATACTTTACGTATCACAATAGTGATTTTAGGACATCACCAAGTGGTTATCCACCAAATTTTTATTTTTATTAAAACAAAATTAATTTTAATAAAACTTTATTATATTCATTCAAAATATATTTAATAATAATTTATTATTTTTATTAAGATAAAAATATTTTAATTAAAAAATCATTATTTTTATTAAAATATATCTTTCAATAATAATTTATATTATCTCTAATAAATATTATTATTCTAGGAATTTTTTTTAATGACCTATTTATTCTGATTAAATTTAAATATTCTGCAAATAATTTTAATTGGTCATTAAATTTATAAAATGCCTATTCATCCCCCCTCTAGGCTTAATTCACCGTCTTCTAGATAATTTCAAGTTTAAATCGAAATAGGAATAGTTAAATAAGAGATTAATATGGTAGAGGTAAAGTGCAATTATAATTATATTTGAAATTTAAATATATTTAGATTTATTAGTATAGATATTCTAAGCACAACTCCGTGGGGTGGGGGGGAACACATGCTTTCGGCTTGGTTCGGAGTCAAAATTTTGGGGATTCTGTATCTATATGTGTATATGTTTATGTATATTCAGAATGTATATATCTATTTAATATATGGAGTATGATAAGTTTCAGATTGCAAGCGGTAAAAAGAGTTTCAATCAAGCTTTGACTTTTGCTGCACTGGGCCCACCGAATGCGTGGCTTTATCTGAACCGTAGGATGCTAATTGGAGACATTCTGTACAGTAGACGAATTTTGTTCCTAAAAGGAAACCCAATTGAAATTTTTATAATAAAATCTTAGTGCTTCTTACTACAAAACTGATGTGATCCCATTACAAATTATTTTATTTTTTACTACAAATAAAACACTTTCTCTTTCTAAAAAGAAACACATTTGAAATTTTTGCAATGAAATCCTGTTAGTGTTTCTTACTACAAAACTGATGTGATCTCATTACAAATTATTGTATTTTTATTACAAATAAAACACATTCTCTCTCTAAAATGAAACCCATTTAAAAAATTTGTAATGAAATCCTGTAAGTGTTTCTTACTACAAAACTAATGTGATCCCATTACAAATTATTGTGTTTCTTACTACAAATAAAAATCTATTCAATATGAAAGGAAATACTTGAATTTTGGGTGTATTTTTTATAGTATATTTTGGGTAAAAACAATTTCCCATTCAAATATCGTGATTATAGAAATGGTTTTTTTTATTGTATGGTAATTGAAAAAAAAAATTTGAATTCAAATATCGTGATATTAGGTCATAAAAGTGTTCTTTTTTGAAAATTAAGTATTTTAGGAAGATAATTTTATTTATTTATTTTATTGATAGTGAATAATTTGTGATATTAGGTCATAGTAGGTCCATAATATTATGATATTTTTAATTTTATATGAATTTTTTTTATTGACAGTGAATATTATGATATTATTTATTATGGAATGAATTTGTGCTATTATATTTTACTGTGCAAATTAGTATAGGGGTTCTTTATGTAATTGTATATTTCTATGAATAATTGGTTTGTAATTTTTTCGCATTGGTATTCACAAATTGAAGTGGGTAGAAATTTATATTTCTCTACCTATTTTAGCCTTTTGTCAATATCAATAATTGGGACCCGCAGAAGGGCCCACAAAACTAGTAGTTTCATCTGTACCGTCGGATGGTTGCTGGAGAGGTGCTGTGCAGGATACCAATATATATATTGGTGTTTTTTCAGTATGTTTCATACACCACACTATAGTTGAATGCTAATCCTTAAAAGTGTTCAATTAAACGTACTTTTTCATGTTTCTCCAAATTCAACTTAGAAAAAAGGAATAAAAATATTAATTACTTGATTTATTGTTTAAGATAAATATGTTTTCATCATCCAAATACATAAAATTGTGCATTTGTCAAAAGATAACATCATCAATTTGACGAACCCTTGTTATTGTTACTTTTGGTTAAACATAATTATCATATTTTTCAAATGATGACGTAATCAATGTGATGAGAAGAGCACAGATTTTCATGAATGAACCTGGTCACTTTCATGACCTTCTTTGAAAGTTTGAATATGGACTTCTTGAAGTCTCGCTGCCTCCTTTTGGAACTAAAATTTTGTGTTCAAGTTGGAATATGACTTCCATATCCTACAAGGTCTAACCTTAAACATTCTAATTAATTATGTTACTATTGCAAAATTGAATATATTTTTTTCTTTCTTTTTTGAAATTTTAACTCGATTTTTCAGCAACTGATGCAACTTTTTATATTTATTTATTATACTTGGCCAAAAAAAAAAATTTCACATTTAATTAAGCTTTATCAAGACTTGAAATTTTGTCATAGACTATTTTGAAATACAAGCAAACTTTGTTTGGTATGCGTTTTTGTTTTTGGCGTTTATTTTTAATTGAAAAAAATTAGACCTTTTGTTGTATATATTTTTTTGTTAAAATGGGAATAATTTTTGGTAGCATAAAATTCGATTTTTTTTTAAGTTTTGGCAAAATTTTGAACTGCAAAAATATTAAAAACATCAAAATGATATTTTTACCTTTCCCTAAAAAAGAAAAAAAATTAGTATTCATGTTATGAAAATAGGTCACGCCAAACCTATTTCAAGTTTCAACACAAAAAATACATTTGTTGCCGGCCCATCAAAAACATATCATGTTATCACATCAAGCATGATTCGTAGAATCGTATTTTTTGAGGATAAGATAATTTTATTAATATTATTTTAATTTGAAAGTTAAACATTCAATGAGCCTCGAACTCTCGAACCAATGGTCCGTTTGGGAACCATCGTTTTTCTTTTTATTTTGAGAACCAAAAAATAATAATAATTCTTGTTCTTTTTCTTATTTTCTCACCCAAAAGAATAAAAACAAAAAATATATTTGGGGCAAAAAAACACACATATTCTTACACAATTTTTCCTCTCTACCACAATTTTTTTTTTGAAAAATCACAAAAAGAACAAAAAAACAAGTTTTTGTTGTTCCCTTGTTTCTTTTACTATTCACGAAAACAGTTTCCAAATTGAGAACAGAACAAACAGTAAAAAGGGCTACCAAACATGTTATGTTCTCCTGAATAGTGCCAAAAAATAAAAAAACAGAACAAAAACAGAGTATCCAAACGCACCCCAAATATTTGTAAAAATTGTCCTTTTTAGTCTAACAAAGGAAAGATTCATTAATAGCGCCTACAATGCCACAACCATCACCCCAAAATTCATTTAACCAAATTCACAATAACTTCTAATTAAATTAGAACACAACTCACAAGGTCACAAATCAATATCTCGAAGCTCATTTAACTCATCCCACAATAACTTTTAATTTAATTAAAGCACAACCCACGACTCACTTGTTTAATTGAATCTTAATTTTTTTGACACAAGTTGAACGTTAGATCTCTATCTCACTGTAAGCTCTCTCGGCGACGGGGCGGAGCCACTCTTTAGCTAGGGGGTCATGACTTCTCCCCAATATTTTTTATTTTTTTTTAGCCTAAAAAATTATATATATGATAGATATTTTTATAAAAATTGCATATAACCCCTCCAAGTTTATTTTAAAAAATTCCTTTGGTACCCTAAAAAAATATAATTTTTACTAATAAATTTATAAAAAAATGCATTGCCACCTCCAAGTTTTTTTAAAAAAATTCCTTTGGAAACCTAAAAAAATATAAATTTTACCAATAAACATAATTATATTGGTCCATCTAAATAATTTTTCTGGCTTCGTCCGTTGTTATCGGTGACAAAATTTCTTTTAAAGATGGACCCCCAATAAAAAAAAGAAAATGGCTCCGTCCCTGTTATGAAGGATGTTTTTTTGGACAACCACAATGTCAATATTCAAGCTTTAGACATAAACAGAATTCAAAAACTACCACAAATCAAACTAGCCTTTAAAGATTTGACGCTCCTACCAAAAAAAATTGGAGCAAATTTGAATTTTCCATTTGTAATAGATGTAATCTTAGTCTCCCAATGAACCCTATAAAGTCATAGTATTAGAATTTACCACATTAGGTCAAACTTCAAGGGCTACTACATGCGTTGAATGCATCAAGTCAGATTCAACAATATCTAGAACATGAACATGCATTTTGATTAATTTGGGGAGACAAGTCTCGTGGAAGAAAATGTGCTTTTGATTTATCTTTTCTTTAGATATCTCTAAGGACTAGTTTGGTTCCTGCTAGGTAATTTACAAAGTTGAAGTATATGTTTTTGCTATGTAGTGTTGTGAGTCAAAACTGGAAGCATATTTGGTACTAATGTTTTTGTTTTTTTTTGTTTTGGTCACTTCTTTCCTCTACTATAGTGATATTTTTTTTTGAACAGTTGCAAAAACACAAAAACAAATCATTTTAGTACTTCCTAAAAATGATACTATTTATTTTATATTTTCTACTATAGAAAATTAAACATTAATTGCCAAACATGCTTTTATTGTGAAAAATAAATAAAAACACACAAAACAAAAGACAAAAGACAAAAAATATGAACCAAACATACCCTAAGTTATTTTTGTACCAAGACATAGACGTGACAACGTGTGTGTAGTGTATATAGGGTTGTAAATGAGTCGAGTCGAGCCGAGCTTTGCAATGTTCAAGTTTGTTTATTTATTAAACGAGCCTAAAATTTATGTTCAAACTTGGTTCATTTGTTAATCAAATGAGCTCACGAACGACTCGATTCAGTTGTAGTATATATTACTCTTATCAATAATCACCTAGATTGGGCAATTTGTTAGAGATTAGGATCTTTGATAATTTTTAATATAATAATAATATTGGCTTAATATGTTTGTTGGGTGAAGACTTTGTTCTATATTAGATTAAATTTATGTAAAGTAAATTAGACTTTAGATATGTTAAAATTTTATATTATATATTACATAATGTAATAATTTATAGTATATATATATATATATATGTATATATATATATATATGTATATATATATATGTGTGTGTGTGTGTGTATATAAGTGAGCTTTTAACAAGCCTTGTTCATGAGTTTCATTTGCGAATATTTTCGAGCCGAGCTCATACGTGTTTGAACTTGATTTATTTATAAAGCGAGCTTGAAAAAATTATTTAAATTTGATTAACTTATTAAATAAACAAACGTAGACCAATTTTTTATTGAGTCGAGCTCGAGTGGCTTGTCCAGCGATTGGTTTACAATCAAATGTGTACAATGGGTGGGTACTTCATAAATGCTTACAATAACTTTAATACTCATTACATTGAAACTTGAAATTTGAAAAGATGAATGGAAAAGAACACTAAATATGTGTAACATATTTGGTTCTTTTAACGAGATTTACTTTTTTTAAAACAAAAAATAAATTAAAATAAATTGTTTATTCTTTTGTGCGTCTGTGTTGCTAAAATAGGATCCAACGAGGGTAAATATTGTCGTCTATAAAATTTCATAGACATTGTATTTTCTGATAATAATGAAAAAATCAGACATTAAATAAAAAAAGGATTTAAGAGCAAAATATTTCAATATGGAATCAAAAGAGCATAAAGCATTGGCTTATACCCAAAACCAATATATATCTGGTAACATAAGAGAGAGTCTATCAATCTCAAAATGTTCTATGGCATCCTACACAACTCTTTACTTACACATGTGTCCTTTGTTGGTAGATTTTATTTTCATCTTTATTTTGAATTAAATTTATCCACGTGTCCAAATTATATTGGATCACGACAGCTTGAAGGACGAACTTCATTCTCCTTGTGAATTGATCTTTCCATATTAAATTTTTTTGGTCATGTGTTCAAATTGCAATCAACCACACCAACGGGCGCTGACGAACTTCGTCCTTATTGGAAATAGCATTTCCTACCAATACTATTGATCCCTCTTCTATCGATTTTGAATACATGTGGCAGAATGGACAGACTTCATTCTTTTTGGGGAGGATACATGTATTGTTCAAAATTTTATTATTTGATACTATTATTATTGGTTCCACCTCTACCACTTTTGGATATTTTTTTACTTGGTCATTCCTCTATTTTCAACGCATTTTGCATCTTTGATCTATGTTACCCTTTGCTCATACAAAGTTGTGCCTTTTGAATACACATTTGTTGTTACTCTTTATTTTCATTTGTTCATTATGTTACTATAGATATAGAAAAATTACACAACAATCGAATGAAATTTTATTAAGTTTTATCTCATATTTAAACAAAGCAGGATGGGCCTTGGCCCATCAAAAAAGCCAATCCCAATCCCTTTTTTCAAGGGATTGATCCTTATTCCTTTCTATACTTATCATAAATCCCCAATTACAGGGATTGATTCTTGTAGCCCACTCTTATTCTAGAACCATCCATGGGCCGAGCCCATTATCTTTTCACTATTACGCATGCCCCTGAGGTTATGGGCTTGTGGCCTGCCCCTCAGGCCCATGACTGAATATAAACTAGTGACTTTACACTTGTATACTTTATTTAATACATACATGTTATATATATATATATATATATATATATATATGTATTTGGAAAGTGAGAATGGGGGCTTGAGATGACGGTGTGGTTAAGCATTAAATGGCAGGTAGGTGTGCAATCATTTCAAATTTCAAATGAGTGGCCCACGTTTCCTCATTCTTCATGCCTGAGAGCTAAAATAACGGCGCACGACCTTCGGTCTTCGTGCTTTCATTTGGCTTTCCCATGATGCTCTATAAATATCCTCCCTCACTAGTACATTGTTTTACTCATAGCTCTTCATCCTCGAGCTCTTGCAAATGGTCCTCTCAAAATACTGTCTATCCTTTAGCTCTCTTTGATCGTCGAATTCTACAACTCTTGACTGGAAAACCCACATATTTCGATCGGAGTAACCTTTAGTACTTTGCCAGAGCTTCTTCTGTTTCATCTTCCCTTTTGCGTAAGTTCGGTATTGTTTTATTTTTAATTTAAATCACCTCTACCCCCCTCTGTCTCTTCTACATTTCTTTAATTATGTCGGATAGCGATGACACTAGATCTATAAGCCAAGTGTTCTTGTCTTCTCAAACTGATATTGTTGAGGATACTAGAAGCCATCCTCGGTTCGCCTAGAGACACCCATGCCTTCTACTACTTTAACGAACCTTAACATGCCCAGTTCTTCAGCTAATCCCAGATTACCTACCGAAAATGGTCACTCTGATAATGAGGAGCCTGAAGCCCCATCTGTTAATATTCCCTTCATTGTTGCTCCTCTTTCAGAAAAATCAAGAACCGTAGTCGATGTTAGGCATTTTAAGGTAGACGCTGATGTGCCCGAAGGCATGCATCTGGCCCCCTATCCCAAAAATCTAGATTTTTCTAAGAGTGAGGGGGTTGAACCTAGCAGTATCTTGCTATCTGTTATTCACCTCAAAGTCTTGAGATTTCCTCATCACCCCCTTTTCCACTACACCCTATTCATGTTGGGGCTGAGCCCCTTTCAGCTAAACCCTAATTTCTTTAGAGTTCTATCCATGCTGATCCTTTATAACAGGGATCTTAACCTTAACTTAGGTTTAGCAGGCCTTCTTCTCTGTTATTTCTTCCAAAATGCCAGAGAGTCTAAGGGTCGGTACAACCTCTTCCGTTTTCAAGGTAGAGGCATATGTTCCAATAAAGAAAAATCAAATAAGGGTTGGAAGGAGAGGATGGTGATAGTTAGTGGTAGCTGGTTTTACCCATTCTCTCTAACCTACCCGATTTCTAAAATCTTCGGGCCTATTCGTCTTCCCATCTTTCATTCTCTTCACAATGCTTCATGCTTCTGTGAGTTCTGTGATCTTCATCGGGGGGAGTACGTGTTTAGGTTTTTCAGATATCAAGAGACTGATCTGACTCTTGGCCCCATACTCGGGCGATTTAGGTTTCTGAAAGAAAAGATCTGAGCCAAAGTCCGATCAACTTTTGAAACTCTAACCGATGTTAACCTTGAAGGGATTTCTAACTTGGGCATTGGTGTTGACAGGATGGAGATCCATTTGAAGCCCATGACTCATCGGAGAACCCCACAGACCAATGAGTTTACCCCGGCGGTTATCCCTCCCATATCGGTGGCACCACCAACACCACCTTCCGATCCATGGACCTCGGGTCCTCCTCCCCCACCTTCTCAGGCACCTACGACCGGGAGTTTAAGTCCCCAGTTGAGATGGATGAGCATCTAAGGGTCACTTACCCCTACAAGGATCCAGCTCCCTTTGAAAATGAAATTCGTTTTGCTGCATTCTTGAAGGGAGAAGATCCAGTGCCCCGGGCTCCTCGACCACCACCTCCTCCCATAGAGATAGTATATGATTTTGGTCCTAAGTTCAGGGGTCAAGGTCATAGGACCTAGATTTTGTAGCTCTTTTTTTATTATTTTTTTGCCCTTCTTAAGGCCTCTTATTGTACTTTATATAAGTTAATGAAATTTCCCATTTCAAAATCCCAATTCTTGTGCCTTGATTGCTGGAATGTTTCATCTGACTTGTCCTGTGAGTGAACCCAACACTTGGGAGAAATATTTCTTTTTATAGGACTTCGGGCATATGGCCTTTAAGCTTTTATCAATGTCCTCTAGTTGATTCAAAGTAATTTGAGCTCAACACTTAGGAAAAATTATTCATTTTATGATGGACTTCGGGCATTAAGACCCTGAATATCATAAGAGTCTTCTGGTTACTTCAAGGCATATTGAATGTAACGCTTAGGAATTTTACTCAGTTGAGACTTTGGGCATCTGGCTCCTGAGTCTCATAAGTATCCTCTGGTTAATTCAAGACACATTGAATTAAACACTTAGGATAATTTTTATCTATTTTAAGTAGAACTGGCAATTTCTGACACAACTTGACACATTTGACACGATAATATTTATTGTTATATTTATTTGCTGATTTTTTCTGTTCTCTAATTGATCATGAATTGAAATATATTAATAAACTATTACTGAATCGTGTCAAATTCAAATTCAATTTAATTTTTATTTTTTATTTTTCGTGTTGGATTGTGTCATATTTAAAATATTTGATTTTTGTGTCGACTAGTATCAGATTGCCCTGTTGACACGTGGGTTAACCTGTTGACACGAATTGCCAACTCTAATTTTAAGTGAGACTTTGGGTATTAGGCCCCCTGAGTCCCAAAGGTATCCTCTGGCTAGCTCGAGGTGTACTGAACTTAACACTTTGGAAAAGTTTATAAGACTTTGGGCATTTGGCCCCTATTCCCACAGACGGTGTCAATTGTGTATATGTAGAAAAATTACACAACAATCGAATGAATTTTTATTAAGTTTTATCTTATATTTATACACAACAAGATGGGCCTTGGCCCATCAGAATAGCCAATCTCAATCCCTCTTTTCAAGGGATTGATCCTTATTCCTTTCTATACTTATCCTAAATCCCCAATTATAGGGATTGATTCTTGCAGCTCATTCTTATTCTAGAACCATCCATGGGTCGGACCCATTATCCCCTTTCATGGCCCAGTTTTACTCGGCCATAACATTTTCATTATTACAATTACCATATGCCCATACAAGATGTGTAATGGTGACTTCTTGGTTTGGTAGGATTCTAGATAAATTTGAAATCAAATAGGCAAATTGTAGTATTAGGTTATATCACCCTCTCGTAAGTAAAATAAAAAAAATACTAATTTTAAGGCAATATAACTCTTACTTCCATAAAAAAAAAAACCACAAAAAGTAACTGGAACACTTGTTTTTTGAGGATGAAATATATTATCAAATAATATAAGTTATACAGTTACACCCACGTAATCAAAATCAACTTACCAAACTTGTTTTCGAGATTGTTAAAAGATATTATTAAGATGAAAACAATAGTGTCAGACTTCATTAGTTGTTCATACTAAGATCTCCGCAAAATTATGTCTCAAAACTATATACAACTTCGTGTACATTTATCTAACAACCAACTTTCTCCACCACAAACCATTCGCACCTAAAATTATTGGTTATACAGGGATAAATATGATCTGGTTATCCCAAACCAATTAGCGAAAATGGCCCCAAGTGATAAGATATGAGCGTGTATTATACTAATTTTTTATATTGGCTTGGGGTATCACCAAGATTTATCTCAGGGTACTTGTTGATACCCTAAATAAGCCAATAATGTGACATTAAATTTTAAGAATAAATTGGTAAGATGGGCCAGATGGAATTAGGCCGAGACCAAGCCAAGATAGTGTAGTGAGTCAAGGAAAACCGAAGCCCACTTGAGGAAGATTTATAGTTGAGTTAGGACCAAATACTTTATGTAAATCATTTTGGAACATATTACTAGTATGAGTTGTAGTGATTTATTGATTGGATATGAAGTTTACTTAGGAATTAAGTTAGTTCTAGATAGTTATTGAATTAGGTTTATTATCATATTTGGTTATTATCTTGTAATATATTCTCTCAACGACACAAAAATGTTCCTGCATTTATTTTCATTATGTTTCCATTATGCACTTTTCAATTACCGTATCTTTTCAATTCTTTGCACTACTTTAAATTTCTTGCAAATCGTATATTCATTCATTTATTTTTTCCATGCACTATTTTCAATTTGAAGCCATTTAAATTTCTTGCAATCGCATTTTCAATTCTATTCTCTTCCTCTTCTTATTCTTCTCAGTTACCGAAAGTCCTATTTGTTGAGGCAATCAGAATTATTCACGAGAGTTGAGTTCCCACTCTCATAAATCGCCTAACTCTATTCATTTTATTCAAAAGAGGGGAAGACTCGTTCCTTTTGAACCGGTTGAACTCCGTCATGGTTCTGGCACGCCCGCATCTCACGAAAAAGTAAATCGAATTTCTAGCCGATTTAGGAGCGAATATATTTTTGGCACGCACGGTGGGATCCCACTAGGTAGCCGAGTGAACTACGATATGCCACCACAATGCTTAAAGGCCGCATTTGTGGTCTATGGTGAAACCCTACAGCAGTTAAGGGTGTTGATTCACGAAGAACAAACAAATCATGTTAAGACAGAACAAAGGTTTCAAGCTGATTCGACTGAAGTAAAACAGAAGGTTCATAAGCTTAATGATCTGTTGAAAAAAAGACTCGCGAGT
Organism: Cornus suecica; assembly: GCA_963922005.1. NCBI lineage: Eukaryota > Viridiplantae > Streptophyta > Magnoliopsida > Cornales > Cornaceae > Cornus > Cornus suecica. The sequence goes on from OY998241.1 coordinate 25,993,722, forward strand.
TATTCAAGACACGGGGGGCAGCTGATGGCCAACTTGCACAAGCCACCAAATGAAGAGGTTTTGGCCGACGCAACCAATCTGGCCGAAACTACAGTGGCTGAAACTAATCTGGCCGCTACCAATCTAGCCGAAACCACAGTGGTCAAAACCAATCAGGCTCACAGCGGCTAATACCAAAGTTGTAGTGGCCAAAACAAAAGTTGTTGATCCCAATTTGGCCCAAACTAAAGTTGCCGATACCAATGTATTCTCGGCCTATAATGATGAAGCGGCTGAAACCGATTTGATTGAGAACGAAACTTTATTTTTTTATAAAAAAATATAAACTTTCAAGAGCATTGGTTGCGAAAAATCTTCATTGGTACGGTGTCATTCTTCGAACAGTACCGGCAATAAGATCAACTAATATGACTTTGCATAATAATTTAATTCCAGCTGATCGTGTTTGTTCCCCACTACAAGAGTTTAAAAATTCGAATATTGGAGTCATTTGTGGGTTCATTGATCCACTGTCAATGAATGCCAACCAATTCTAGTAAGTTAGGATTAGAGTTTGCTAAAATAAAGACCACTTTATTGTTCATCCTCAATGAATAAAGCAATGAAACTACCTCATTGATTTTCTTTCCAAGTGATGATTTTGGATACTTCATGAGCAGCGGCAAGAATGGAACGGTCTTAAGGAACAAACATCACAACTTTGCTCAAGTGAATAGAATGAAAAATGCCTTTAGTACACCACTGCAATTCATAAAACGGGGACATCCGATCTACCCATTAAATCCACTAATCTGTTGGCTAAAACCAATTACAGAGGGTAAGGTTGAGTTGCAAGCCTTTGGTGGAACGGTAAGGAGTTTGAGGTAAGGCAAGTGTTCTTCAGCCATGGCGTAGAAGTCCCGTAAAGTCGCCAGAAAAGGGGCCGTGAAACCCGGCCCAAGGCTATAGACACCGTCGGCGTGTACAAGTGTGTAAAAGCGATGATCAGCAAGGGGTAAGATGGAAATCGGTGTTGAGCAGGTTCGCTAAGGGTTGTGAATTTGGTTGTTGTGAGCGTGGAGCTTCGGTTTAGGGTTTTCGTGGAATCGATCAAGCTTGGAAGCCATGGCTGAACGGTAAGGCTAGGGCTTCGAATGTGGAGAAGAAGGAGGAAAGATTTGGGGTTTTTGGATTTCTGATGATGGAAGGTGATGAGTTTGTATTTGGAATAAAAGCAAATATATAACTGTATATATATGGTGTTACTTAATGGGAGTAGGAATAAAATTAGTGGCTGTTGGGAATTGGGTGGTCTATGCAAAGAAATTTGTTGGCATCATTTTGTATTAGAATTGGGGGCATTGTTAACACCCTAAATGAGCCAATAATGTGACATATTATTTTAAGAATAAATTAGTAAGATGGGCGAAGATAGTGCAGTGAGTCAAGGAAAATTGAAGCCCACTTGAGGAAGATTTGTAGTTGAGTTAGGATTAAACACTTTATGTAAATCATCTTTTGACATATTACTAGTTTGAGTTGTAGTTATTTATTGCTTGGATAGGAAGTTTACTTAAGAATTAAGTTAGTTCTAGATAATTATTGCATTAGGCTTATTATCATATTTGGTTATTATCTTGTAACATATTCTCTCTGTAAATAAAGAACGCAAAACTGCTACATTAGCATCCTTTATTTTCATTATGTTTCCATTATGCACTTTTCAATTACCGTATTTTTTCAATTCCTTGCACTACTTTAAGGTTATGTTTGGTACACGTGAATGAAATGGAATGAAAGTGAGAATGTAATGAGAATAAAAATGGAATGGAATACCATTCTCATTTAGTTTGGTTGTAAATATGAAACACTTAAGAAATTGAATGAACTTAAAATAAAATTTCTCAAAAATACCCCTTTTAGTGATAAATATATAATTTAATCAAATAATATTATTTCGTAATTTTGTACAAAAAAATGTGAAAGATAACATAAATAATAGTGACGAACAATGGAGGTGGTGGTGGTGGCCCCAACGACGGAAGGTGATGGTGGTTGGAGTGGGTTGTTTACTTGAAATGTGAAAGGGTTGTTTTAATCATTTTGTGCATGTTTGGTACGTTGGAATGAAATAGAATGGAATGATCAATTCCTTGGTTTGGTATAACATAATGAATGTGAACAATCATTCCCAAGAATGAAATTTTCATTATTGGGAATGGATTTTCATTCCATTCATTTAGGAATGTTTTTAAAACGTAAAATTACTTAAATAACCCTCTCACATTTCAAAAAAATAAACCGCCACCACCACCATTTCGCCACCACCGCCGCCACCTTTATTGTCTGTCATTACTATTCCCATTACGTAAAAAATATTCAAGTTCATTCCATTCTCAATGTGCTTCATATTTACAACCAAACAATAGAATGCAAATGATTATTCCATTCCATTCTCACTTTCATTTCATTCACACTTTCATTCCATTCCATTCAATCGTACCAAGCAAGCTATTTATGTTTTTAAAGCATTCCTTAATGAATGAAATGACCATTCCATAGGTTTACTAATATAATAGATTTTCATTAATTGGGAATGTCCATTCTCATTCAACAAGACATACCAAACAAATGAATGGAATGAATGGGCATTACATTCCATTCATACATACCAAACATAACATACATTTCTTGCAAACCGTATCTTCATTCCTTTACTTTTTCCATGGACTATTTTCAATTCCAAGTCATTTAAATTTATTGCAATCGCACTTTCAATTCTATTCTCTTCCTCTTCTTATTCTTCTCTGTTACCCAAAATCCTCTTTATTGAAACGATCAGAACTCTTTACGAGAGTTGAGTTATCTCTCTCGTAAATCGTCTGACTCTATCCCTTTTATTCAAAAGAGATGAAGACTCGTTCCTTTTCAACCGGTTGAACTCCGTCACCAGTTCTGGCACGCCCGCATCACACGGAAAAGTAAATTGGTTTTCCGGCCGATTTAGGAGCGAACAATACCCAAATATCGTTTGCACTCATACCCATATCTATTAATATAATATATATATATCTGCATATATTTATATTTATATATATATGGATGCATATAAAATAAAATGCAATTCGAAGAAAAAAGAACAAATTCAAGGAAGAACACAGACTGTCTAATGCTTGATGGCTAAAGAACTGTGCCAAACTTAGGGAGAAAAAGAAAAAAAAGCTTGGCTGATCACAGTTCTCGATCAACTGCATACACTCTTGCTTATAAATTAAACATTTGCACTGGCCAACTGTGCTTCCGACCATCAGGACTAATCCCTGCAGTCTCCAAAGAAATGTCGATACTTCGACCTGAAGAACGGGCAATGCTTATACGTAACAGGATTTTCACAGCAGGGCGGGCATCAGTACCCACGGCTGCCGAGCTGTCTGCACTGGAATTTGCAGAAGCCATCAAAATAGGTTCTTGGAAAGTAAGGATTGTTTGCGACCAGTGAGTTGCGGGAGTATAAGGGGATGTGGACAACACTATTGGCATTTCTTTGCAAAATCTGCTGGTAAAACCAGTCTCAAACCACAACACAACTCCGTAGCACAAAGTTTGGGTTTTCGAATCTGGGGAGTTGTTCGTGAGATTGTTCAACTTCGATTCTAACTCGACCCTAGCTGTGAAATCCATTTCTTCAGCTTTCATCACTGCCAGATCAAAGGTCTGCAGGAAAACAAAGAATAAATAAATAAAGAGAACTCATCATCATGCTACAAATGATATTTTGCGTAAAAAGGTGTATGATGAATAAGGACCACCAATTGGGACTCCATGGTCTTTTCTCAAGTATCTGGTCTACTAAATGGTGTACTGAGACTGTATTGGAGTGGCATCAAGCCCGAAAGCCCGCAAAAGTTAAAGAAATTGATCACAAAATTCAAATTGTTTTTCTCATAATTCAGACTTCTATAGTGAGGAAGAGGTAGCAGTTGTCCACAACAGCACAAATTCCATTATTGGACCTGGTTGATTGCCCCCTTGACATGCACTATCAAAAGAAGTCGACGCAAGAGCAAGAGGCAAGAAGCCCAATATTTATGGGTAGTACAGTGCCCCAATCAGCCTAGGTAGGACAATGATCTCTCCTATCCTAAGCTTGCAGACTCAGAGCAGATTCCTTGCTCACAGTCGAAGGCAAAATGTTAGGAGCATGGCTTCAAGGATTTCGGATGAATAATCTTAGCTCCATATGGTCAACATTATTCCATTAGAATTGTGAAGATTTCACCATGCACTTGATAGATAGGATTGGTCTTAAGATAAAACTTCACTGTTTAATTCAATAAAGAGAATAAATGAAATGAAGTGTGTGTAAGGTACACTAGATTGACCTCCCCTGTAACAAGGGTAGCATGTTCGTCATTTATAACTTTGACCTCCCCTAACCCTGTTTGCCTATTGTGAAAAGTCAATAATGCCCCCGGAGTATAATATAGGGTAAATTACACTGACCTCCCCTGAACTTCCATAATAACAGGGACTGTCCCCTTTCGTTTTCAAAATTACTCAAGTTTCCCATAAAACCAAACCTTGTAACAAACAAAATCCTTGCCAGTAATGGGTCCTCAAATAGGCTAACAGTTGGTGTAACTTATACATTTACGACTAGAATAACATTAAAGCTAAACGTACCAACTCTTTCTCTCTCAAAAGATCCTCTTTCCTCTCCAATATTTTCTCACAGAAATTTAATCCTAATTCTTTCAAATCTTGAATTGAATTTATCTCAAATTGGAGACTGACGAAAAAATATGTTGGGTAAGATCCATGCACAACCCGAGCGGGTTGACCTAGTTGGAAAAGACTTGGGACTTGATGCCTCAAGAAAAATGAGGTCTCATGTTCGATTCCTACTAGGTGCAAACAATTTGTTAGGGTCACGGCCACGGACATAGTCCAAGCCTTACCCGATTCGTGTGGGGGGTCGCCTTGCACGGGTCCCGTGAATTAACCGAGGTACGTGTAAGCTGGCCCGGATATCACGGTTATCAAAAATATATATATATATCCATGCACACCAGACAATAAACATCTCCCCTCCTCTTGAAGGTCAACTTCATAAGTCAGCCCGTCGCTTCACAAACACCATCGATACTCGTGGTTAATTATTACATTGTGTTACTAGATTCCTGTCATTGATTAGTTGGAAGTGTCAAAAAGGGAGGTCCATGTTACAAGGCTATACCAAATTCAGGATAGGACAGTGTAATTTTACTTTCATACAAAGGAAAGGCAAATTTGTCATTTTAAAAATTTGGACAATAGGTCTGCTTGGGAAGAATAGGTTAGGGGTGTAATTGCACTCCAAAATCGGGATATGTCAAGGTAATAAATGTAAATGGGCTACGCAAATATAATTTACCCAAATCTCAGAAAAGGTCAGTATAATTTATGCAGACACTAAGACAGCGGTGAAAAATAGCCATTAAAATTTTCAACATATTTCAAAGTAACCATCACTAGGATGTATATACAGAACGTACCTATATATATACACACATACATGTCTTTTATTTTTATTTTTTGTAAAGCGTACTATCAATCCTAGTATCGATTAAGTGCTCCAAGCACTCACTTTAACTTATTCCAACTCAGTAAGCACAAATTGCACTACAAGACTACACATGTTTCATTTCTTTAAAAGATGATTACCACTACTACAAATAATAAAAAAAAAAATTATAAGTAAGAAATCTGTAAAAAAATAAAAAAGTGCTCAGCAGGGGAGCACGACCCATATACGAAATGACAAACTAAGGCCCAAGAGAGCCTAAGAAATCCACCTTTGGCTCTATAGATGTACAAAAGAAACCCATCACCCAATAAAAAAAGAAAAGAAATAAAGGATGACCATTTGCCAGCATGAATTAGTGCCCATTTGTAATATTTTTCCCAAAAATACAAGCTGAGATATATTACTAACCTGGAGAACAGCAGAATTGGTCACTATATCACGACTATCAATAACATCAACAATAGGAACCCGAGCAGCATCTTCAACAAGTTCCTTCCCAATGCAGGACATATTGAAACCGTACACATTTTCCCAAAATGGGATACTAGTGCCACCCTTTCCAAATCCAGCAACAAACTGAAAAGGAAATTAGGAGTAAGAAAGAAAAAAATAGTTTTTAATTTAAAAAATCCCGAGGCAAGAGTAAGCTGTTTTGTCGGAAGAGCTTAGACAGGAAATAATTATTTAGGTTGGTGGAAGGTAGATCATTGGTCCTTTGGAAGAAGGAAGACATTAGAACTGTTCTTTCTAAGATATGAAGGAAATGGCAGAGGTATTGCTCAGTTAGTGTTCCAGGACCACTGACAAGGATGAGAATGTATATACTTTCTGGAAATTCCAGTTCCAAAGTTAATTGGATCATTCGATGGGCAGGGACTTGGAACCCCAAATACGATTTAAGAATTGCTCCATGTGTTTTCTAGCGCAGAAGGTTGGAGAGAATTTATTTTAATCAGGCCGTTTCTTAAAGGTAGACTGTAAACCATTGTTGGACAATTTTCATAGAATTGGAGTCTCTAAAAAGTAGCCTTTTTTGTGTGGTCTGTGGCTTGGGGCAAAATTCTCACATTGGATAATCTTAGGCACAGGAACATCATTGTGTTTAATCGGTGCTTCATGTGCAAAGAAGGACGGCGAATCCACGGATCTTCTTCTCCTGCATTGCTCGGTTGCTCATGACTGCTGGAGCTTGCTTTTTGGCCTTCTCGGAATTCAGTGGACCTCGCGTGCTTCAGTGCGTGATGTCCTTGATGCTTGGAGAGGAGGTCCGGTGGTGGCTGGGCTCATGCCTGTAATTTTTGGAGGGTTGCGCCTCTCTGTCTTTGATTGAGCATTTGGTTGGAGCGGAATTGGCGATTTTTAAGGGGATTGAGTCCCCGATCGGCTCCATCAAGGACTCTTTTATTTCTTCTCTTTTTTATTGGGTGGAGGGTAGATATTGTAAATCCACAGGCAAAAAAATTACTTTTTGTGTTCTCTTGGCCCTTGGGATGTGATCCGTTGTATTGAGGGTTGCGCTCCCCGTTTGAGCCTTTTTTCATATATTCTTCTGTATTTATCCAAAAACAAAAAAAAAGAAGTTGCATTGGTAGAACTATGATAAATGAATTTGGATTCGTGTGTAGGATGAGGGCATGTATCCATGCATCGGACGTATCTAATCCCCAAGGACAGAGCTAAAGGTTTATATATAATACAAGGTTGAGTCTGTAAAACACTAAATTGGGTGTTTTATGGAATCATGTGCTATGGCTCAAATCCATAGCCGGTCCTATTATAATCATTCCACTCTTTTTAATCAAATAATATAATTGAATTTTATTCTTAGATATTCGTTTAGATGCATATCCAAAAGGTAATATCAGAATTATGTCTCATACCCAGCTCTAAGCATTGTACGTCCGGCCTGTGTACTACATCTACTTTTAAAAGTTCATGTAACATAGAGGTAAATAGGCAAAGTGCAACTTTGAAGGGAAATTGCTTCCTGTAAGGGGGAAAAGAGTAATTGGATAAAGAAATTATTAAGAAGGCACTTTGTAGGGGATCCGACTCCAGCAATACAGTGACCCTTGAATATGGTGAAGATGCAAAAACGGGTGTATTCTAGGTAGAATGTTTGTGCATATTTTCTTGGAAGTTGAGGTCCTGCCTCGTGTTTAATAAGGAAGCTGAGAGGATACCACTTTGGTTTTCAAAGCAATGCAACTGATGCAAGACAGATTTTCTAGCAAGCTGGTTGTTTAAGAAGTTGTGGTTTAGGTCCCTTGTTTACAGCTTCAGCGGCGAACTGATGAGTTGAAGGTTTCAAATGCCAGTATAGGAAGAATGAATAATATCCAATTGGCTAGGATCTTGGAAAAAGGCGAATGTAAGATCAAATAAGGCACTTAGTTTGCTAGTTACACAAATTAGAACAGATCAGGGTAATATAGGTACCTATCTGGCGAGAATCGGCATACCGAGTCTAAGTGATGTAGGTAAGCTGTGTTTTGCAGAGGAAGAGAATGTGTGATCTATACAGACTTGTGTCACATGGGAGACAGCCAGACAGATGATGGGAAAGACAGTGAGACTGAAACAATTGGCTAGCATCTGGGATTGTCTAATTATGGCTAAAAAAGTTTGAAAATTTCAAGTCTCAAGTGGGCTACAAGGCTGCATGTGAGAATCAAGTGAACAATTGTGGAGAGACAGGTGCCAATATAAACAACCAAGTGAAGGTACAGACATGGAACTTTCCTAGTCCAATGATAAGGGAATTATCCCCAGGGATAGGGATTATCTAGTGGTTGGGTTGAGCAAAGTATTCATCCAAGGGAACGGCAGGACCCGGTGGGCCAATTTGGTCAGAGGAATCGGTGTGATATCTTGATGAGGCTAATAGAACAGAACAAAAACCTCAGATTTGGGTTAAGTCAAGATGACACCATCTGAATGAAAGGTGGTTTAAAAATCCAATTCCCTCATGGTGCAAGGACAGGCAAGGTAGAGTGAGCCACACAGGGGGGTTGATGTCTTTAGGCAAGGAAGACAAATTTGCGGGTGAGTACTGGCTTAGAAGAGTTAAGGGAGCTTCAGAATGAAAACCTTGCGATGACACATCCCAACATGAAGTTGAAGGAAAATGATTTTGGGGGGAACAGTTTAGCCAATGCCGTGATGGGATCCAATTTTTAAAGAAAGAGAGTAAGGCCACCTGGTGGAAGGAGACAAAGGGTATAAACCTTGTTAGGTATATAAGCAAATAGCTCTTGCATAGGTCGCTATTGAGTTATACGCATCTTGTAAATTATTGTCTTTCGCTTTTGTGTCTTTTTTCATCTACCATTAAAAAGATTTACAGAAGATCACCAAAACAGTCTAGATAGAACTTACTATAGTAGCTGTGTCTGGGAGAATGGCACCTCCAGGCTTCAACCATCGATCCCGTGCAAAGAGCACAGAACTAAGCATCGTCTCATAGAGTAAGCAATAACCCATCCATTCACTCAATAAAATATCAACACTGTGTGGTTGAATTTGTTCAGAAAGCTCTTCAACCATACCTTGGACCACTCTTATTACCCCGTCACAGTGATTCGCGCCTTTCCACAAAAGGCCATTATCTCTTGCAATCTGCACTTGACCAAACAACACCAATATTAAGTATGAAAATCATATAAAAGAAGAAGGATAAACTACTGGGGGAGAAAAATAGTTTATTTAAGTACTTAAAAAATGCGGAAACATGTACCTGAGTTGCCACCACGGCCATCTTGTCACTAGCTTCGACTGCAATTACCCTCGAAGCCCCTGCTTGGGCTGCAAAGAGACTACCAGAGAAAAGATACGTTTAATAACCCTGGTAAATTATTAACATTCTTACCAAGTGGATCAAAACTAAAATAGAATGTGTAAATCAGCTCATGCAAATGTACTTTGTGAAAAGTTCAATCATTTCATTGATGAAGTTAATCCAATCACAAAGTGCCTTTAGTAGCAACAAATAAAGTCAGGAACCATCAGCCAGCAAACCAAGAAATCCAACTCGAGATATAACTTGCAAACAATTACCTTTCATCTCTCCACGCAAGAAGTTCTCCATTTACCATCTCCAGAAATTAATGTGGGAAGAAGAATTTGCAATTCAGAGATGACAATGGGTGCAGTAGGAAATCCCAGTTTATTATTCAGAGGATTTGAGTATATCATTTATGGGTCTTTAAGTTGAAAGTAAACAATGTTCAACTTATATTAAGCAATTCAACAATATGTAAAGCAATTAAAGGACATCAAATTTTACGTAGAAAACCAACCAGAGAAAAACAAGTACTTTGTCAGTTTGTCTCATGTAAACAAACCCACTAACCTCCTTGACACAAGTCCAGATTGTACCCCTAGAATACTTATCAACAAGAAGAAAAGAAAAAGAAAAATTATAACCCTAGAACAACAAATCTTTGATGTACTACTTCCATATCTAGTCCGAGAAGCAGTCTGCCAAAAGTTTAAATTCAAAGAAAGTCTAATGGCAGCGCTCAGAACGAGTTCTTTGAGTCTAAGAGGTTGTTTGATGGTGCGAAGAGGCCACTTTCATAATCACCAAGTGTACTCCTTTCCAACTTTTACTCATGGTTAAGGATGTTTGTATCTTGCCTAAATTGTTCCTCAAAGCTTTAAATCCCATATGCTTCCAAAGATTCGTGATGAGCAATCCAAAGGTTGAGGAGCAGGTTTGCTTATTTTCATAGACAGAGAGGGTATGACTCTGTCATTGAGCGGGTGGAGAGGAAGTTGGCTGGTTGGAAGAGGCAGTTTCTTTCCAAGCGGGGGGAAACCAACCTTGGTTGAGAACACTATTTCCAACCTTCCAACGTACATAATTTCTCTTTATTAGTTTCCTGTTTCAGTGGCTAGGAGGATTGAGACTCTTCAGAGGCAGTTGTTTGAGAAGAGGTATAGCGAGTCGTTTCAAACTTGTAGGTTGGGAGACGGTGTGTAAACCGCTTCAAGAGGGGGGTTTGGGAATTAGGAGGGTGGTGCCTTTCAGTAAGGCATTGTTGGGAAGTGGTGGTGGCGATTCGAGGATGAGAGATAGGGTCTTTGGAGAAGAATCATTTATTGTCAGCATGGGGGATTAAGTGAGAGGGTGGTCTTCAAGGGAGGTGAGAATTAGGAGGGGGATGAGGACATTCGAAAGGGGTGGGAATTCATTTTTGGTCACATCAGATTTAGAAGTAGGAATGGGAGACATGTTCGCTTTTGGTTGGACTGTTGGTGTGGTGAGTGTTTTTTGGCCTCCTTTTTCCCAAGTTATTTAACATTGCTCGCGACAGACATGGCGTTGTAGCTGACTGATATCGATTTGATACAGGTAAGCTAGTGTTAGATGTTCAGTTCATAAGACATTTTCACGACTGGGAGATTGAGGAGGTGTCTACATTTTTTATGCTTTTGTATCACCAGTGTATTAAGGTTGATGGGATGTATCATCGTGTATGGGTGCCTTCTATGCAAGGGGACTTTTCCTTATAAAGCAGTTTGGCGTTCCAAGATCACTCTTAAGGTGGCTTTCTTCGGATGGACTACGGCTTTGGATCAGATCCTCACTTTCGATAACCTTAGGCAAAGAAATATGGTTATGGTTAATTGGTGTTCCTTCTTCATTGTCCGATAGCTTTTAATTGTTGGGGTGCCTGCTTCTCCATATGTTCGATGTTCAGTGGGTCATGCCTTTGTCAGTTCCAGGAGTGCTTGATGCTTGGGAGGTTGCTTTGTGGGTCCCCATGCCCGTGTATTTTGGAGGGTGGCTCCTCTTTGTCGCTGGTAGTGTATTTAGAAGGAACACAACGGTGTTGCTTGAACGGGGTTGAATTCCCTATTAGATCATCAAAGATGCTTTTATTTCTTTTACTTTTGCTGCATGGTGGGCAGATATTGTAAATCCATATAAGAAAGAACTAATTTTTCTGGGCTCCTTGGAACCTAGGCTTTGGAATGTTCCTTTGTAGTGGGACGCGCTCCCCTTTTGAGCGCTCTTTTATATACATTTTATTTATCAAAAAAAAAAAAGGTTTACTTATTAAACTTTACCACAGCGATAACATCAGGAAAAACGTGGTTGTAAGAAACAAGTGATAAACTATGTTGCGGCTTACAATCCGATTCAACCCCACGAAAACATCCTCCAAAATTTAGTGGAGAAAGTAATTGAACCTTTTCGCCAGCCAAAGTCTCATAGACAATTCTATGCTCAGCCTTTATTATGTTTCCTTTTTTTTTTTAGTTTTTCTTTTTTGACAAGTAAGATTTCACTAAAGGCGCTCCAAGAGGACAGCACTGTCAAAGAGAATACACAAAAACTGCTCATAACGGCCAGGTATAATTTCATCTATACTCCGCCTTTCTTGATCACTATCCAAGAGTGTAAGGATCAACGATTAATCTCTTTCACCTTTAGGTATCAACAAAAGATATAGCTATGATGTCCACATCATTGAAGATTATCTTGTTCTTTAAGGAAGTGGAGAAATAGAGCTACTCAATATTCATCTTATGCATATTGGCGTAAGAGAATCTCACTGTTATCTCATTCACAACACCATTTATAGTGCGAATTGGAGCCAATGACTGTTTCGAAATCCACTCTGGAATTTGATAATGCCAGCCTTGGAGATTTCTAAATCAACTATATGCTTCAACTATAATTATGGGTTCCTAATCTTGTCGTCGAACCTTTTTCTCGGGAAGTCATCCATCAAGAGTGACAGCCTCTTCGAGGATTTACTGTTTCCATTTCTTGGAGGGTTACTCTCCTTTAGTTGGTTTCCCATTGCCCCTCTAGCCAGAAGGAAACGAGAAGTAAACTAGAGAGAGATGAATGACCTGGGAGAAGATTAGGGACTTTACTAGAATTTTAGGGAGCATGGACACTGTTTGAATGGTTTTATGGGTTAAAGAGAACATTAAAACAAATTTAATGTTCTCTAAAACCACATAAACTCATTCAGATTCTTCAACCAAGAGGTTGTTATCTGATGATGACTCTGTCCTCTGGAAGCATAGCAGGATCTCTTTTAAGGTCATTTGGAACAAATGGCAATAGAGTTTAGTTGTAGTAACAGCTTTCTTTGCTTTGGTTTCTTGCCTTCTTTATTTCTCTCGGTGAAGGGATGCCTTCACTTTTGCTATTATTACCATATTGTAGCTTATATGATAATACATGTCCCCATTCCGAAGGGAGGAAAAAACCATAATTCGAACAAGAGTGACAAAGCCACTATTGGAAGTAGGAAAATTTCTGCACAAAGTCTCGTTTAAGGCACCTGAGCTACAGATCAATTACCAGAAATATCAACATTTCAAGGCAAGGACCACATGACATCAAGCAAGACTTATTTTCTTCTTTTTCTTTAATCTCCATCACAACCTCACAATGTAAGGACCCCGATCCCTCCTAGAATGACGGACACCACTTAAAAGTCTTTCATATTTCACTAATTTAGAATCATATAGGGAGATTTAACATACTTTTTAACCAATAATGTGTGACAAGATAAATGCTCTAAACATATGCGCGCGCACACACAAATTGCAAACCAACTTTTACCGCCAAAAACAATAGTTGTCAGAGTCATAACTAAATTACTATCATATATTTTCTTTAAGTATTGGAAGAAGCAAGTCAACAGCATAGCATGCCTCAACAGAATCACTGATTATGGATTGCTCCATAATCAAGGCAAATAAGGATAAATTTGAATTGAAAATAAAAAAAGCATAAATCACAGATTGAAATAAGGACCTCTCACCTCAGTATGCCTGTTCCACAACCTACATCTAAAACAACAGCACCGCGCAGGAGACATGGATTATTCAAGATTGCATCTTTATAAGCATCCGTCCTTACCTATATAAGCAGAATATGAGTTTTTGGACAAACATATAGACAATGAATTATAAATATTTTGTAAGACTTTCTCTCATGCTTAAGCTAAGTTCACTTCTACCAGAAATATAAGATTATATTATATACCTTATCACTTATCATCTCTCTGTGGATGCCAAATGAACTGTATGACCCAAAATAATTCCGATTCACATTCTTCATTTCCTTTGCTACAATATTTGTAAAAGGACCTCTGAAATTATCTATTGGCTTTCCATCAAATGACTCACCATCTTCTGTCACATCAATACTATCGTATGTCACCTTCTTCGTAGGATTTGTTACGTCCATATTGTGGTTGTGAGTAAATGTAACCTCCTTTCTTGCATTCTCACAAGAAGTGCTGCAATGAGATGCATATGTTTGTAAAGCATTGTCATCATCCATGCAAATAGTTTCAAAACTATTTAAATCCCTCAAAAGTTCTTCCTTGTCAAGTAATGCAATCTCCTCATCTTCACCTTCTTCATCTTCAGTAAAACTGTACAGAAGTGGATCATCTTGCATGAAAGGTTTAAGATATTTGTTGTCATCCCATGGTAGCACGCTGACCTCATAACTGACATTTTCATGTAAATGAGCCTGTAGTTCTTGCTCAGACTTACAGGTAAGTCCACAGTTCCAACATCTGTTTTCTGCCACCTGGTGAAACAATAGAAATTGCAAATGAGCACATTTTAAGCCCTAGCATCTTGTATGCTGCAATCTCCTACAACTAAAGTTACTATTGCCGCTTGACAAGTAAAAGGACTCACTCAAGTCTCTTAAATAGTTTTCTTCTGATCATTCTTTTCTTCTTCTTTTTTATTAATTTATTTTTTTGATCAGTAAGAAGAATATATATAAAAAAGCACTCAACCGGGGAGTGCATCCCAATACAGCCACCCCTTCACTTTATTCATGCATGATACCAAATTTGAATGCTGCCTACAAGGCAGGGCAATCTTTCTTCCCAAGTATCTATAATGTATATAGATGTGAATATCCGATTCCATCTGCCCACGAATTGAACTCATTTAGTGGGGCATTTACCCAAAGAGAATTTCTTATTCCCTAAAGTCTGAAGTTCGTGGAGCATTTATTATGGGTAAATGGCGGAAAACCCCTCTATATTATGAAAAATGTGTAGATAACGCCCCTAAAGTTCAAAATGTGTATATAAGCACCAGTAGTACTACAAAAATGTGCACTTTGACCCCCTCAACTAAGATTGTGACCTTTACATGCAATACTTTAACCTCAAATGCCGAAAATGCTATTAGTCACTTACCAAAATGCCCTCATTTGTGATTAAACACCAAACTTGAAAAACTGACATCGCCGAGAAAAATGGCCTAAATCGTCATTTTTCATCTCAGTTTTTTTGTAAAATAAACAAATAAATAAGGGTAAGACTGTAATTCAACATCTCAGGCACCGGAAACTAGAATTGAGGGGGCTATTTGCACCAAATGTATATGATAGGGGTGTTTAAAAATCATAAGGGGGGTTATATGCACAATATTCATACTACAAGGGGGTTTTGTGCCATTCACCCTATTTATTATTGATTCCCTAAAAACTTTTATTATCCTAAAGAATTGTCAAGGGCATTTTTATTTAATTCCCTAAGGAGTACTAGTACAATATTAAGGTTAGAATTTTTATTTTTTTGGCTTTATTTTTATTATCCTAAAGAGGGCCACTATTGTTAAGGGTATTTTATTGACAAAGTGGCAGTTGAAGCCACAGTTGCTAACGAGGCTCAACACGCACCGAGGCATCAAAGGTCAAATTGGGACTTGATGAAACTTGATTAGAGTGAAGCATGTGAGTGATAAAAATACCATTAAGAATATGTACACAAAATAAATAAAATAAAACTATGAGACACGACTATTAAATGTCAAATAAAGATATTTTTAAAATCTACTGGACTACCAAAACTAATATAGATAAAATCAATTTCATCAATGCACAATATAAACATCCAAGATATTCAACTAACTAAAATTGTTTGAAAATTAAAAATAAAGTTAAAAAAAAAATGGAATACCTGAGATCTGACGTAGTTAATGAGCTTGAAGGAAGCATAGAAATCCAAGGCTAGGGTATTCCTGATGGCGCGAAAATCGAAGCTGTGAGTGAGACGACAGTGTTGGAAGAGGTCATCGGAACAAGTGTAGTTGGAATCGCAGAACAAACACTGTATCTTATTGTTGGAGTCCAAATCACCATCTTCTTCTTCTTCTGCTTCCCAATCGTCCCAGTTTTGAGGATCGTCTTCTTCTTCAGCTTCTAGCTCTGTATCCTCCATTTCTACTAGGCTCTCTATCGGCTTCTTCGCCATGGGTGTGGGTGTTGAAGCTAACGCTCTTAAACCCTCAAATGCAATCCCCTATCTATAAACCCTATTAATAATATGGGTTGAACCGGTTCGGTTTCAAATATTAAACACGATGTGGTAATAATTTAAATAAATAAATAAGAACAAAAATAAAAATAAGCAAATAACCCTTGTGAGTTATGACCTTAATATAAAAATAAAATAAAAAAGGAGTGTTTCTCCTCTCTAACTACTTTTTAGCAACATTTGACCTAATTCTGAAATTTTGATTTGGTGCTTTTTCATTTTTATTTAAACCATTTTTACGGTAATTATTTCGAAAAATTGCCTATAATTGAAATTCAGTTTCCTTCTCTGTCTTTCACGGTATGGATTAAAAAAATTAAGTTCATATGGTTATCAGATCTCATGTAATAATTACGTTGTAAGTAATTACTAATTTAAGTCAGTTAACAATATCATTCAATATTATTAACCCAATAACTATTTTAATAATAATTATAACAAAAATTATTATTATTACAATAATATCTTCTGTTAAGGATTGCTATTTTTTATTTTTTATATTCATTATTAAAATTTAATAACACATATTTTTATATTTTTTAAATAGTAAATTTGTTAATAAATTAATTTAGAATCTTATTAGGTATTATAATAAAGGATAATGGCAAAAAATTTGTTAATAAACTCATGCACACACACAAACGCGCATATATATCTTAAGTTTTGACCGAGTACAGTATTTCATACTATATTATCATATGACGAGTATGTTTTATTTGTGCTGCTAAGTACACCTAGGTACAAAAGTACAACTAGGGATGACGAAAATCCCTGCTCCGATGGGGAACCAGCCCGGTTCGTTTCGAATTAAAAAGGTTGGGAAGGAACAAAAAAATCCAGTGGAATTCGAGGTTGATATGGGGGAGTGTCACCCCACCCCACTTCTAGAGCAAAATTACATAATTTCCCTTAATGTGTTAAATACTATGAAACACAGACACGAAAAATTCTCAAAAAATAGAACACGACATGTCTATAAAAAAATAATTTTTTTATATATATACATATTATATTGCACAAATACTTCATTGATCACTTAAACAATGAAAACCCAATAAACTTAGAACAAAAAATAAACAAATAGGTTCAAGGGAATGTCTAACATGATCGAAATTCATAATTCCACTACTATCAAAGGAATCAAGTGCAATTCCCCCAACATCCCACATCCTAGTCTTTCCCTCGTTATATTGCGGAGATTTTTTTGATAAAAGACGAAGATTAGAATGTACAAATACCAAATTTTTGGCTTTTTTGGTGTTATCTTGTTCCTTTTTAAAGAGTTGATAAATGTTAGGTGTCAAATTCCTCTCACAAGATGAGGAGGAATAAGAATGTACAAGTATCTTCAAAGCCAAAAATTGGATTAGAGGTGTTGAAGTTTCAAAAGTGATCCACCAAATCACCGGCTTCATAAGCCCTTCTATTTTTCATGGAATCAACCGATTCACTGCATGTCCACCGTGTCTTCCTTGAGTGTCCATCATGTGTCCCTCGAGTGTCCGTCGCGTCTCCAATATAGAAAATATTTAGGACACATTTTTGGAGTGTCACACACGTATTTTTGGCGTGTCCATTTGTCCGACACGAACACGTGTCCGACACGAGTATGACGACCCTAAATGAAGTGTCCATGCTTCATACATTATATATTATAATTGTATACCCATATAAAACACACACAACTCACAAGTAAGTCCTAAGAATTTTCTTTATATTCGTTTTTTACTATTACATATTTTTTGAAGTGATTCTTATGAAATGACAATATGAATCCTATAACTTTTAATAGTTGTCTTCGCAATTTCTTCAAAACCGACCTCTTATCTTAGTGATTTTGAGATCAATTTATTCTTTTAGCTAAATGAGAGATTCACTAGTTTGGCGAGCTGAACTTTGAAATGTTCAAGCTTGGTTTAGTTGGTAAAAGAACAAGTCTAATTTGAACTTTTAACGAGTCTAGGTTCATTTGAAATTCTAGTAGTATGATAGGGTCAAACCAAGGTTAAAAATATTGATTAAGAATGAACCCTTGTAGTGCCCTAGTTTTACCGATTGCAAGCGCATGAATCGTTTTTGTAATATAGCACGACTTGAGAAAGGAAATATCGATCACACAAGACTTGGAATTGTTCACTTTACCAATCTAAAAGTACTGAATTATAGTTTTGAAAAAGGTTTTGTTTGGTTTGAAATCTATGATCTAATTAAACTAATTAAAAGTAAGAAGTAAATTGTGTTTGTGATTCAGAGTAGATAAAAACTAGGATTTTCTTACTCCACCACTAACCGCATAATGTAGCTATCTACTTGATCAATTGTAAGAAAGCGATCTGATGTCTGTCTAGGAGTGGTAAAAATAATGGTTAAGAAGAGCCCCTTATGACAACTTAGGTTTTACCTATCGTAAGCGCACAAATCTTATTGTAGTACATAATCGGCTTGAGAAAGGGAATATCGATCTCACAAAAACTTGGATTATTCACTCTAGTAATTTAAAATTATTGAATTATGTTTGAAAAAGAGTTGTTTGATTTGGTTTGAGATCTATAACTAAAATAGAAAATAAATTGTGATTTTGATCAAGATAGAGAAAAACTAAGGTTTTCATTGCTCCACCGCTAACCGCATAATATAGTCTTCTATTTACTCAATTGCAAGAGGGCGATCCATCACTGTGAATCAGACATACTACAAATATTCAAATACGTCCCAAAACAAATACTATCAATCGGATTCGCTACAACCCATCTCCGGACAGAGTGTACTTAGTACATGCCATCTACTTTAGTCTAATATACTCCTACATCATGAAATTAAACTAAAGCATGTCTATATTACTTCGCCGAGGCATGACCTGTGTAAACCTAGGGTTTCAAGTGTTAAGCATCATTGTGTACAAAATCACGCTATGTTTAATATAACATGATTGGTTAAGATAATATATTCATTCAATCTAAGACAATAATTTAGAATAAATATAAAACCTTGTATCAAGAATAAGTTTGATCACTAATCTACACAATCATCACAGTGTGGTCACAGTTTCCCCTCGTTACAATTGAAAACAAATATAAAACTACATTACTTAGTTGATCATGGTAGACGGTGACTGCATCATTGATGTAGAAATGGACTCCATGTTGTTCTTCTCCGGATCTCTAGGTTTTGAATGGCTCCTCCCTTTGAATGATATGAATCTCCATAGAAAGTGATCTGGAAATTCTGTAAAACTGAAGTTCCCTAAATCAATAGCAGACCTTGGTATTTATAGATAAAGTTAAGGGAAACCTTAATTTGTATTATACTTCTCCTATTGGGAGTAAGATTCCCCTTTTGTGTGATTCCCTTCCAAACTGAGCAAAACCCTTCAATCTGATATACAATATGTATAAATCACGTGTATAGAAGTGTTGGATTCGGAGTTGAGTCAAAAGAATTTAAGTTGGGCCAAAACTAGAATTTCACAACTCTCCACGCATAACCCCAAGCTACACTTAAGCGTAGGTCTAAGCTACGCTTTAGTGTAGCCCCTTTTTGGCCCTTAAACCAAAAGCATAGTGATGTTCAATCGGGGTGTATAAAAAATGTGTGTTAAAAACGACACCTTAAAGTCTTCATGTTTTACCCTACGCAAGCGCATGTATCAATTGTAGAATAGAAAAGCGGCTTGAGTAAAAGATATTGATGACTGACTGACCTAACTAGTACATGTCAATTATATATTACTCTAATCTACTCCTAATGCATGAAAATAAACTAAAGCATGTCTATATTAAATCGTCGAGGCACGACCTGTGTCAACCTAGGGTCTCAAGTTTCATTACCACTATTGTGTAGAAAACAATGATTAAACATCCGAGTTCCAACCCATATTGAATAATCATAATTGTGCAAAATAATATATTCATTCCTTCTAAGACAAGAATTTAGAACAACGCATATAATTTTATATTGCAAATTAGTACGGTTTCTTAACTACTGCAATCATCACAGTATGGTCACAGTTTCCCCTCGTTACAGTTAAAAACAATGAAAGAACTACATTACTTAGCTTGGGTTTTGCTAGAAAACCCTAGATACCGAGTTAGATGGCCATGGTAGAAGGTGACTGCATCGTTGATGTAGAAACACTCTCCATAGTCCTTTTTTTCGGATCTTTAGATTTGAATATGACTCTCAACAATAGCAAGTCTGAATGAATGTCTCACAGAACCAACGAGCCTCTATCTATCAGAACCTCCAGAATTATATCACATTTGATGTATGGCCTTGTATATATAGGCAATGGCATAGAGAGACCCTTTTCAGTCTTTTCACTCTCAAAACTCATCTAAACCCTAAATATAAGTGTATATACATGTATACAGAGGTTTGGAGTCGTGGGCACGTCTTCTAATTAAGCCTGGGATGAAATAGGAAAAATCACGCAGAAATCCTCAAAGTTGCCGCACTTACGCTTGGTGGCTACGCTTTAAGCGTAGGTCCAAGCGTACCCTCCAAGTGTAGGTCCAAGCGTAGATTTTGCAATTCTAGCCACTTTTTGGTATTGGAAGCGTAGGCACAAGCATATGGTTTTTATGGAAAACCACTTTTCTCCATGAATGCGCTAAAACGTCCGTCTCGAGCCCACAATACTTTTTGTTGAAGACGACGGCTTCTGAAAATGCCGTTTTTGCCCTCCGGGAGCCATTTTTGTCTTGAACTGCCTATTTGACTCTCCTCTTGGATAGAAAGAACACACTATTCAGTTAATTCACTGAAGTTAGCTCAATTTCTTCATTAAGCTCTTGAAACATGCTTTAACACTTAAACATCATAAAAATACCAAATAATGGAATGAAAAAATGTAACAATAGTGAGTTAAGAGGTTAAAATGACTAATATTTGATACCTATCACACCCCCAAACTTACATATTGCTAGTCCCTTAACAATAAACTCAGGAAGTTTTTCTTGTGATGATCTTTTTATTCTATCTACTCTAACTAATCTAACTACTCTAACCTAATCCATTGTTTTCGTGAGGGTCGACGATTACACTTAGCACGTGTAACAAGCCTTTTAAACCCCTAGGTTACCCCTAATGGACGAATGAAGTCTCGTGAAGGTTTCCAGTGATGGTACCTACAAACATCTCAGTTCTCTATAATCACGCAATTATGAATTCACACACAAGTTCAATTAAATCATGATATAATGCAAAAAACAGTATGGATGCAAATGCTCCCACTCACTACCGAACAACAATTATATCAAACTTCGTGTCATGAGTGGTTCCCACTAAAATGAATGATTTCGCTACTTTCTACTTCAAATCCAGACAACCTTCCGTGATTTTGTGAACAATCATCTACGATATTTCAATTTATCTTCTCCTACTTCATTGATCAAACTTTGCCATTTTTCATAAAAACGCATCTTTTCAACTTTCCACTTTTCATCCCTTTTTGTCTTTCTAAATCTCCGGACTTTCCAGCGAGGATTTTTAATCCCAACCAACTGGGCCCGAGCTTCTTCCATGGGATTTATGCTCATCAGTCTTCTCCCTTTTAAACGCGAACAGTGATATTAGTGATACCAAAGCCCTGTTACTCAGATCAAAGAACTGCTTTTTGCATTTTATTTTCTCAAAATTTTCAACTTTCTCCATTTCAACCAAAACATCTCCCCATCTCCCCTTTTATTGTGGCAAAATTATTTTTTAAACTACATAGTAAAAAATCAACCTATTTCTCATAGTGAATGTGTGCTTGTGCTTATAGGTCAAGGTCATCCTTCTTAATTTCAATTTCACTCATTCACTCACCCATGTAAAACCACACCACTTCACTAACTTGATTTAATCATTACTCTCATGAATGGGAATATCACATCACATACTACTCATGCATCATAAACACAAACTCAATCAAATTGTAATGCAAAACATTCATGTGTGACAACAAAGAACTGTTCCAAAAATTTAAAAATTTCAAATTTTTCTGAAAATCTTCATTCCTTGTAATACTATACCCTCATCCCCAAACTTAAATCAGACCATATCCTCATGGTCAAAAATAAAATAGGAGATAGATACAGTTACCCTTGAAGCTCAATTCTGGATTCCAAAGCATATCATGAATTCCCTCCCCCAAACTTGATTTAGATCACCTGTAGATATCATCAACAAAGCACAAATACCCAATCATAGCAAGGGAAAAGTTTTTTCAAAAATATCCAGAAATTCACACAATTTTTCCAAGGAATTAAAAAATAATTTTTTTATTGATTTTTTTTTATGACAAAAATAATAATAATAATAAAAAAACTGATTTGGCCTTAAGGGCCTACAATCCTAAAATGAAATAAAATAAACAAAGACGTGACCTTAAGGGTCTATTGTCCCTAAAAACAAAATAAAACAAGAAAATTTTAAAAATCATCTCGCTGTACCCTATGCTTCAAGTGTAGGCTTAGGCCTAGAATTTATTTATTTATTTCAAATCACAGTTCTCTGATTAAACCACTGCAGATACACCCCCAAACTTAAAAGCACAAATGTCTGCATAGTGCGATAAAAGATTTTGAAAGAATTTAAGCTATCCGCAAATGTAGAATAAACGAAAAATTTTGGGGATATATCAAACAATTCGATTGAATCATCAAAACTGTAATTTTATAAACTATGAAAATATCAAAAACATTTAGAAGATAATCGTTCAAGCGGTCACATCAATCCCTATACAAAACTATCCGCTTGACAATTTATCTCTAATGTACAAAAAAAATGAATGAAATCAAAATAAAAATAAAACAAAAACCTAACTAAAACTAAGCTAAACCTTATCATCAGAGGGAGGTGATGTAGGTAGACTTGACATACCCACATGCTGACACATACTATCAAATCTATGAAATAATCATCTATGATCACGCTGTTGGGCCTGTCTCTCCTCTGCCACACTCTTCTTTAACCCCTGCATCCGTGCTATAATAACGTCAAATTGAGTATGGGACAGAGTAATAGTACCACCCGCAGGTGCCTCTGGCATCATGACCTCCTCAGCAGCAACTGACATCTGTGGTAACTCAGCCTCGTAAGCCATACCAGCATCATCCTCTATGCCGGCATCAACCTGGCCCGTATCATCATCCTGAGCCTGCGCCTGTGCATCTGGTGTTGGTAACACACCGAACACTGGTCGGCGTCGCATAATATCATCTGCATGTACTCGAGTCTAGACACTTGTCCATATCCCTTTAACATACGGAGTACCATCCCTATATTTATTACGCTCAGCCGCATCCATCTCAATCCCGACATCCATCATAATCTTCATCACTAGGCACGGGAATCAAATCTGAAATCGCCGCAACTTAACCTTGGACTCCTTGCGTAGATAAATGTAGTGCGCGTATAGGCTTCCCCACAAAATCTGTGGAATAGAAATCCACCTCTCGAACTCAAATGCGTAGTGGAGAGCCGGGAATGGTGTATAACACATAGTAGTGTGGCTGTGTGGTAGAATCTGAGATCAAACTATCATATCCCAGAACCATAGCATATGATAATAGTCCATCTTCTTCGTGCAGTTCCGATGATCATCGGCCCGCTGCCCAGCAGTCTGAAGTGTAATCAGCTTAGAAATAGACGGAAGTGCCTCGGGCATAGGCGATAACTCAGCAGCCAAATTGGGCGAACACTTTTTTGGAATGCCCCATGCCTCAACAATAATATGGGGGGTAATCTCTATCTTTGTACCTCAAACCACAGTCAGTAGCCTTGTCCCCCTGCTGAAGTGGCGCATGTGCAGCCAAAACTCCCGAATCAAATCCTTGCATATGTGCGGGGTAGCTGGGGTTAGAATAGGAAAAAGACATCGGGCCTTCAATCGGCTGATTGTCCAGGATGACACTAGCTGTAAATCCTCGAATATCTTCAACAGGTATGTCCTCTCCTGTTGATAGCCCTTCCGGAGAGCTCGGTTTAATAAACGCTCAACTGATGCTATCCGGGGTACCAACAAGAATGTGGTCAAAACTCCGGAATCACCATCTACTGGTGGCTCCGGCACCCTCTCATCAGCCCTATCATCATCATTGCCCTCATCGGCGTCATCCCCCTACTAAACATGATCACTCTCTATATCCTCATCCATCTTCTCGTCCTACTGCTCCGGCATAGGTGGTGGTGATGGTTCCCGTGGAGCAATTGGCTCAACCACTAAGTGACCATGTGGTAATAAGATGTCGCTCCCCTGTGTTGAGCTCTCCGGCTCCTCTGCCTCAAATGACAAGGAAGACGAGGATACCGAATCGACATACTGTGGCCACCTGGCGCACGTGCTATGGTGTTGGATAGGTGATAGTTCAAGTGACGATGACCTTGACCTTTATCTTACTGGTGGATCAGCCGCAATGGCAGCTTAAACCACTCGTCTCACCGAAATCTTGGTCTGTACCGTGCCTACAATAAGGAATTTTTGAAAAGTAAGCAATAATGAACCGGACACCGAATCAAACTCAAACTATATTTAAATATATCCAATATGACAATGAAACAAGCCGTCATCCCAAAAATTCAATATTTAATCCGATTCCGAAGTCGAAAAACTCAACTTTTAGAAAATGGATCAAAACACAATTTTAATCGGGCTCGTTCGTCAATACTAGTTTAGAATAGTTAAATAAGTCATATGAAATCAAAATGATGGAACAAAACTCACCGAATAGAGAGAAACGATGGATTTCCAAAAATTGAGTTTTAGTGACTTTTCGAGTTCTTCACGCGAATCCGGTCGAATCACCAACTAATCTGATGATCCGTTGGCAATGAATGATGAGGAATTGAATGGGTAAATAGTAGGATCAAACCTCTTGAAGAATGGTGGGGAATTGAGAGAGAAAGTAGAGTTTGAATGGAGAATGAGAGGGAACACTATCGCGAGCCTGTTTATAGCAGGCTTCGCAGCTACGCTTTAAGCATAGCTTGGCCTACGCTTGAAGTGTTCCTAGCCCAAAAATTAAATTTTTGCTCTCTTCTTCATCGTCTCGTCCCGTCTTCAACTCCACACTTCTTAAATAATTCCTAGGCCCAATTTACACTCCCTTACTCTAACGATGATGGCCTCGAGACTTGATTTTTACGGACTCGATCTTAAATACCGAAATAACTAAATTACTATCTACAAATACAAACTAGGCTTCAAAGCTACTCTTCTTTACCAAGTACCAATGTTTAACGTCATTGGCAAAACGTTGCCGCTTCTCAGTACTCTGGATCAAGCTTATCGAGCTTGAGTGGTGGTTCAATTAGATTAACCATTCTACCACACACTCAACTGGCCGAACCTCTATATAATGCTTCAATCTCTGCCCATTCATGACAAACGTCTTTCCAGTGTCAGGATCATCGAGCTCCACTGCTCCATGGGGGAAAACCTTCGTAATCTTGAACGCCCCATCCCATCTTGATTGGAGCTTAATAGGAAACAACTTGAGTTTCAAATTAAACAACCAAACCTTTTGGCCAGGCTCAAAAATTTTATTTCTGATGTGCTTATCATGAAATGCTTTTGTTCGAGCCTTATAAATTCGAGAATTTTCATATGCATTATTTCTCAACTCATCAAGCTCTTACAGTTGAAGTTTCCACTACACACCGGCTGTCTTTATATCAAAATTTAATCTTCGAACAACCCAATATGCTCGGTGTTCCAGCTCTACAGGGAGATGACACGCTTTACCATACACAAAATGATATGGCGACATACCAATTGGTGTCTTAAATGCAGTTTTGTTCACCCAAAGTACATCATTTAGCCTTCATGACCAATCCTTCAAATCCGGACGCACTGTTTTCTCTTAAATATTTTTAATCTCCCTATTAGAAACCTCCACTTATCCTTATGATTGGGGGTGATATGGCGTACCAATTATATGAGTGACACCATACTTCTCGCATAGAGCGGAAAAAAACTGGTTGTCAAAATGACTTCCACCATCACTAATCAGAACTCTCGGCATACCAAATCTTAAGAAAATGTTCGATTTTACAAATTCTTCCACCACGTCATAATCAACACATTTGGTGGCTATTGCTTCTACCACTTCGAAACATAATCAACCCCTACAAGTATATACTCCTTTTTATCTGCTTTTGGAAATGGTCTCATGAAATCAATACTCCACACATGAAATAATTCTACAATTAGAATCGGGGTTAAAGGCATCATGTTTCTTCAAGATATGGAGCCAAGCTTTTGACACCGCAGACACGCTTTGTAAAATTTGACTGCATCCTTGAATATGGACGGCCAGTAAAATCCACTCCGCAACACCTTGTGGGCTGTCTTTTGAGCTTCAAAATGATCTCCACACTCCAGCGTGTGACAAAATGTAAGTATGATTTGCACCTCACTCTCGAGGATATATTTTCTGATAATTTAATCAGAGCAATACTTGTACAAACGCGGATTATCCCAAGTATATAATTTGACTTGGCTGAAAAATCGGTTTTTCTCATTCTTAGACCATCCTTTTGGGATTCGACCCGTGGCTTTATAATTGATGATGTCAACATACCACAGTATTTGTTCCACCATAGCCACACTAAATAGATGTTCATCCGAGAAGGAATCCTTAAGAGGAGAAATTTCTTTTGTGGATTCGACAATAATCATTGACAAATGATCTGCAACAACATTCTCTAAACCCTTTTTATCTTTGATTTCCAAGTTGAATTCTTATAACAATAGAATCCACCGAATCAGTCGGGGCTTACAGTCTTTCTTTATCAGTAAATGCCTCAGAGCAGCATGATCCAAGTAAACAAAAACCTTGGTGCCTAATAAATATGATCGGAATTTATCCAAGGCAAAGACAACTACCAGCAATTCTTTCTCGGTAGTTGTGTAGTTCATCTGAGCTTCATTCATAGTCCTATTGGCATAATAAATATCATATGGAAGCTTTTCTTTTCTCTGACCCAACACAACTCCTATGGCATAGTCAAAGGCATCACACATAAGCTCAAATGGTAGAGACCAGTCTAGCGGATGAATAATCAGGGATGATGATAGTTGTTTATGCAGCTCCTCAAAGGCATGAAAGCACTCTTCGTCAAAAACGAAAGTAGCATCCTTAGCCAATAAGTTGCATAGCGGCCGAGCGATTTTGCTGAAATCTTTGATAAATCTTCGGTAAAACCTGACATGGCCGAGAAAAGAGCGTATCTGCTTAACATATGTAGGAGGAGGCAGTTTTGAAATTAATTCAACTTTTGCTTTATCGACCTCTATCCCTTGCTTTGATACAATATGGCCCAGTACTATCCCCTCTTGAACCATAAAATGGCTTTTTCCCTAACTTAGGATCAGATTCGTCTCCTTGTATCTCTTAAGTACCAGTTCTAAATGCCTTAAACAGTTTTTAAAGGTTTATCTAAAAACTAAAAAATCATCCATGAACACTTCAAGAAATTTCTCTACCATGTCAGAGAATATAGACATCATACACCATTGGAATGTTGCTGGCGCATTACATAAACCAAACGACATCCGTCTATAAGCAAACGTGTCATACAGATAAGTAAAAGTGGTTTTCTCCTAATCAATAGGATCAATAGCCACCTAATTATAGCCGGAATACCCATCCGGAAAGCAGTAATAGCTCTGCCCGACTAATCTTTCCAGGATTTGATCAATAAATGGTAATGGAAAATGATCCTTCCTGGTGTTCAGATTGAGCTTTCTGTAATCAATAGACACACGCTATCTTGTGGTTGTGTGTTGTGAAATTAGCTCACCTGTTTAGTTTGGTACCACCGTGATGCCCAACTTCTTCGGCACCACTTGAGTTGGACTTACCCATGTGTTGTCAGAGATGGGATAAATGATACCCACATCTAGACATTTTACCACTTCTTTCATCACTACTTCTTTTATTTTGGGATTCAGCCTCCGTTGCATCTCTCTTGATGGCTTTGCATCCTCCTCAAGGTGTATGCGATGCATGCAAATTGAGGGGTCTATGCCTTTCAAATCAGCAACACTCCATTCTAGTGCTTCTTTGTTCTCACTCAGAACCTTGACTAGACTCAATTCCTATTTTTCTGTTAATTTTGAAGAAATAATTCCGGAAGAGTCTCATCGGGTCCCAAGAAAACATACTTCAACTTTTCAGGCAATTCCTTGAGTTCTAAGGCATGAGGAGTAGTTAAAGATGAAATTGGTGGAGTATTTAAAACTATTGGAAGTGGTTCAACTGGATCCCACCATGGTTGAGTGTATAATGCAGTCTCCATTGCATCTAGCTCTTCATTCTGCAACTTCCAATATGTCTCCCAATCAGCAGTTTCCTCATTTAGCCTTTCTCCTGTCATAAATGACTCCAACTCATCTCTCTCCAAGATTTGAGTTACAAAATATGATATAATATCATCCAGTTCATCGCACTCATTAATCTAAAAACATTCCCCAGATTCAGGCAGGTGGTGAGTTCCTTCGAGCACATTCATCCTGACCTTTATATTGCCAAATGTCAGATCCATGGCTCCGGTTCTATAATTGATGCATGCATTTGCTGTAGCTAAGAGTGGTTTTCCCAATATCACCGGAATGTGCTTCTTTGAGTTAGGGACAGGTTCTGTATCCAGGACTACAAAGTCAACTAGAAAATAAAACTTGTCCACTTGCACAATGACATCTTCGAGCACTCCTCTTCTCTATTTGACTGATCGATCGGCGAATTGTAGTACAACCGATGTGGGATTGAGCTCACCCAACCCTAGCTATTGGTAGACTGAATAAGGAAGCAAGTTAATACTCGTACCTAGATCAAGAAGAGCTCTACCAATTTCCTGGTCACCAATGACACATGGAATAGTGGGAGAACCAGGATCTTTCCTCTTAGGTGGAGTATCTCTTAAAAGCAATGAACTCACTTGCTCAGTCAAATGTATTTTCGTTGGATTCTTTCCTCTGCTTTTCCGCTTCTGGGTGCAAAGATCCTTGAAAAACTTAGCATAATGAGGTATTTGGGCGATTACATCTATGAGAGGTAAATTGATCTTGATTTGTCAGAATGTATCCAACATATCAGATTCTTTCATCTTTCTGTACTTTGCTAGCTTTCTAAGATGCTGAGGAAATGGCACTACCTCCTCATAATGCACTTTTTCTGGCTCATCAAGTAATGTCTCATCGACATTGTCCTCCAACGATGATTGGTCTTTTTGTACTCTTTCAGCCTCTTTCCTTTGCTCTTCTTCAGCTTCCTTCCTCTTCTCTTGTTCTGCCTCCCTTCTTCTTTGCAACATTTCCTCATGCTTTGCCTCAACTCAATTCTCCACTTCCTTACCACTTCTCAGAGTTGTGATTGCTTGAACTGACTCATGAGGATTATTAGCAAAAGATCCAAGCTCCAATGCTTGTTGTGGCTTAGGATTGAGTATTGGTTGACTTGGCATTTTTCCTGGCTCTCTCACATGCCTCTCATTAGCCATTTGGCCAACCTGCATGTGCAGTTGTGCTAAAGATTGAGTATGAATGCCTAGCTTATTATGAATGTCCATTATGACATGCTCTAGCCGACTAGTCTGGAAACCTGGTGGAAGAGTTTGGCTTCTTGGTGGTTGGGCTTGATAGTTATAGGGTCGGATAACCTGATTGTTATTGAATGGTTGAAGCTCTTGGGAATTATTGAATGTTTGTAGAGCTTATGAATGATTGGAAGGCTATACAACTTGGTTATGATTGAATGACTGGAGGGCTTGGGAATTATTAGATGTCCTTGGTTGGTAGTTGGACTGAGAATTTCTAGCCATGATTGTTGGTTGGGAGTCAAATGATTGTTGACTTTGTTGAAACATCGGCTGTTGGCCATATGATTGTTGTCTTTCAGTATACCTTGGTTGTTGCCTGTATGACTGCTGTCTTTCTGTGAACCTTGGTTGTTGATTTTATGATTGCCCTTGTTGGAATTTTGGTGGTGGATTTTCCACATTGGTAGATTTATAAGACAGGAGTGGGTGATTTCTGGCATTGGAGGTGTATGAATTGGTGAAATGAACATTATTGGAATAGTTCCATGATGCGTTGGCATCAGCGGCCATTATCTCCTGACACTCATGTGGGAACTACACAACTTCAACTTCAAACATCTCTTTAGGAGGGGAATGACTTCGCTGCATAAAATTTTCAATTCTTTCTAATATCTCTCCAAACAATGCCATGGTATCTCTCACATCATCATGATCCATAACATAAGATTTTTTAGATCTCCTATCTTGTTGTCCACCTCTAGACTTTAACTCAGATTGATATTGGATTATATTTTCACTGATATTATCAAATATATCCAAAAGTTCTTTTACTGGCTTTAAAGTAAACTGACCCTGCATGACCGCGTCTACTAAGGTCTTATGAGTCTCACTAAGTCCCATGTAGAAATTTTTAGCAATATCTTGGTTGGAAAACCTATGATGGGGGCATTTATACAAAATTTCATTATATCTTTCCCAAGCATCATGAAAATGTTCGCCAAGCACTTGCCTAAAGCTTTTGATTGCATCTTGTGCTTCTGAGGTTTTTTCATATTGGATAATGTTTTTCAATGAATTCTTTCTTAAGGGCTTCCTAATCAATTTTGATTTCTTTGGCTACTTTGATGTACCATCATTTAGCTTTCTCTTTTAATGACCAAGGGAATAATCTCACTCGCAAGTTATTTTTGGACAGATTGTCATACCTAACAGTGGATGCGACCTCTAAGAAATCATTAATGTGTTGGTATGGGTCCTCTATTCTAAGGCCTGAAAATTTTGGAAGCATATTGATGATGCTTGTCTTGATCTCGAAGTGATTTGCTCCATCTTCCTCCAAAAAATCTGCATAGGAGTCAAACGCATTGGGCGCGTAATATCCCTTAAATGATGTCTCAGGTGCCCTTGGCGGGTTGGGTCTGGGTTCACCATTGCTTCTTCTTACTGATGATGACGATCTTCAATAGATCGACGTAAGCGACGGAGAATCCTTTCGATCTCAGGATCGTAAACGACTAACGCAGTACTTGGATTAGAATGAGTCGATCTATCGGTTATACGCTAGACTAAAAACTATTTATTATTGATGGACATCAGATGTGTGTAAAATATGTGGTTAAAAACGATACCTTAACGACACTTTAGGTTTTACCTTCTGCAAGCACACAAATCAATTGTATATAGTTTTGCTTGAGTATGGGAATATCGATCCCACATAGATGAGGATTGTTCAATTCAATAGTCTAAAAACACTTAATTATAGTTTTCAGAAAATAGTTTGATTTTGTGAATTATCTAATAATAATGAAAATAAAACATAAAACAATCATAAATAATGGTTATGATTTAGAGAGAGAGAAAACTAGGGTTTCCTCACTCTATCACTAATCGCATAACATAGTCCAAATTATATTTCAATTACATGAGGGTGATCCATTGACTGTGAATTAGGTTGCATCGCGCCAACAGTTTGACCCCAAAAAGGATTACTCTCAACCGAATCGCGACAACCCATCTCAAGACTAAACTGATTAGTGCATGCCACCTACTAACAGAAAAGTAAATTAAAGTAGTAAATTAAAGCATAAAAATAAACTAAAGCATGTCTATATCAGTTTGTTAAGACATGACCTCTGTCAACCTAGGGTTTTGAGTTTTATGACCACCATTGTGTAGAAAATCACAGATTAAGCATCCGAGTTCTAGCCCATAGTGAATAATTATGATTGTGTAAGATAAATATATTCAAAAATTCTAAGATAAGAATCAATTCAAATATATAAACTTGTATCACGAATAAAAGCGGTCTCTCATCTAACACAATCATCACAGTATAGTCAAAGTTTCCCCTCTCTACAATTGAAGATAAAATCAGAACTACATTACTTAGCTAGGGTTTTGCGAGAAAATCCTAGATACCAAATTAGTTGATTATGGCTGAGAGAATCTGCATTATCGGTGTAGAAATGTTCTCCATGGCCTTCTTCTCCGGATCTCTAGGTCTTTAATGGTGGTTCTCTTCAATGAAAGAACTCTATGAATGAACGTAAATGAACCAGCCTCCAAAAACCAACTCCAAAAACTATCCTCAAAACATAACTTAAACCCTAAACCTAACCCTTTCATATTTATAGACAAGTGAGGGAAACCCTAATGGTTGCCCTTTTATATAATTTCATAATACATCAATAATCTCATAAAATCATATGTAAATATGTGTATAAGCCTATATGTAGAGGTCTGGAATCACCGATCACTTGAAATATTTAAGTAGGGACAAAATTGAAAATTTCTGAAACAACTCCAAAACAACTTCAGCACGTAGAGGGATCACGTGACCACAAGGTGGGACATACTCTTGGGTGTAGGTCTAGGGCATAGGGTACAAACCACAGTGTAGCTTAGGTCCAATCTGCCCCTTTTTCTCTCTGACGACGTAAGGTATAATGCATTTTTGCCGTAAAAACCCATCTTTTCATATTTGAGTTAGATTGGTCGCCTTTGACTCCCGATGCTTTTCGGTGAAGTAAGAATGTCTGAAAATGACATTTTTGCCATTCAGTGCAATAACGATGTCGAGAAATGACGATTTTGCCCTCTGGTAGCTCTTCTTCGTTCTAACACACCTCTTTAATTCCTTTCTTGAGATAGAAACGAACACGAACTTAGTTAATTCACCGAGATTGACTCTATTTCTTCATTAAGCTCCTGAAACATACTTACACGCACAAACGAGATAAAAATACCAAATAACAGAATGTAAAGACATAACAAACGCAAGATAGGGGCAAAAAGTGACTAGTATTGAGCACCTATATAATTTTTTTTTTTTCAAAAATTTCTGAAATAAAATCTAATCTAAATTAACTACTTCTAAATTACAGAATTTAAAGCAAGAATTAATATGCAAAAATCTAGGTAACTAAAACTCACAAAAGTTCAAGACGCAACTATAGAAGTTTCGTTTTTCCCTTTTACGCTCTTCAGAGTACCTGTCAATCACACAAAAATCTCACTTTAGCTATAGCTACAATAACGCAATGCAAATAAATTACTAAAGCTATTAAACAATGCTTAGTCCCCGACAACGATGCCAAAAACTTGATGTTCAGTCGGGGTGTATAAAAATGTGTGTTAAAAACGACACCTTAACGATTTCAGGTTTTACCTTACGCAAGCGCACGTATCAATTATAGAATAGCAAAACGACTTGAGTAAGGGATATCGATCCCACAGAGACTGAGATTGTTCACTTTAATAATTTAGAAACACCAAATTATATTTTCTGAAAGCTTGTTTGTTTGGGTGGTCAAAGACCAAATTATCTATTTTAACTATAAATTATCTAGAAAGCAAATTAAATTGGTTGTGATTCAGAAGAGAGAGAAAACTAGGGTTTTCATCACTCCACCACTAACCGCATAATATAGTTCCTCACTGTATCAATTGTACGAGGGTGATCCATAACTGTGAATAAGCTTGTATCGCAGATAGCTAAACACGATCCCAAAAAGGAGTACCATCAACCGGATTGTGACAACTCGTCTCACGACTGACCTAACTAGTACATGCCAATTATATTACTCTAATCTACTCCTAATGCATGAAAATAAACTAAAACATGTCTATATTAAATCGCCAAGGCACAACCTGTGCCAACCTAGGGTCTCAAGTTTCATTACTACTATTATATAGAAAATCATGATTAAATATCTGAGTTCCAGCCCATATTGAATAATCATAATTGTGCAAAATAATATATTCATTCCTTCTAAGACAAACAAACATATAAATTTATATTACAAATTAGTATGGTCTCTTAACTACTACAATCATCATAGTATGGTCACAGTTTCCCCTCGTTACAGTTAAAAATAATGAAAGAACTACATTACTTGGCTAGGGTTTTGCTAGAAAATCCTAGATACCGAGTTAGTTGGCCATGGTAGATGGTGACTGCATCGTTGATGTAGAAACACTCTATATAGTTCTTTTCTTCGGATCACTAGGTTTGAATATGGTTCTCAACAACAACAAGTCTGAATGAATGAACCTCTTGAATAAATGTCTCGCAGACCAGCCAACCTCTATCTATCAGAACCTCCAGAATTATATCACATCTGATGTATGGTCTTATATATATAGGCAATGGCATAGAGAGGCCCTTTTTAGTCTTTTCACTCTCAAAACTCATCAAAATCCTAAATATAAGTGTATATATATATGTATACAGAGGTCTGGAGTTATGGGCACATCTTCCAATTAAGCCCTGGGTGAAACAGGAAAAATCATACAGAAATCCTCAAAGTTGATGCACTTACGCTTGGGGGCTACGCTTCAAGCGTACCCTCCAAGCATTGGTCCAAGCGTAGATTTTGCAATTATAGCCACTTGTTGGTACTGGAAGCGTAGGCACAAGCGTAGGGTTTTTACGGAAAACCATTTTTCTCCGTGAATGCACTAAAACATCTGTCTCGATCCCATAATACTTTTTGTTGAAGATGACGGCTTCTGAAAATGCCATTTTTGCCCTCCAGGAGCCATTTTTGTCTCGGACTGCCTCTTTGACTCTCCTCTTGGATAAAAAGAACACACACTTCAGTTAATTCACCGAAGTTATCTCCATTTCTTCATTAAGTTCCTGAAACATGCTTTAACATGCAAATAACATAAAAATACCAAACAATGGAAAGAAATAACGTAACAATAGTGAGTTAAAGGGTCAAAATGACTAATATTTGACACCTATCACGTAGCAAAATTCTTGGAAACCACTTTTCTTAATAATTGCTCCGTTTGAACCCCCCTCAACTCCTTTAATATGTTTCCTGATGTTGCGGCTCTGAAAAATGACGTTTTTGCCCTCCGAGAGACACTTTTTGCTTGAAAACCCCTCTTTTGCTCTCTCTTTGGATAAACACAAGCACTTCTTTAGTTAATTCACCAAAGTTAGCTCGTTTTCTTCATTAAGCTCCTGAAATACACTTAAACACATAAATCGCATAAAAATACCAAATAATGGAATGTAAAGACATAACAATAACAAGATAGGGGCCTAAAATGGACAACATTAGGCACCTATCACACCCCCAAACTTACATATTGCTAGTCCTTTAGCAATGAACTCAAGAAAACTTTTAACAACTACTTTGTGATGATTGTTTTTATTCTAACTACTCTATACTATTCTAATCTAAACGCTTGCTTTCGTAAGGGTCGACGATTACACTTAGCACGTGTAACAAGCCTTTTAAACCCCTCGGTAAAGCTGAGTGGACGAGTTAAGTCTCGTGATGGTTTGCTATACTACCCACAACTTCTCCATTCTTCATTTTCACGTATTCATGTATTTACATACTCATTAACCAAGTCATGATACAATGTATAAGATGATATGGATGCAAACATTCCCACGCACTACCGAACAATAACTATGTTTAGCTCATGTTTTGCATAGTCCCCACTAAAGTGAATAACTTCGTTAATCTCTACTTCCAATCTGGATAACCTTCCGTATTTTTGTGAATATTCTCCTATGGTAGACCAACCTTTTTTCTTCTACTTCATTGATTAAACTTTACCATTTTTATATGAAAAACTACTACTTTCCATCTTTCCACTTTATCCCTTTTTGTCTTTCTAAGCTCCGGACTTTCCAGTAAGGATTTTTAGTCCCAACCAACTGGGCCCGAGATTTTTCCTTGGGATTTATGTTCATTAATTTTCTCCCCTTTTTACGCGAACACTATGCTGCTTTGTGGAAGGAGGCCCGATTACTCAGATCGAAAGACTACTTTTTGTATTTTCTTTAAAGATAAAAAATTTCAGATTCACCCATTTCAACCATACCAACTCCCCTTCTCCCTTTTTATTGTGACAAAGCTAATTTTTCAACTACATAGTTAAAGATCAACTGATTTTCCCATAGTCAATGTATGCATGTGCTTATAAGTCGAGATCGTCCTTCTTGGTTTCAATTTTACTAATTTATTCACTCATGTAAATCACATCACTTTACTAACTCAATATAATCATTACTCTCATGAGCAAGAATATCGCATCACATACTACTCATACATCATAAACATAAACTTAATCAACTTGTAATGCAAAACACTTATGCGTGAAAACAAAAAATTTCTCCAAAAGTTTTTCAAATATTTTCAAAATTTTTCAAATTTTTTCAAAATTATCATTCCTTAACTATACTGTCTCGCCCAAACTTAAATTAAACCATGTCCTCATGGTTCATAATTATACACATGAGAAAGAATATAGTTACCCTTAAAGCGTATTTTCGGAATTTCACAATTTAGCACTTGCTCTTCCCCCTAAACTTAGTTTGGGCCACCTGTAAAGATTTTCAACACAACACACATACCGAATACCATAGCAAAGGAAGACAAAATATAATCATAGCTTTCCGGAACTCATTACTCATTTATTGCACAAGGAATGAAGCTTTTATTAAATAAAATAAAATAACCATGATTCGGCCTTAAGGGCCTACAATCCCTAGGAATTAAAAATTGCAAAGATTTGGCCTTAGGGGCCTACAATCTCTAGGAATTGAAAATTGCATCCTATCTACCAAAACAAAAACTAAAACAGAAAAATTTTCTAAGCCTATAAACCTTAGTCCAACTACGACTTTCCTTCATTCCTTGCTTCATATAGCCATTATTCACTTCCACTCGGAAAACCTTCCCAAGAAGCATTGATATTTGCTGCCATCTCAAGCCATTCAAAACTTTCTTATTGATAAACGTGGTGAATGATAAACACTTTTCATTCATCTCAGCCAATCTGTATCCCAAGTGCTCCTCAACAATCCTTACTATAAAAAATGGGTATGGGAGATAAAACTCCATTAAATTCCACCTTTTCACTTTTCTGCTCACAATTTTATGTATCAAAATCATATTGGCCAATATCAATACCAGAACTGGCACCCAATAGCCTTTAAGCATGTAATATATTATCTTGATCATTGAATGGCCTCTCCAACTCATCCTATGATTTTGACATACTTGAGAAACAATCACACAATCCACATATAGCAAGTCCGGTCTCAAAAGATAGTTGTCCACACTTTTGTCTCTTTATTTCGGAATATATATGGCATAAATTTCCTCGATCATATCCGCATCCGAGAGTGTCCAATCCGATAGGACTGTTTTGAACTTCTTGCTCAAGTGTTTCGGACACCAAAGTGGTATATTCCATGTTTTCGCAATCAATTCTACATCCACCACTATAGGGTTGCTCCTCTCATCTACTCGGACTTGCACCACCTCATATCCTTCTGGTCCTTCAATCTTCATCCGTTCATAGAATTACCGAACCCACTTTGGATACACATTCAATCTGGCTGACCTCTCTAAATTTCCTAATCCTCTTTCATATAGGAATCTCAACCCGAATGCTATCAACGAAATTTTCATTCTATCCGAAAGAAACATCAGTTTGTAGTGCAACTTACACTTCATGAACGAACACGGTGTGGTTTTTTTACTTAATGCACTCGTGGATCCCATATTTGTGCTCTCCTCATCCGACTCCATATTCCTCTCTCTCATACTTCTAATCTCCGAAGAAACACTATCAAGGATCTCCTCTGGATCAGATTCGATCTCATAATCACTAACTATCAAAGGCTCACCCTCGGGATGGTAAGAAGAAGAAGAAGGAATATAATAAGAAAAAGAATAAAACATCTTTGTAACACCCCACTCCAGCACTTGGTATGATATTATCCACTTTAGGCCCAACCCGCACGGTTTTATTTTTGGGCTCTTCCCAAAATGCCTCATACTAATTAGAGACAACACTGCACATATAAGCACATCCCCAGACCTATACCCGGGCAATGTGGGACATCACAATCACCCCCTTTTGGTACCCAGTGTCCTCACTAGTATTATCCACGGGCTTGTGCACGCTCCCACACTCAATTTCGGCCGGGCTCTAGCTCTGATACCAATTGTAATACCCCGCTCCAACACTTGGTACGATATTATCCTCTTTGGGCCCGACCCACACGGTTTTGTTTTTGGGTTCCTCCTAGAAGGCTTCATACCAATTGGAGACAACACTGCACATATAAGCACATCCCTAGACCTATACCCGGGCGATGTGGTATCCCAGTGAAGGTTTCAGTGGTTATGGGTGGGGACAAACTACCTTACCTTCAAAGATCCGTAGTTTCCTGTGATTGGCAGGCTATTACTGTCGGTTCATTCAGGATTTCTCCAAGATAGCCAGCCCGCTCACCCACTTGACTAGAAAGGGTGTATCATTTGTTTGGGATGATCACTGTCAGAAAGTTTTCTATGAACTGAAGACTAAATTGACATCCACACCTGTTCTAGCCACTCCACAGAGTGGGTTGAGGCTCAACAGGCAGAATAACAGTGTAGGGATAGAGTTACAGAGTTAACATCATGGGAGATTCCATTTTACTTAGTTGGTTCAGATAGGGTTTGAGGTACAAAGGTCGATTAGTTGTTCCTCCTAACGATGACTTGAGGAGAGATGTGATGAGAGAGGCTTATAACTCTCCATTTGCAGTGCATTCAGGAGGGGATAAAATGTACCAGAATATAAAACACCAGTTTTGGTGGGCTGGTATGAAGAGAGACATAACCATTTTTATCTCCAAGTGTAGCGGGTCGATCACCAGAAACCACCGGGAACATCGCAGTCACTTCCGGTGATGGAGTGGAAATGGGAAAGTATTTCTATGGATTTCATTGAGGGATTATCCACCTCATATCAGAACCATTACTCTATTTGGGTGATAGTTGATAGACTTACAAAGTCTTCCCATTTTTACCTGTTTGTTCATATTACACATTGGAGCAATATGCGAAGCTTTACATTGCAGAGATAGTGAAGCTTCATAGGATTTCATTGTCTATTGTATCAGATAGAGATCGAAACTTTGTATTTGGGTTTTGGGCGAGCTTTCAGCAGGCCTTGGGTACAGAGTTGCATCTTAGTGCAGTTTATCACCCACAGACATATGGTTAAATTGAGAGAGTTAACCAGATTTTGGAGGATATGCTTCGAGCTTATGTTATTGATTTCAAAGGCAATTAGGAATTTTATTTGCCACTTTCAGAGTTTGCCTATAACAATAGTTATCAAAAGACTATTGGTATGACACCATTGGAGGCATTGTACGGTCGACAATATAGATCTCCAGTATATTGGCTTGAGGTTGGAGAGAGTAGATTATTGGGTCCGAAGTTCATCAAGGACACCTATCATGCCCCAAATTTCCTAGGACTCTGAAACACGAGCCTAAGAGTTAAGGGAGTGATGCAGAAGTGAAAAGAAATAAACAAAATATAACATATAGTCGTTAAACATCCATACAAAGGTAAACTAGTCATTTTACATCTTAAGGATACCAACAATATCACTCGGGATCGAAAAGAAAGTGAAATGCCTCAAATGACACCTTAAACGAATCATTTGAACTCCATGTTCACCCAAGGGTAAAATAGTCATTTCATGGATAAAATATTAATTTCCAAGTTCAACTACAAAATTTGGACCTAACACAAGCCATAGGAACAAATGGGACCAATTTGGAGGTGCGAGGTGAGAGAAATGAATTTTTAAAAATTGGATGTCGCTAAGGAAAAATCTAACCAAAGCTGAGGCTGGCGACATGTCGCCAAGGTGCCTTCGACTTTTTAAAAATGCTGAGGCTGACGACATGTCGCCCTTAGCGAGATGTTGCCAAGGTACCTTCGACTTTCAATAGTAAAACCACCAAAAAAATATGCATATTCGCAACAAGCCTTCGTTATTGAAACCACCGGTCCCGAAAATTCACAAATACTATAAAAGTGAGTTTTTCAATCATGGATTTCAAAATTAATTACCAAACCTCGGAAAACGCGTAAAATGCAAACTTTGAATAAAAGTGATTCTTTAAAATATTGTAAAACTATCTGTCTTGCCCCCGGTCTCCGTTTTAACTACCGCCGGTTTCTAAAAGTCGAAATATTTATAAAAATGAGTTTAAAACCATTTATAAAACAAGAGAATTTATCGGGGCTCAGGGGTGGGCGAAAACGGGTTTTTTCATTCAAAACTAAAAGGGTTTGTTTGAAAACTTAGAAAAATGCCGTTTTCGGCCAAACTCATAAAGACCACAATAAATAGCTATAATCCGCATCACAAGTCAAAATGAAAGGATTCGAAGTCTACATTTGAGCGCACTAACGCGAACATGTCACAGTTTTATCAAAATACATAGTTTTACATTTTCGGCACCGAAGTACAACAAAAGAATAAAATCCACGTGCATAGCACTCCAAGGGACATACATAAAATGTAAACTATTCGGCTAACATGCTAACCGACAAAAGAAAGTTTTTAAACATTTGATTACAAATTCACCAAAAGAGAAGCATGTGTATACATATATATTACACTAATGCTCTATAAAAGTAATACGGTCCACCACCCATACTCAAAAGGGCGGACAAAGTGTCACACACCCACGGAGAGACTACGAAACTCTCCCAACGGGATCCTCACCTGAAAAAGATATAAAGTCGTGGGGTGAGCTCACTAGCCCAGTAGAGGAAGCGTCATTGCTTCAATCTCGGTAATCCAAGTGGTACAACCCACCTAAGGCACATGCTACTAATCCTAGATTTGTCTCTTGTCCCACATGGCTCCCACGCCAATCCGAAACCCCATCGAAGCAATAACCAATTTCCCAACATGCTCATATCATAATCATCCATAAATATAACATGATTCAACACAAATATCACAATTACATATAAGAAAATTTATGTGCAATGTGACTCAACATTACTCATAGTACACACGCACCACCACACACCCTAACTCTAAGGGTCAATGGGATCATTCTCTAACCATTCACTTTTGAGGATATAAGCTCATGGAGGAAGGTAGAGTGTCGTACCGATCATTCCTTGAGGTATGCACTCTCAATGTGGAATATCGTAAACACGAACACGGTCGTGAAAATAGGATTTGGATAAGTCCTCCCTTTACGGTCTCTGTTTCTCAGAAGACTAGTTCCGTTGGAGTGAGAAACACCACCTGGCCAGTTGATACGACGATCCGACACACAATAACTCACATATAGTTACGTGACCGACATAGACCAACACAAATGTACTCACACGACAAGGTGTACTTATATGCAAAATTCTCAATTTAGTCACGTCTCATCATAATACAAAGTTTATCTCGTTATGCAATATATTATGTCCAACTTATCAATATGCTCATAATCTCACATTTATAAGCAATAACAACAAACATTTATATCACACAATCATGCTTTCAAGGGCCTAGTTCACTGTCTAAGTTATGAAGACTCAACTCGCATATATATATATATATATATATATATATATATATATATATATATATATATACGACATATATACACATAGACGTACACACCCTCATACAAAGACTAAAATCACTTGTTTTTCCCTACCTCAATCCAAGCAAGCTAACACAGGGATGCCAAAAGAGGTCCAAGCCAAGATACCAATTCAATTGATCAATAGAAAAACGTCCAAGTAGCAACACACCATTCAATAAACAATAAGATTACAATGGTGTCACAATAAACCAAAATCATTCAAAATTTGCTTCAACCACAAGAATTAGACCAACCCTAATGATAGCAAATTTTAGGGTTTCATGAAAGAATTAACTCAAGAGAATGAAGTTGTGAACTCACCAATGATTTCTTCACAAGATGGGTGTAAAAGTTACCACAAGTGAACCTACTTGATAGATGGAAACTAGGTTCAACCTTCCACAAGAATGCATAAATGGAAGAGAATAATAAATACATGTATAAGGAACTTATGAACTTGAAAGCTAGGGTTCTTGTATACCAAACCCTAGAGTGGAAGAGAGACTTACCCAAAAGTAGCTCAAGAACACCACCCTAAATCACACCAGAAAAGAGAGAAGGAGAGTGCAAAAGTTTGTGTTGAGAGGATGGAAGACATGCAAATGAGAGAAGATACACAAGTGTAGAGATTTTCCACTAACT
Organism: Cornus suecica; assembly: GCA_963922005.1. Classification (NCBI taxonomy): domain Eukaryota; kingdom Viridiplantae; phylum Streptophyta; class Magnoliopsida; order Cornales; family Cornaceae; genus Cornus; species Cornus suecica. The sequence continues at coordinate 26,035,681 of OY998241.1, forward strand.
CTCCTCTAGTCCAAAGGTTGCGAATAAAGTAAGGAAAATGAGAGAATGATCCGGAAATGAAGTCTTGCACATGAAAGACCAAGAATAATGCATTCATGCATTTGTGTGTCTTCCAAACAAGGCCCTATGATCCAAGGGTTGAGAATAGAGATGGAAGAAGACTTGAAATCAATGGTGGAGAATTAGACAACACTCCAAAGTGTGAAAAGACCAAATCCCTCTCAACTTAGGATTAATTACAAGAGTGCCATCATGACTCTCAATTACCCTTTTACCCCATATCTTCCTCTTTATTTACCACCATACCACTCATACACCAACACTTAGCTAAATCTCTACAATTTTCACTAAGTCTTCTTAATATGAAAATACCAATTTACACTTTGGTCATTTATTTCCCGAAATCATTTTCAACACTTTTCATTATTCTCAAAATAAAAATACAACATATAACTTACAAATTTAATCTCAAATAAATCATGTAAGTCATGCTAAGTACATAAACACATTAAACACATAATCACATAAACACTTAATTGTTAATAAATTTTTTAATTAGAACGTAAAAATACCGGACGTTACAACCTCCACACCTAAGGAGATTTCGTCCTCGAAATCAAGACGTACCTATAGTAGAAAACAAGTCCGGATATTTTTCCCAAACTTTACGCTCACGCTTCCAAGTCGCCTCCTCGACTCCGAGATGGTGCTATAAGACCTTAACTAATAGGATGGTTTTGCCTTGCAAAACCTGCTATCGTGCATCCAAGATCCTCATGGGCCGCTCCTCGTAGGATACGTCCTCAACAACATCGACATCCACCCAACTCAAGATATGAGATGGATTCGGCTCGTACTTGGAAAGCATAGAGACATGAAAAATATTATGAACCCGTGACAAATCTGGTGGCAACGCTAAACGGTGCGCCACCTCATCGATACGGTCTAGAATCTCGAAGGGCCCAATAAATTGTGGTGAAAGCTTGCCACTCTTCTAGAACAACATTAAGCCCTTTCGAGGTGAGACTTTCAAAAATACATGATCACCGGCCTAAAAGAACAAAGGACGCATATGCTAATCCGCATAGTTTTTCTGTCGGTTCTGTGCCATAACCAAATGTTGTTGAGCAATCTTAATCTTCTCGGTCACTTCATGAATCATATTGGGTCATAAAAGTGCGACATCACCAACCTCGACCCAATAAGTCGGTGAATGACACTGTCTACTATACAACGCCTTAAAAGGTGCCATCTGAATACTGGCCTAATAACTATTGTTGTACGCGAACTCCACCAAATGAAGATGATCCTCCCAACTGCCTCTGAAATCAATAACACAAACACGAGAGGGCTTATCCTACATCCAAAACACAAAGTAATACTAAAGGTATAAACAGTCACTACTCATACTCCTATGACTATGATGGCCATGCCTCAAATCCGTGCGCTACATTCACTTCAGTAAAGAAGATCAAATCTTTAATCTCAAGAGTACCAATAAGATACACTACCTAGCGAAACATATGCCAAGGCCATAAATCAAAGACATTAAATCCTCGAATATCAATGGTTATCCTTGGCTCCATAACTACACCATTTAGTTCCCAATTGCAACCACTAAAATACTAGACGCATAATCACGATCACAGTCCATAATACATATATAATGACCTCGAATAATTTCTTTACAAGATGAATTGTATGATCATTATAACATTGGTTTCTTGAATTAATCATCCTGAACCTGATAGTGCTCAAAAGTATCAATTTTAAGCCCCTATCTTACTGTTACGTTTTTGCAATCCATTATTTAGTATTTTTTATGTCATTTGTGTGTTTAAGCATGTTTCAGGAGCTTAATGAAGAAATATAGCTAACTTTGGTGAATTAATCAAGTAAACATTCGTTTCTATCCAAGAGGAGAGTCAAAGAGGTATTTCCAAGACAAAAATAGCTTCCGGAAGGTGAAAACGGCATTTTCCGAAGCCGTCACCTAAAGCAAAAAGTATCGTAGAGTTAAGACGGTCATTTTGGCACAATTGCAGGGAAAAGTGATTTTCATGAAGAACCTACGCTTGATCTTATGCTTTTAGACTCAAAAAGTGGCCAGAAAGTGATTTTCTAGGCTTGGAGCGTGATGAACAGTGTTTTCAGCACAAATTTTTAGTCAACTTCAGGCAGTCATAAGGAAATTTCAGATTCGGGCCAAAATCCGATTTTGACCCAGATTGATCCATTTTGACCCGGATGACTTTAAGTTCGACCCCAACACCTCAATACATATAATATACACATATTATACATCATATATTAGGGTTTTGCTTGGTTGGATGTGAAATTACGAAAAAGGGTAATCCTATTTCACAAGTTAGGGTTTTCCTTGACTTTGTCTATAAATACCAAGCTTTGCTACAGATCTAAGGGACTTCTCTCCACAAATTTTGGGGGGGACTTACCTCCGCATAATTTCAGAACTTCTATTCACATATCATTCAAAGGGAGGAGCCATTCAAGACCTAGAGATTAGGAGAAGATGACCGTGGAGGGTATTTTTACATCAATGATGCAGTCACCTTCTACCATGAACAACTAATTTGGTATCTAGGGTTTTCTAGTAAAACCCTAACCAAATAATGTAGTTCTTTTATTTGTTTTAATTGTAACGAGGGGAAATTGTGACCATACTATGATGATTGTAGTAGATGAAAGACCTTTTTTATTCTTAATACAAGTTTATATATTTATTCTGATTCTTGTCTTAGATTGAATGAATATATTTATCTTACACAATCATGGTTATTCACTATGGGCTGGAACTCGGATGCTTAACTTATGATTTTCTACACAATGGTGGTAATAAAACTTGAAACCCTAAGTTGACACAGGCCATGCCTTGGCAATTTAATATAGACATGCTTCAATTTATTTTCATGCATTAGGAGTAGATTAGAGTAATTTAATTGGCATGTACTAGTTAGTTCAGTCATGAGATGGGTTGTCGCAATCCGGTTGAAGGTAATCATTTTTTGGGTCGTATTTAGCTATTTGCGGTACAACCTGATTCACAGTTTTGGATCACCCTCTTGTAATTGAGAGAATTGAGAATTATATTATGTGGTTAGTGGTGGAGTATGGAAACCCTAGATTTTATTTCTATTGTTCTTGTCTTAATCTATCTTTACTTGCTTTCTTAGTTAATTAATTTCAAAACGACAAACTATATTTTTTCTAGAAATTTAAGAATATTATTTTACGAGAATTCATAATACGACTTAGTCTCTGTGGGATCGATAACCTTTCATAAGCTAAAGTATACTACAATACGATTCGTGCACCTGCGATAGGTAAAACCTAAGCCATCATAAGAGGCCATTTTTAACACATATTTTTAGCACACCCCGACGGACATTAGAACCCCAAATTCTCAACTGGTTCAGTTAACACACGCTATATCATAATGCCAGGGGGTACACTTTGCATCTCCAAGGCCCAATCACAATTTAAACCTCGATCACAACCCACAGTCTTGTGGATAAGCTACGGTCAAACCTCAATTACTCAAGTTGCCAATCTATAAAAAAATATAGTAGTCTCCCAAGAAGGCATCTCAATCCAATCCTTTAATTAGCAGTTCTATGACAATTGTACCTCAACACAATTCATTAATTTACATACCGCATGCAACATTTCCTCTAAGGTTCTAAAAAACTTAGATGTTACCACAGACTATAGTACATCATATCTTACAACTCATTCTCTCGTGTCAATAAAATTCATTGCTCAGTGAAAACTAACTGTTTTCAAGTCAAGTCCCCAACTCTAGAATCGAATGGTAGGACTAATCCTGCCATAAACCACATATTAAAAGGAACACAAGTCGCATGACACTAAGAATCCTTTAATAGAAAATCAGGGTAACTAAAATGCACATCGACGAAGTTCTTAATTCTCAATGAAAATAAATTATACTTTCCTCGTATCATAAACACAGTCAAATAAAATAGCTAAACACTAAGTACGAATCAACCTCAACTTACATAACGAGGGACACCGCCGAAACCTATAAAAGTACACAAACTACTCAACCACAAAGTGAGAACAATTGTATTCTAAGTACGTGATGAAGGGAAAAGAAGAAACACGACAGCTCAATACTCACGTGAAGACCTAGACATGGTCAACGATGTAAAAGACCAAGGCAATTCACCACAGTAACTCGGCACTGCCAATGCCCACACTGTCACTCAACACCCGACACATCAAGTGTTGACAGAAGAACTCACTCTCAATTAGACTCCATGAACTCTAGTGATCAACCACTAATGAACCTCAAGGTTACAAGTCATACCTCCTTTCGAATAGAAACCGCATTACCTACCACACATTGCCAATAACAACTTACTAAATCCACAATCTCCTCGTGACAGATAACCACACTCCTAGTCTATTCCTCAAATCATGCTTCGATAATTAACACTTTCATATCCTAGTTAATAATCATGCCTTAAATGAATCACAAAATTTATCTCTGAGATCAAAAGTTTACATGGCAATGATTAGCTACAACACTACAAAAATTCACATCAAAATCTCCAATCAAAATCGTCACTAATAAGTGAGTTTAAACATACCCTAATTTAACCATTATCAAATAGCTAATAATCATTCCTCGAACACCATTAGTACTGAAATTACCTAGACGATCAATGAAAACAGCTTAGAGGGGGGGGGGGGGGGTGAATAGGCTTTTTGTCAATTTAAAAAATAATTAAAATTATCTAGCAAAAATTCAATTTTAATTAGTCACAAAACCTTAATTATCAAAACAGATTAATCAAGCAATTATAAATATGAGTGCAGAAAATAAATCATGAGAAGACATAAAGATTTTTACGTGAAAAACCTTAGAAAAACCCCAAGTAAAAACCTCGGATACATTCGGGTATCGATGCACTATGAATCAGAGAATTTGTATAGACTCTATGAAAACAAAACTTACAACCGCTGTAATTTTCTATTCTTCACTTAACGTCTAAAAGTCTAGATCCACTCGCGCTCCACGAAGCTCTCACTTCGATCTCCATACTCTAACGACTCTGCTTCTCAGCATATCAAATAACCACGAAGCCTCCTGCTCCGATCTCCACACTCAGACGGCTCTGTTTCTCAACAGATTAAAGCAACCATGTTGTAATCAGCGGTGTGTTGATTTTTCAGAATCTATGTCATTTAATTGTGCATAAGATCGTCGATGTAGAAGCACAATTGAATAAACCCTAAACAAGATAGAACTAGAAGATATAGAATCACTCAATATTTTTCTCTCTATATGTTTGTAGAAGAATATGAATATGTAGAAAACTTGCAGAGATCTCTCAAAGGCTGCCTCATATGTGTAAAAGACCTTGGTATTTATAAGCAATGTAAAATAAAAACCATAATATTTTCCTTTTTCATAATTTCACACCTAAAAGCCCTAACACCCTATATTATGGTGTATATAATGTATATATCACGTATATCAAGGTGTAAAGTCGCAGCCGCCTCAAGAGAAAACAAATCGGGGTCAAATCTGGAATTTCATAATTTTTCCACGCAGATTACCCTATGCTTCAAGCGTAGGCTAGGCTTTTAATTACGTATGTGCCTATGCTTGAAGCATTGGCTAGGCACATGCGTAATTAAATTGGCATGCGTAGCAAATGCGTTGAAATAACATTTTCTAGTCACTTTTAGCTACCGGATGCATATGCCATGTGTAGCAAAACCCTCAGAACCAACTTTTCTCAGGACTAATGTCATTTCAACCCTCTCGACTCACTTGTAATGATTCTTTAAGTTGCGGTTTGAAAAAACTGACATTTCAGTTCTCCGAGAAACACTTTTTACTCAAACTTGCTTTCTCTTCAATTTTCTTGTATTCTACACTTTTTTAGCCTTGATCTGAATTTGACGAAGCTTGACAACACCTATTAAACCTTCTCAACTCCACGATTCACTCAACATGGTTATTGTCTAGAACATGCCAAACACAAATAATATTGTAAATGTGGAAATAAAATATCAGTTTGTCCTCATGACGATCTTCCAATTCTGCAACCACAACACTAAACAAAATACCATGAAAAACAAGTGTGAAAAACAGATATGCTCAATATTGGTCATTTTTCGCCTCTATCTTGCGTTTGTTATGTCTTTATATTACGTTACTTGGTATTTTTATCCTGTTTATGTGTGTAAGCATGTTTCAGGAGCTTAATGAAGAAACAAAGCTAATCTTGATGAATTAATTGAGTTCGTGTTCATTTCTATCTCAAGAAAGGAATCAAAAGGTGTGCCAGAGCAAAGAAGAGATACTAGAGGGAAAAATGGTCATTTCCCAACATCATTATCTCATCAGAAGGGCAAAAATGTCATTTTCAAACATTATTACTTCACCGAAAAGCATCGGGAGTCAAAGGTGACCATTCTAGCTCAAATATGAGAAGACGAGTTTTTAAGCAAAAGATGCATCATACCTTACGTCGTCAGAGAGAAAAAGAGACAGATTGGACCTGAGCTACGCTCTTAAGCTACGTTGTGGTTTGGACCCTATGCCCTATACCTACGCCCAAGCGTAGGTCAGGAGCGTAGGTCCCACCTTGTGGTCATGTGATCCCTTCATGTACTGAGGCTGTTTCGAAGTTATTTCAGAATTTTCTAGTTTTATCCCTACTTCGATATTTCAAGTGATCGATGATTCCAGATCTCTACATACAGGCTTATACACATATTTACATGATATTTTATAGAGATTATTGATGTATAATGAAATTACAGAAAAGGGCAACCATTAGGGTTTTCCTTACTTGTCTATAAATATGAAAGGGTTAGGTTTAGGTTTTGGAGTGGAGTTTTTGGAGTTGGTATTTGGAGGTGGTTCACACACGTTCATTCATAGAGTTCTTCCATTGAAGAGAACCACCATTAAAAGACCTAGAGATCCAGAGAAGAAGGCCATGTAGAGCGTTTCTACACCGACAATGGAGATTCTCTCAGCCATGATAAACTAATTCGGTATCTAGGGTTTTCTCGTAAAACCCTAGCCAAGTAATGTAGTTCTAATTTTATATTTAATTGTAGATAGGGGAAACTGTGACTATACTGTGATGATTGTGTTAGATGAGAGACCGTTTTTATTCGTGATACAAGTTTATATATTTGAATTGATTCTTGTCTTAAAATTTTCGAATATATTTATCTTACACAATCATAATTATTCACTATGGGCTAGAACTCAGATGCTTAATCTGTGATTTTCTGCACAATGGTGGTCATAAAACTCAAAACCCTAGGTTAACACTGGCCATGCCCTGACAAACTGATATAGACTTGCTTTAGTTTAATTTACTTCTTTAATTTACTTTCCTGCATTTACTTTCTGTTAGTAGTTGACATGCACTAATCAGTTTAGTCTTGAGATGGGTTGTCGCGATCCGGTAGAGAGTAATCCTTTTTGGGGTCAAACTACTAGCGCGGTGCGACTTGATTCACAGTCAATGGATCGCCCTCATGCAATTGAAATAGAATTTGGACTATATTATGCGGTTAGTGGTGGAGTGATGAAACCCTAGTTTTCTCTCTCTCTGAATCAAAAAAATTATTTATCATTATTTTTTGTTTTGTTTTCATTAATATTAGATAATTCACAAAATCGAACTCTTTTCAGAAAACTATAATTCAGTGTTTTTAAACTATTAAAGTGAACAATCCCCATCTCTGTGGATCGATATTCCCCTACTCAAGCAAAACTATATACAATTGATCTGTGCGCTTGCAGAAGGGTAAAACCTAAAGTGTCGTTAAGGTGTCATTTTTAACCACATATTTTGCACACACTTGACGCCCATCAAGAATCCAATATAATGATCATAAGAATAACGTAACATTAATGCAAGCATAATGATCATCAATGTATGAAAATACTTCTTCCCCCTCTGAGAATATACTCCCTCTTACTCAAAACTTCTCTCTCTTAACCAAACCAATGTCTCCCCCTTACTAAATACATCTCCCCCTTTTTGTCACTGAAATGACAAGCAAAGATATATCAATCTAAACATAGGAAAAAAATAACAGAGGAGATTCTAGAGAATCTAAGTCAAGCATTAAATACGAAGATAAAGTACTCTATAAGATTATATCCAGATTCTCAGGTAACAAAAATCTCTACAATGCATGACCCTATTACTAAATGCATGAATGCAAAATGTCATGAATAAAAAAAAAACAAAAAAATGTATTTTGAAATATGTGAGCAAGACAGTAGAAACAACAAGCTAATCATTTAACACATCATATTCTCAGATCTAACTCAACCATTATACACATGGTAATGAAGAAAATCAGCACACATACCTTGTAGACTCAAGAATGCACAAGGGAAGTTTTACAAATATATATATAAATAAAAATTCTCATGTGCAAGTACTAATGTAAGATGAAAACAATACACACTAATTTTGATAATCTCCCCATCAACCGTGATGATAATTCAGTCCAAGATCCAAACTAGAAGTCAAATCATTAACTTGGACCTTATTGCTTGATAAAAAAAACAACTTTCTATTTTCTCTTTGACACATAATTTATTATTTTCAACCTTTTCACCTTATCCTTTTTTGTCTTTCTAGGCTCCGTACTTTCCAGTGAGGATTTTTAGTCCCGACCAACTGGGTCCCGTGCTTTTTCCTTGGGATTTATATTCATTAGTCTTCTTCCATTTTTACGCGAACACTCTGTTACTTTGTGGTAGGAGGCCCGATTACTCAAATTGAAGAACTACTTTTTGCATTTCTATATTTTAAACATTTTATCATTTTTGCTTTTTCCAACATTACCACAACATTCATAAGCATGAAAAAGGTATATCAAAACATATTTAAGAACACTTTCGAGTATTGTTTATTTATGGCATGTTCTAGACAATAATCATGTTGAGTGTTAGATAGGTTGTTTTGGTCTCAACGATATTTACAAGCTTCGACAAAGGAAAATCAAGCATTGAAATAGTGAAGAATACAAGTGAAGTGTAAAAGTGAGTGTATAGAGTAAAAATGTCTCCCGGAGGGCCAAAATATCATTTTCCAAAGCCGTCAATTCAAGCAAAAAGTCTTGAGAAGTCAAGAGAGTCATTTTGGCACAGTTGCGGAGAAAAGTGATTTTCATAAAAAATGCTACACTCAAGCCTACATTTACAAAAGCAAAAAGTGGCCAGAAAGTGAGTTTCTATGCTTAGCCTACGCCTAAGCCTACACTCAAAGCTTCGGTGCGAAATGCTACAGTGATTTCAACAAATTTTTCAGTCAACTTCGGGAGCTCATGCCTTGATCAACAATGGTCCAAATGAAGTGATTCTTGAGCTTAACATCAAGAGCTTGAAGTCAGATTTCCAAAATTCTATTGTACGTATCAATCCAATGTGTATAGATCCAGATATGATCAAAAGAGTGAGAGCTGTATTGCAGAAAAAGCTTGAAATTTCAAAATCGGGCTAAAATTTTATTTTGACTCAGATTGATCTGTGTTGACCCAGATGACCTTGAATTAGACCCAAACACCTATAAGTAATTGCATATCACATATTATACATTATATTGAAGGGTTTGACTTAGTTGAATGTGAAATTACATAAAACGGTAAGGTTAGGGTTTTTTCTTGACTTTGTTTATAAATACCCAGGCCTACAACAGATGAGGCTACGTCTTTGCGAGATCTCTACAAGTTTTTTACTGATTCATATTCTTTTATAGAGATATATGGTGAGAAAAGATCATTAAGTGATTCTATATCTTCTAGTTCTTTCTTGGTTAGGGTTTGTTCAATTGTGCTTCTACATCGATGATCTTATGTACAATTGAATGACCTAGATTTTAGAAAAATTTACACACCACCTTGTGCAATGTGGTTGCTTAGATATGTTCAAGAAATAGAGCCGTATGAGTGCGGAGATCGGAGCAGAAGGCTTCGTAGTGATTTAATCCATTGAGAAGCGGAGCCATCAGAGTACGGAGCAGAGCGAGAAGCTTCGTTGAGCGAGAGTGATTCAAGTTCGTCAGACGTCTAGTGGAGAAATGCCGATCTGGAGGGATTTGTAAGTCTAAAGCTTTATAGATTTTGTGTAATCTTTGATACATAGTGCATCGATACCCGAGCGTATCCGTGGTTTTTACTTGAAGTCTTTCCAAGATTTTCCACGTAAAAATATCGTGTGTCTCTATTGATTTATATTCTGCACTTAAATTATTCTTTGCATGATTTATCTTGATAGAGTATTGGATTAAAATTGACTTTTTTGCAATTATTATTAATTTGTTAATAAATCCATAAATAGCTTATTCACCCCACTTTAGGCTATTTTCATTAATCGTCTAGGTAATTTCAATTGGTATCAGAGCGTGGTTGCCCTATTTTAGGTTAAATACCTAGGGTTAGATCTTGAACTTAGACGATGGAATTTCTTCGTGAACGAGGTTTCCTTGATAGCCCCCTATAGTTGATAGGTTAAATAATGAGGGTGATGATGATTGTGATAATTCACTTCAAACTAAGTACAATAAATTGCATGATAAGTACACTCATCTTAGCAAAGTTTTCTCAAAATCTATTGGTAGATTTAAAAGTGTTGAGAAGGAAAAAGAATCCTTAAGAGAAGAATTAACCAGCATTACTCATGACTTTAATCAACACATGACTGATAAGTCTGGATGGATTGAAAAGTTGAAAAAGTCTGAAAAAAAAGGAAGGAGGTTTTAAAGAGTGTAGAAGATCTCAATAAGGAACTAATAGCTGTAAGATCTAATTTGATTGAGAAATCTATGAAGATTGGAAATTTGGAGAAGAATTTGGAAGATGCTAACTTAATTATAAATAGATGGTCTAGTGGAACTAATAAGCTTGATCATATGCTGAATGTAGGTAAATCTGTGAAAAAAACTAAAGCTTTGGGGTTTGTAGGAACACCGAGTAATCATAATGTCATTCCCAAAACTATATTTGTTAAGGGATCTCATGAATAATTGAGTTCTTCTCAAGGTAAGTCTGATAGGAATTTTAATGCTCAATCTTATGTCAGAAAACCTGTTGAAAGAAGGGTTCTTTTTACCTATAAGGGTTCGAATAATGGTTTTCAAAAGTTTGTCCCAATATGCCATCATTGTGGAGTGAAAGGTCACATTCGACCTTTTGTTCAAAGTTAAAAGAAAAGACTTTGAAATCTAAGAGGAAATCTAGAACTCAGAAAAGACTCAATATTGAAGATCAAATTAGGGTTTTGAGTAAAGATATAAAGAATTTGTCTAACCATGCAAGTAAAACACCTAAGATTAGATAAGCATGGGTTAGAAAAGGTGAGCTACATTATTGTGATGCTCATACATGGGTTAGAAAATGTGAGCTACATTATTGTAAGGCTCATACTGAACTTAGAGCATATGACTCTAGTTCCATGTGTTTAGATAGTAAATTCTCTAGGCACATGATAGGAGATAAGTCAGTGGTTGATAATCTCAAGGATAGTGATAGTAAGAATAGTTATTTTAATGAAAAGAAAAAGTCTAAAGGTTTAGGAAAATGCACCATTGTTGCTTCTAGTCTACCTAGACGAGAACATGTTGATTGTGATAAGGGTCGAAAGGCTAATTTGCTTAGCATTAGCCAGATATGCAATGATTATCAATATGTCAATTTCCGTCATGATAAATGCATTATTAATGACTCTTTTAGAAATTGTCTTATGGAAGGTGTACATACATCTGATAATCAATATTGCATATTTCCTAAATTTTGTACTGAGAAAGGTCTTGAGTTTATATCCACAACTTCTCAGTCAACAGACATCTCTACAAAACCATTAGATTTTCAAAAGCATGTGCATCTTAGAAAATCTAGTGGCATGTTATCATTAGGATAGATGTTTTCATATGTATCATTCTAGGAATATCATTAGCCAGATATGCAATGATTATCAATATGTCAATTTTTGTCGTGATAAATACTTTATTATTGACTCTTTTGGAAATTGTCTTATGGAAGGTGTACGTATATCTGATAATCGTTATCATATATTTCCTAAATTTTGTATTGAGAAAGGTCTTGTGTTTATATCCACAGCTTCTCAGTCAACAGACATCTCTACAAAACCATTAGATTTTCAAAAGCATGTGCATCTTAGAAAATCTAGTGGCATGTTATCATTAGGATCGATGTCTTCATATGTATCATTCTAGGAATATCTTGCATTATATTTTATCCTAGAATTAACACATTATCATGCATTTTGTATTATTTGTATGTTTATTTATTTTATATGCATCATGTTTTGCAACTAATAGGATTGATCTTGCATGCATTATTATGACAAAAATGATAAAACATTTATATAAAAAAATTTCTTAGCATGTTGAGTTTGGCTAAGGGTACAAATGGTTGTCATATTTCACTCAATTCTCATATTTAATTTTCTTATTATGCTTATGGGAATTGAAGTTGTTAGTATGACCTGAGGTTATGAGTTATTCACTTGACATGTTTAAGTATTACTTTTGGAATTCATCAACTTTGGGTGCTTGTTTTACTTCGGAGATGATTGTAATATTTGTTGAAACTTTTAGTCTTTTTCATCTAATCCAAAGTGATATGTAAGTTCATAAGCAATGCTAGATTGATCTATGTTTTTAAATACCTTTTGCATGCTTATGAATGTTGTGGTGATGTTGAAAAGAGGAAAGAATGAGATGGTTAACATATATAAATACAAAAGGTAGTTCTTTGATTTGAGTAACTGGGCCTCTTGCCTCAGTAAGCATTGAGTGTTCGCGTAAAAAGGGGAGAAGACTAATGAACATAAATCCCATGGAAGAAGCTCGGGCCCAGTTGGTCGGGACTAAAAATCCTCGCTGGAAAGTCTGGAGCTTAGAAAGATAAATAGGGATATAGTGAAAAGGTTGAAAAAATTAAATTGTGTTTTCTTTATTTAGCAATAAGGTTTGAGCTAAAGATTTGACTTCTAGTTTGAGTTTTGAACTAAAGTATCATCACGATTAGTGAGGAGATTATTTGAATTAACACGTATTGCTTTCATCTTAGTTGGTTGCTTGCACCTAAATATTTTTCATATATGCAAATGCTATGTAAAGCTTGTTTTGTGATTGCTTATAATTACAGGGTATGTGTGCTAATTTTCTTCACTATCATGTGTATAATAGTTAAGTCAAATATGCGAATATGATGCATTAATGATTAACTCATTGTGTCTACTGCCCTGCTCACATGTTTTTAAGAACAAAATATTCTTTTTGTTTTGCATTTTGCATTCATGCATTAGTCTTAAGTTCATGCATTGTAGAGATTTGTGTTACTTGAGAATCTTGATATAATCTAATAGAGAACTTTATCTTAGTACTTAGTTATTGACTTAGGTTCTCTAGAGTCTCTTCTGTGATCTTTTCCTATGTTTTTCACCTTGAGTTTTTCCCTTGTTTCTCTCACGTGCTTTGGTTGTTTTTATTGTTCCTTGTCATTTCAGTGACAAAAATGGGGAGAAATATTGAGTAAGGGAGGGGGGGAGGGGGGGTAATGGTTTTAGGGGAAGATGTATTTAGTAAGGGGGATAAATTATTTAGTTAATAGGGAGAAGTTTTTAGTAAAGGGGAGTATATTCTCAAGGGGAGAAAGAGTACATTTGATGATCATTATGCTTGCATTGTTGTTATGTTTTTCTTATGATCATTTTATATCTGTTTTCCACACTTGCGTTTAATGATTTGTTCAGTGTTGTGGTTATAGGATTAGTAGACCGTCATGAAAGCAATGTGACAGTTTATATCTATGTTTGTCGGTGTGTGTTCATAGGTATAAATGTTATGTTGTTATTTGTGAGGCTATATTATAAAACATGGTTTTGTCTCAGAAATGCCAAGGGGGAGATTATAAGAACACTTTTGAGTATTATTTATTTATGGCATGTTCTAGACAATAACCATGTTAAGTGTTAGATAGGTCGTTTTGGTCTGAACGATATTTACAAGCTTCAACAAAGGGAAATCAAGCATTGAAGTAGTGAAGAATACAAGTGAAATGTAAAAGGGAGTGTATTGAATAAAAATATCTCCCGGATGGGAAAAATGGCATTTTCCAAAGCTGTCAATTCAAGCCAAAAGTCTCGGGGAGTCAAGAGGGTCATTTTGGCATAGTTGCGGAGAAAAGTGATTTTCATAAAAAAACCTACGCTCGAGCCTACACTTACAGAAGCAAAAAGTTGTCAGAGAGTGAGTTTCTACACTTAGCCTATGCCTAAGTATACGCTTAAAGCTTTGGTGCTGAATGCTACAGTGATTTCAGTAAAATTTTCAATCAACTTCGGGAGCTCATATCTCGGTCACAAAAAGTCTAAATGAGGTGCTTCTTTAGCTTAACATCAAGAGATTGAAGTCAGATTTACAAAAAGCTATTACACGCCTCCATCCAATGTGGGTAGCTCCAGATTTGATCAAAATATTGAGAGGTGTCCTGCACAAAAAGTTGCAAATTTCATAATCGGGCTGAAATTTTATTCTGACTCGGATTGATCAGTGTTAAACAGGATGACCTTTCGACCCAAACACCTATAAGCACATGTATATCACATATTATACATTATATTGAAGGGTTTGGATCAGTTGAGTGTGAAGTTACACAAAAGGGTAAGGTTAGGGTTTTTCCTTGACTTTGTCTAAAAATACCAAGGTCTATAACAGATACAAGGTCCAGTATTTTTGTTGTGATGGATAGATATTTTTAGGTATTGAAATTATTATTAAAATTATTAAGTAATATATGCTTACATATGTTATTATAATATAATATATATATACATATATATCTTACATAACACACACACGAACGCACCTCAGCTCCTTCTTCTTCTTCTTCTCCTAGCCGCAACCACACCCCCACCATAATTTTACTCTTTTTTTTATGCTTCCTTTGCATCTGAGGCAAAGAAAGAGAGAGAGAGGGGCAGAAAAGAGGTTACGAGAGAGGGGGTGTTTAGCTGGAGGGAAGAGCTTTGTCGGCGGGGACTGGAGGCGTCGGTTGAAGACAGCAGCGGTGCTGGAGTTGGGCGAGCGTCTCAAGGCCGATACCGGTGGGAGGGGTCGCGACTTTAGTAGGGTCAGCAGCGGTGGGGCAACAGGTCCAGCTGGAGGTTTTGGCACCGGTTTAGTGCCGTTCTGTGCTTCATTTTATGTATCTTTCGAAGGGTAGCTGGGTATCGGTGGCGTGAACATCATATCCAAAATTGGGACGATTTCGTTGAACGGTTTGGCATAGATCGCGATTTCTAGATGAGTTGACTTTTTTCGTTTTCGTGTTGATTTGGTTAACCTAACATTCATGGATTTTAATTTTATTTTAGTATGTTGTTGTAGGTGTCATGGCGATCATTTTGGCATGTCACGGGGTCCGATAGGATTAACGATGCAAAAATCTATTTTTTCGGTGCAGTTCGGAAATCGGTGATGGTTCGTTGTTGTTTTTGTGTACACTTCTAGAGGTAGGGAAACCATTATTTTATTTACGAGTTCACGCACTGTGGGGTGTGTGAAATTATAATTGCGTTATTCGGGAATTGCGATGGCTTGGAACTTTATTTTTAACATGTTTAAATTCGAAAGGGATAAAATACCGTGATTTGATGATTATTTAAAAATAAATAAATAAATTAATTAATTAAATTAATTGGGAAAATAAATGAATAAATAAATTAAATAATTATTATTGAGAGTTGATGTGTTTCGTGCTTATGTGATTTTATCGAGCATTCTACGTGTATTAATTAAATTGATTTGATTATTCAGAAAATATATAATAAAAATGGGTATCATTGAGAGTGATGTGTTTCGTGCTTATACGATTTTAATTGAGCATGTTCCGTATGTATTTCAATTGATTTTAAATTCATGCCTATATACCTAGGGTACTAGGTATAGTATGATGTCATTATGCCATGTCATTACACGAGCATGTAGTCAGTTGGGACTATGAGAGCATGCGTTGCATTGAGCACTAGACGTCGGGATACGACTATCTGGGTGTAGGGGTTTCAGAGTTAGGCCATTCCGCTTATTTGGGACTTCGGAGTTGGACCATCCCACGGTACAATAGGGACTTTGGAATTGGGCCATCCCGCTTGTTCCTAGGACTTCGGAGTTGGGCCATCCTAGATGAGTCACTGTGCATGTGTTTGCCGCACTGGTTGACTGCAGGGTAGCAGAGAGAGTTACGACTGGTTGCGACTCGACACTGCAGTTGTAGTGAGGGTCGACATTGTGAGTGTAGGTAGATGAGGACCTGCATTTCATTCGCATATCATTGCATGATATTTGCTTATTGATATATATATATATATATATATATATATATATATATATATATATATATATATATATATATATATATATATATGTTCTATGATTTTTCTTACTGTTATGGCTAGACTAAAGAGTATTCAGTGTGTCAAGTGGTGGATCTAACGGGTATGTAAACCGAGATGAGATGTGTGTTATTTTCCAGGATGGGATTCAGTTGTGGTTTTGGGAAGAGCCTGTTAGTCTTGCTAGTTAGGGTGGAGTCAGAGGGCATTTCCATACTGAGAGTTGAGCTCATTCCCCTCGTGTTGATTATTTTCAGGATATGAGCTGGACAGGGTTGCATGGAGCTGCTGTGATGTTGTTGGTACGTTTGGACCTGCTTTTACAGTTTTTTATTTTGAGCCAATGTAGGGCTAGTTTATGTTTAGCTTGTTTCTTCCAGGCTGTTGTATTATTCTTTTGGCACCTATGGGTGTGGTGGTCTGTATCTATCACCAGATTGGCATGTACTTTACTTTTCGTTGGCATTGTATTTATTTTATCGGATTGTGGATAATGTTGTGGGGCTCGGATGGTTGGCGGCGTGACGTGTCGTCGATCCCGATCCCTTGTTATCATTGTGGACAAGATGTCTATTGAGTTAGTGTCATGTATGTATATACATGGTGATTTTGGAGTGGACCTTATCCGCCGGAGGGTTCTCGTATAAACGGAACTCTACCTAATTTTTGTTAGATTTTCCAGGTGACGCTCTAGTGATCCTAGATTCCAGTACGGGAGGTCCTGTGGATTTTGGGTGTTACAACAGAGGAGGCTACGTCTTTGAGAGATCTCTACAAGTTTTTTTTATAGATTCATATTCTTCTACAGAGATATATGGTGAGAGAATATTATTGAGTGATTCTATATCTTCTAGTCCTCTATTGGTTAGGATTTGTTCAATTGTGCTTCTACATCGATGATCTTATGTACAATTGAATGACTTAGATTTTGGAAAATTCTACACACCACCTTGTATAACGTGGTTGCTTAGATCTGTTCGAGAAGCAGAGTCTTCTGAGTGCGGAGATCAGAGCAGAAGGCTTCGTGGTGATGTGATCCGTTGAGAAGCGGAGTCGTCAGAGTACGGAGCGAAACGAGAAACTTTGTGGAGCGTGAGTGATTCAAGTTTGTCAGACGTCGAATGGAGAAAGGCTAATCTGGAAGGATTTGTAAGTCTAAAGCTTCATATGGTCTGTGTAATATTTGATTCATAGTGCATCGATACCCGAGCGTATCCATGTTTTTACTTGGAGTCTTTCCTAGGTTTTCCATGTAAAAATATTGTGTGTCTCTATTGCTTTATATTCTGCACTTGGATTATTCTTTGCATGATTTATCTTCATAGAATATTGGATTAAAATTGACTGTTCCACAATTATTATTAATTTGTCAATAAATCCACAAATAGCCTATTCACCCCCCTCTAGGCTATTTTCATTGATTGTCTAGGTAATTTCAGCATAGATCAATCTAGCATAGCTCATGAACTTACATATCACTTTGGGTTAAATGAAAAAGATTTACAGTTTCAGCAGGCATTACGATCATCTTCAAAGTAAAACAAGCACCTAAGATTAAAAAATTTCAATATAAAATAATCATGTCAAGTGAATATTCAAAGAATCTTAGGTTAGGCTGATACCTCTATTTCCCATATACATAATTAGACAAGTAAATATGAGAATATAGTAAAATATGAAACTGTTTGTACTCTAGCCAAGCTCATCATCCCAAAAAAATTATTTTATTGATGATTTATTTTTTAAAAAAAATGCATGCATGAATAAATATAATACGAATGCATGATTATCTATCAATTTTAGGAAAATAATGCAATGTGCTCCTAGAATAATAGATAAGAAGATATCTAATCTAAAGAAATCATACCAATAGATTTCCTAAGACTAACATGCTTTTGAAAATCTAGTGGTTTTGTAAAGATATCTGACAATTGAGAATCTGTTGATATAAGCTCTAGAGACACTATACCATCTTCAACAAGATCTTGAATGAAATGATGTCAAATATCTATATGCTTGGTCCTAGAGTGCTGAACAAGATTTTTAGAAATATTTATTGCACTCGTGTTATCACATAACACAGTCATTGTGCCTTGGGAAAAACCATAACCCTGCAACATCTGACGCATCCACAATACCTGAGTACAACGACTATCAACAGCTATATACTCAGCCTCAACAGTGGAAAGAGAAACACAATTTTACTTCTTGATATGCCAAGCAACTAAGCAATTACCAAGATAAAAACACCCTCCACTAGTACTTTGTATATCATCAACATTACTTACCCAATCAACATAAGAAAAAGATGCAATTTCAGTATTAGTCTCTGATGGATACCATAGTTCATAATTTACTGTCCCTTTAACATACTTGATAATTCTTTTTACCGCAGTAATATGAGACTCCTTAGGACTTGCTTGGTAATGTGCACATAAATCAACACTAAAAGCTATGTCAGGTCGATTGGTAGTCAAGTACAACAAAATCCCAATCATACTCCTATAAAGTGTAGGATAGACATCTTTGCCTTTAGTATCTATGCTAAGCTTGACACTAGTACTTAATGGAGTTTGAGCATCTTTAGCCTTGCAAATGGTTATTTAGAAGGAGTAGCCTGAACATCACAAGCTCGATCATGCGATTCTATAGGATTAGAATTTTCATCATGAACCACGTTGTCCTCTTTACCAACATATGAAGAATCATTCCCTACTTGAAAGAACGACTCACTATCTTCCTCCTTAATAGACATTGGAGACTCATCAACACATGAGTCATCAACCACTACATTGACAGATTCCATCATCGTTTGAGTTCTAAGGTTAAAAACCTTATATGCCCGACTCGTCAATGAATACCCCAGAAATATCCCTTCATCACTCTTAGACTCAAATTTCCCAATGGACTCACGATCTCTAAGAGTATAACATTTTGCTCCAACAACCTTGAAATATTTCACATTCGGTTTATTGCCATTCGACAGTTCATAGGAAGCTTTTAAGGTGCCAGGCCTAAGATAGACTCTATTTAAGGTGTAACAAGTTGTGTTCACCGCCTTAACCCAAAAGTACCTAGGAACCTTCCTACCATGCATCATAAAATTAGCCATCTCTTGAAAAACTCTATTCTTCCTCTCAACCACTCCATTTTGTTATGGAGTATGTGGTGCTGAAAATTCATGTTTTCCTCTTTCATCATAAAAAGTATCAATCCCTGAATTTTCAAACTCCTTTCCATGATCACTCCTTACTTTAGTAATGGGGTAATTCTTCTCAGTCTGAATTTTTAAATAAATTTTTCTAAACTTTTTAGCAGCTTCAGACTTTTCACTCAGAAATCCAACCCATGTAAATCTAGAATAATCATCTACCATCACGAAAATATACTTCTTTCCTCCTTTGCTCATAGTCATAGTGGGACCCATTAAATCAATATGCAACAACTTTAATGGTCTAGAAGTACAAATGGTATTGATCTTCCTATGCTGACATCTAACTTGTTTACCTTTCTGACATGGTCCACACATAACCCCCTTTTGAAAACCAAGCTCAGGAACACCTTTAACAATTTCACTCTTATTGATTTTTGTTAAATCTTGAAAATTAACATGTCCCATTCGCTGATGCCAAATCTCAACTTCATCCAATTTAACTATTTTGCAGTATAATTTAGAATCAAGAATAATGCAATAGCAGTTATCAGATGAATGCATACCTTCCATCACGCACTTCCCAGTAGAGTCGATGATTGAACATTTATCAGGAGAGAAATTAACATTATCATTGTTATCGCATATTTGGCTTATACTCAACAAATTTGCTTTTAAACCATCAACATAAAGCACATTTTCTAGTTTAGGTAGATCAGAAACCACAATAGTACTTTTTCCTAGAACTTTTTACTTCTCTCCATCACCAAATGACTATCCCATAATGACACTCCTCTAAAAATCCAAACAATGACTTATCTCCAGTCATATGCCTCGAACATCCACTATCCAGATACCAAGAGCTAGATTTACGTGCCTTAAGGGCAGTATGAACTACATAACATTGTAGCTCACATTTCCTGACCCATAACTTATTTAGTTTCTGAGCTCCATTTGCCAATTTTGACAAATTCTTCATCTTTTCACTCAACACTCTAATTTGATCTTGAACGTAATCTCCTTGTTGAGTTATTTGTTCCTTCATTGATTGCAAAGTCTTCCCTCTTAGCTTTGAACACCTAGGTCGAATATGACCTTTGACACCACAATGGTGACATATAGGAACAAACCTATGAACTTCATCAGTTGACCTCTTCGAATATCTAGAGGTAAAAACGGGCTTTATTTGAAGATTTCCTCTCACATAGGATTGAGCATTCGGATTCCAATTTTAATTTCCTTGAGAAGAACTAGATGCTACTTGGGCAGCCCTAATAAAGGTTGTTTTAGAAATGATGTTCAAACTACTCGTTGTTCCTTTGAATCCTAACCCCTTTGTATTCCCTGTAGATTTTTCCATACTCAACATACGATCAAGTTTAAGAGTTCCATTAGACCATTTATGGATAGTTGAGTTAGCATCCTCCAATTCTTTTTCCAAACTTCCAATTCTCGTAAATTTCTCAACTAATTCCTTCTTGAGACCATCTACTATCTTCAAAACCTGAGTCCTTTTTTATTCAGACTTATTCAATTCCTCAAACTCTAAATATGTAGGAGATTTAGAGTTTGAGAACTATTGTCTAATTCGTCTTTTAAAGAATTTAATTCTTTATCCATGCTAAGACTTTTAGTCAACAGTTTTATGTGATTTTTGTGAAGTTGTGTGGTTTTGTCAAGTAATTTGTCATAAGACTCTTGAAGCGTGTCATCACAATATTCATCACTTTCAGAACCTTCCACTCTAGACATTATCCAACTTGTAGGAACTTCTCTAACCTCCTTGCTTTGAGTAACAAACCCAGTGAAATTCTAAGAATCATCACCTACCTCCGAGTTTATCGTATCACTAGTTGATCCATTATCAGATTCATCATCCTAACTGACAATTAATCCTTTGGATTTTTTTAAAGTGTTTGCACACTCTGCAGTTATGTGACCATATCATTGACATTCAAAACATTGAGGTTTTTCCTTTTTAAGATCAGACTTATCTCTCCGAGTTTGAGTCTTATTTTTATTCTTAGACTCACCCATCTTATCTCCAAATTTTGATCCTTGGCTATTATGTTTAGCCTTAACAAATTTGTTCAACTTCTTAGCAAACATGGAAATATCATTCAAACTCAACTCACTTTCTCCATCAGATTCAACATGATCCTCCCTAGTGGTTTTGAAAGCTATGCTCTTCTCTTTTGTACCACTCGACTTTTAGGGGGATTTTTGAACATCTCTATCTCATAGGATTTTATGTTCCCTGCCAATTCTTCAACCTTGATTTTTTTAAGACTCATGAGCTCTGATATGACAGTAACATTAGATAAAAAATGTTCAGGTAGAGATCTAAGAATTTTCTTCACTATGGTTGTCTCAGGAATAGGTTCACCTAGATTGTGACAACCTGTGACAATATCAGTTAGTCTAGTCTCAAAGTCAGCATAAACTTCATCCTCCTCCATCTTAAGCTGTTCAAATTGAGAATTTAAAATTTGGAGTTTTGATTGTTTAACCTTTGAAGTTCCTTCATGAGTTAGTTGGATAATATCCCAAGCTTCTTTGGAAATCTCGCATGTCGCAATTCTCTTAAACTCACTCGCACTCACAACATTATATAAAGCATTCAATGCTTTAGAGTTCCAATTGTCACTATTTGTCTCAGGAGCAGTCCACTCATTCGATGGTTTTGGTTTTGATTGATTAGTCATTGCATCCACCATAGTAAGAGATGAATATCCTACCTCTATAGCCAGCCAATCTCTCTCATCTAACGATTTCAAAATGCTCTCATTCTCGCTTTCCAATACGTGTAATTTGAGCCATCAAACTAGGGGGACCTACATACAAAACCTCCTTCATGAGGTATCTCCATCATCTAATTTCAGAATCTAACCCTAGGTCGTTAACCTAAAACGGGGCAACCACGCTCTGATACCAATTGAAATTACCTAGATAATAAATGAAAATAGCCTAGAGGGGGGTGAATAGGCTTTTTGTCGATTTAAAAAATAATTAAAATTATCTAGTAGAAATCCAATTTTAATTAGTCACAAAATCCTAATTCTCAAAACAGATCAATCAAGCAGTTATGAATATAAGTGCAGAGAATAAATCATGAGAAGATATAGAGATTTTTACGTGGAGAACCTTAGAAAAACCCGAAGTAAAAACCACGGATATGCTCGGGTATCGATGCACTATGAATTAGAGAATTTGTACAGACTCTATGAAAACAGAACTTACAACCGCTATAATTTGCTATTTTTCACTCGATGTCTGAAAGTCTAGATCCACTCGCGCTCCATGAAGCTCTCACTCCGATCTCCATACTTTGACGACTCTGCTTCTCAACAGATCAAATAACCATGAAGCCATCTGCTTCGATCTCCACACTCAGATGTCTTCATTTCTCAACGGATCAAAGCAACCATGTTGTAATCAGCGATTTGTTGGTTTTTTAGAATCTAGGTCATTCAATTGTGCATAAGATCGTCGATGTAGAAACACAATTGAATAAACCCTAAACAAGATAGAACTAGAAGATATAGAATCACTTAATATTTTTCTCTCTATCTCTCTATCTCTGTAGAAAACTTGTAGAGATCTCTCAAAGGCTCAAATGTTGCCTCACATGTGTAGAAGATCTTCGTATTTATAGACAATGTAGAATAGAAACCCTAATCTTCTCATTTTTTCGTAATTTCACACCTAAAAGCCCTAACACACTATAATATGGTTTATATAATGTATATAACACGTATATCAAGGTGTAAAGTCGCAGCCACCTCAAGAGAAAACAAATCGGGGTCAAATTTGGAATTTCACAAAATTTTCACACAGATTACCATACGCTTGAAGCATCGGGTTTACTATACTTGAAGCATAGGCACATGTGTAATTAAATTGGCATGTGTAGCAAATGCGTTGAAATAACACTTTCTAGCCACTTTTAACTACTGGATGCATAGGCCATGCATAGCAAAATCCTCGAAACCAACTTTTCTCAAGACTAATGCCATTTGAACCCCCTCGACTCACTTGTAATGATTCTTGAGGTTGCGGTTTGAAAAAATGACGTTTCAGTCCTCCGGGAGACACTTTTTACTCAAACTTGCTTCCTCTTCAATTTTCTTATATTCTACACTTCTTTAGCCTTGATCTGAATTTGACGAAGCTTGACAATGCCTATTAAACCTTCTCAACTCCACGATTCACTCAACAAGACAATTCACTCAACATGGTTATTGTCTAGAATATGCCAAACACAAATAATACTGTAAATATTATTACAAATTCTATAAATGTTCTTACAAGTACTTTCAATTAATAAATCAAGACTTATACACAAGTCCATTACTTACAAGTTAGAGAAAATGCAAGATCATAAATCGTGTCTCTAAGTCCCACACAATGAGTCACAATTATTTCATTATAGATTACCACTCCAAGGCTCATAAAACACCTCTCCTAGCACCATTTGAACCGACAATTCACAATCAATGAATCACTACTCTTATACCTCAAGTCTACCGATAACAATGGAGGGACACGGTTACATCACACGCCAAGTAAAGCAACCTTGAACTACAAGAGAATAATACTCGGGCAACACACATTAAATACTATAATAGAAAACACCTATTAACAATGGCTTCAAAAAGGCAAGTCAACCTCATGATGCCTACACAAGAACACCTAATTAAAGAACCCTTTAATGGTTCAAGCAAAGGGGATACCAGAGCTTAGGAGATACACCACTCAATCACCAATGACATGTTATCATAACATAACGTGTCAGAGTCTCTAAGTCCCCATAGGAGATGTACTAAGACATAAGGGAAAGAGGAACTCGTCCCCAATCATAGAATGATACTGAAGTGGCACATGCCCGGACAACAAAACTGTTCATCATCCTAGGCATACACTCCCATGTGAAGCATCACAATAACAGCTTAACCAATGCCTTGCTAAGGTTAGGTTAAAACTAGAGACATAGTCAATCGTGTCATTCACTAGAGGATAACCCTTTACACTTGTCATCCCGCATGAACCTAATGCTCTACCGCATAAGTTGAAACATTGGAGTCGCAAGGCACAAAATGTCCTTAACAAACCATTGGTAGCTACTCATTCACTCGATAAGCTATGAACCTCAAGACATTAGTCGATCGGTTCTAAATCAACACCACTTTGAACTTTAAAAGATCGACCGAGACACCACCTTTTGAAATAACATGCTTCATGAACACGTCAAACAAGTGGTTTACATGACTCATGAATGACGTCGATGCCATCTAACACGATGCCGCAAAAATAGGCACGGTACACGGCCTAAACCCAATAGAAAAATTTACATCACGGTGAGGACACAATGAAAAATTAAATCATTTGAAAGGACATCCCAACACTCGTACACAACAGTTGGTACGTCGATAAAACCATCTACTTCTTCATCGGCCACAAAAATTGCCAACAAGAAGCTAGGTAAGTTACGATCCCATAAATCATGAAAAACAACATTAGCGTCGCTCCAAACGCCAATGAATAAAGTATTCACTCTCTAGCGTACACACGGTTATACAAACCCTATAATAATATGAAGCAAAATAAGATTTGTTGTTATCACCAAAGAAATGGATGTGTTCGCCCGAAGGAGCGCCCATAGACACACGACCTCGAAGCAATCAATTCACACACACAGAATGTTGATAACCAATCCATGCCCAAAATGACACCGAAGCTTGTCATGCCAAAGAGAATGAAGTCGAATATTAACGACCATACAGGAATCACAACCTTATAATCATGACACACTCGTGTCAAGTACAAACTACATCTCACTAGCGCATAACAAACCATGCATCATCAAGAGAAGAAAAAAAATTAATCCCAAAGATAAAACAAGGGAGAAGCAAAGGCGGAAGCAATAAAAGGGATAAGAAGATTCCGAACCATAAGTAAGCTAATCTAGCTCCCAAAAATAAGAAGGAAGGGATTAACGCACGACCAATCCAAAGGTACACCAAACTAAGTAATAGTGCCATGCCGACATACGCACAAGTCAACAAGATAAAATAAACAACTACTAGTAAGTCACAATTCATAAACGAAAGGCCATAAAGTGAAAATTGATAATGGCCCTCGCCCGTCGTCCCATAGAGAAAGAAGACGCTCTGATACCAAGTTGTCACGCCCTAAATTTCCTAGGACTCTGAAACACGAGCCTAAGAGTTAAGGGAGTGATGCAAAAGTGAAAAGAAACAAACAAAATATAACATATAGTCATCAAACATCCATACAAGGGATAAAATAGTCATTTTACATCTCAAGGATACCAACAATATTACTCAGGATCGAAAAAAAAGTGAAATGCCTCAAATGGCACCTTAAACCAATCATTTGAACCCCCATGTTCACCCAAGGATAAAATAGTCATTTCAAGGGTAAAATAGTAATTTCCAAGTACAACTACAAATTTTGGACTTAGCACAAGCCGTAGGAACAAACGGGACCTAATTCAGAGGTGCGAGGTGAAATAAATGAATTTTTGAAAATTGGATGTCACTATTGAAAAATCCAACTAAAGCTGAGGCTGGCGACATGTTGCCTGTGGCGAGATGTTGCGAAGGTGCCTTCGACTTTTAAAAAATGCTGAGGCTGGAGACATGTCACCAAAGTACCTTCGACTTTTAATAGTAAAACCACAAAAAAAAATGCATTTTCGTAACAAGCCTTCGTTATTGACACCACAGGTCTTGAAAATTCACAAATATTATGAAAGTGAGTTTTTCATTCATGGATTTCAAAAATAATTACCAAATCTCGAGAAACGTGTAAAATACAAACTTTGAATATAAGTGATTCTTTAAAATATCATAAAACTATCCGTTTTGCCCCCGGTCTCCGTTTTAACTACCGCTGGTTTCTAAAAGTCAAAATCCTTATAAAAATGAGTTTAAAACCATTTCTAAAACAAGATAATTTATCGGGGCTATGGTGGTGGGCAAATATGGGTTTTTCCATTCAAAACTAAAAGGGTTTGTTTGAAAACTTAAAAAAATGCCATTTTCGGCCAAACTCCTAAGGACCACACTAAATAGTTATAATCCGCATCACAAGTCAAAATGATAGGATTCGAAGTCTACATTAGAGCGCACTAAGGCAAACATGTCACAGTTTTATCAAAATACATAGTTTTACATTTCCGGCACCGAAGTGTACCAAAAGAATAAAATTCCCGTGCATAGCGCTCTAAAGGACGTACATAAAATGTAAACTATCCGGCTAACATCCTAACCGGAAAAGAAAGTTTTTAAACATTTGATTACAAATTCACCAAAAGAGAAGCATGTGTATACACTACAATAATTCTTTATAAAAGTAATACGGTCCACCACCCATACTCAAAAGGGAGGACAAAGTGCCACACATCCATGGAGAGACTAGGAACTCTCCCAACGGGATGCTCACCTGAAAAATATATAAAGTCGTGGGGTAAGCTCACTAGCCCAGTAGAGGAAGCGTCATCGCCTCAAACTCGGTAGTTTGAGTGGTACAACCCACCCAAAGCACATGCTACTAATCCGAAATCAGTCTCTTGTCCCACATGGCTCTCACGCCAATCCGGAACCCCATCGAACCCAACAACCAATTTCCCAACATGCTCACATCATAATCATCCACAAATATATCATGATTCAACACACGTATCACAATTACATATATGACAATTTATGTGCAATGTGACTCAACATTACTCATAGTACACACGCACCACCACACACCCTAACTCTAAGGGTCAACGGGATCATTCTCTTACCATTCACTTTTGCGGATACAAGCTCATGAAGGAAGGTAGAGTGACGTACCGATCATTCCTTGAGATATGCATTCTCAATGTGGAATATCGTAAACACAAACGTGGTCGTAAAAATAGGATTTGGAACAAGTCCTCCCCCTACTGTCTTTGTTTCTCGGAATACTAGTTCCGTTTGAGCGAGAAGTACCACCTGGCCAGTTCTTACGACGATCTGACACACGACAACTCACACATAGTTACGTGACCGACATAGACCAATACCAATGTATTCACGCGACAAGGTGTACTCAATATACAAAATTCTCAATTTAGTCAAGTCTCATCATAATATATGTTTTATCTCGTTATGCAATATATTATGTCCAACTTATCAATATGCTCATAATCTCACATTTATAAGCAATAACAACAAGCATTTATGTCACATAATCATGCTTTCAAGGGCCTAGTTGACCGTCTAAGTTATCAAGACTCAACTCGCAATATATATATATATATATATATATATATATATATATATATATATATATACGGTATATATACACATAGATGCACACACCCTCGTACAAAAACTAAAACAACTCATTTTTCCCTACCTCAATCCAAGCAAGCTAACACAGGGATGCCAAAAGAGGTCCAAGCCAAGATACCAATTCAATTGATCAATAGAAAAACGTCCAAGTAGCAATACACCATTCAATGAACAATAAGATTACAATGGTGTCACAATAAACCAAAATCATTCAAAAGTTGCTTCAACCACAAGAATTAGACCAACCTTAATGATAGCAAATTTTAGGGTTCATGAAAGAATTAACTCAAGAGAATGAAGTTGTGAACTCACCAATGATTTCTTCACAAGATGAGTGTACAAGCTACCACAAGTGAACCTACTTGATGGTTGGAAAATAGGTTCAATCTTCCACAAGAATGCACAGATGGAAGAGAATAATCAATATATGTATAAGTAACTTATGAACTTGAAAGCTAGGGTTATTGTAAACCAAACCCTAGAATGGAAGGAAGACTAACCCAAAACTAGATCAAGAACACCACCCTTAACCACACCAAGCAAAAAGAAAAGGAGAGACCAAGAGATTTGTTGAGAGGATGGAACTCTTGAAAAGGAGAGAAGATACACAAGTGTAGAGATTCTCCACTAACTCTACTCTCGTCCAAGGGTTGAGAATAAAGCAAGGAAAATGAGAGAATGATCCAAGGGTGGAAATGAGGTATTGCATATGAAAGACCGGGAATAATGCATTCATGCATTTGTGTGTCTTCCAAACAAGGCCCTATGATCCAAGGGTTGAGAATAGAGATGGAAGAAGACTTGAAATCAATGGCGGAAAATTAGACGACACTTCAAAGTGTGAAAATACCAAATCCCTCTCAATTTAGGATTAATTACAAAAGTGTCATCATGACTCTTAATTACCCTTTTACCCCATATCTTGCTCTCTATTTACCACCATACCACTCATACACCAACACTTAGATAAATCTCTACAATTTTCATCAAGTCCTCTTAATATGAAAATACCAATTTACACTTTGGTAATTTATTTCCCGAAATCGTTTTCAACACTTTTCATTATTCTCAAAATGAAAATACAACTTACAACTTAAATATTTAAACTCAAATAAATCATGTAAGTCATGCTAAGAACATAAACACATTAAACACATAATCACATAAGCACTTAATTGTTAATAAAAGTTTTAATTAGAATGTAAAAATATCGGACACTATATCACCTCAGAAAATATTCCTCTTATTCGGGACATTATAAGGACTGCCCAGAGTAGGCAGAAGAGTTATGCTAATATGCGAACTCAAGCTTCGGAGTTCAGAGATGGGGATCATGTTTTACTCAAGGTGTCTCCCATGAAGGGAGTAATACGGTTTGGGAACAAAGGGAAATTGTCACCTCGATTTATAGGTCCTTTTATGATTACTGACCGGATTGGACTAGTGGCGTACTGTTTAGCACTGCCAGATCATATGCGCAGGGTTCATGATGTCTTCCATATTTCTATGTTACGAAAATTCTTACTACATGAAGATGTGTATCAGTATATTGATGTCGGAGAGACTGAGTTGGAGCCGGATGCTACTTATGTGGAGTATCCCTATCGCATTATCGATCGTAAGGATCACGTACTTTGAACGAAGACTGATAGGTTCCAAATATTGTCTATTTTAGGCCCTTATCTTGCTAATGTTATGTCCTTACATTCCATTATTTGGTATTTTTATGTCGTTTGTGTGTTTAAGCGTGTTTCAGGAGCATAATGAAGATAACAAGCTAACTTTAGTGAATTAACAAGAGAAGTGCTTGTGTCTATTCAAAAAGAGAGCAAAATAGGTGTTTTAAAGAGAAAAATGTCTCCCGGATGGCAGAAATGTCATTTTTTCGAGCCATAACTTAAAAAATCAAAATAAAGGAGTCGAGGGGGTTCAAATGGCACTAATCCCAAGAAAAGTTGGTTCCAAGGGTTTTGTAATGCATGACTTACGCAACCAACAACTAAAAGTGGCTAGAAAGGGTTATTTATACGTAACTCCTACACAAGGCAATTTTCTCCTATGCATGACGTACGCATCTTGCGTAGGCCTGGGCTACGCTTCTTGCGTAGGAGCCCATATGCATCTTGTGTAGAGGTCTGGCATGTTAAAAGCTGAAAATGATAGAATTGACCCCGACTTATTTTGCTTTATGGCGGCTGCGATTTTTACACCTCGATACACATGCTATACACATATTATATATCAGAATGTAGGGTTTTACTCATTTGGATGTGAAATGATGAAAAAGGGTAACCTTAGGATTTCCCTCGGCTGTTGTCTATAAATAGAGAAGTTTACTACATATTTTGGGGAGCTTCTACCCACGTATAATTTTCAGAGCAGCCTCTAGAGATTGATGTATCATTCCAAGGAGAAGCCATACAAGACTAAAAGTTCCAGAGAAGAAGAGAATGGTGAACGATTCTATATAAATGATGCGGTCTCCATCAACCATGATCAACTAAATCGGTATCTAGGGTTTTCTAGCAAAACCCTAGCCAAGTAATGTAGTTTTTATATTTTTTTCAATTTTAACAAAGGGGAAGTTGTGTCTATACCGTGATGATTGTTGTAGATGAGTGATCAATTTTATTCTTGATACAAGATTATATATTTGTTCTTGATTCTTGTCTTAGATTGAATAAATATATTTTTCTTACTCAATCATGATTATTCACTATGGGTTGTAACTCGGATTCTTAATCCATGATTTTCTACACAATGGTTCTTAACACACGAAATCCTATGTTTACACTGGCCATGCCTCGATGAGGTATCATAGACATGCTCTAGTTTAATTTCATGCATTAGGAGTAGATTAGTGTAAAGTAAATAGCATGCACTAGTTACACTTTGTCCGGAAATGGGTTGTAGCAAATCCGGTTGACGATATCCTTTTTGGGAGAGTATTCGACTATTTGCGGTACGTTCTAATTCACGGGAATAGATCGCCCGTTTTACAATTGTGCGAATTGGAAACTATGTTATGCGGTTAGTGGTGGAGCGATGAAAACCCTAGTTTTCTCTCTATCTTGATCAAACTCTCCATTTATTTTCTATTCTTAGTTAATTTAGTCATAATTCTTAAAATCATACCAAACACGTTTTCAACCATAATTCAATACATCAAAATTGCTAAAGTGAATAAACCAAGTCTCTGTGGGTTCGACATTCCCTTTCTCAAGCTATTTATATACTATAATTTGACTCGTGCGCTTGCGATAGGTAAAACCTAGGCCGTCCCAAAGGGGTCATTTTTAATCATTATTTTTGACACCCTTGGGCGAACATCAAGTTTTTGGTGCCGCTGTCGGGGACTTGGCATTATTCATTGCTTTAGTAGTCTAGTAATATTGCGTTATTGTAGTGTATCTAAAGTTGAAATTTTAGATACACTACAATAACGCAATATTGTAGTGTATTGAGGTGATTACTGCTGATGCTAATCCAACATGGACCAATTCGAACAATACTCCTTTTTCTAATTCATACAATCCAAATTGGCAAAATCATCCACATTTCTCATATCGTTCTCAGAATGTGGAAAATCCTCAATCAAATTTCTCGCAGAACCGATAATCATTCAATTCTCAACCACAAGTTATGACTCGAAATTTTCAGCCTAATTCTCAAGGCATTCGATCTTTCAATTACTAACCTCAACCTTAGAGAAGTCAAACCCCACCACCAAGACCACCAGGCTTTTATCCAGATGAGCTAACAAAGACTTTACAAGGCATTCAGAACATGCTAGGCTCTCACGCTCAGGCGTTAGCGAAGCTGGATACCCAGATAGGCCAAGTAGCTAATGCCTTGAACAAAAGAGAAGAATGAAGATTGCCTAGTCAGCCGGTGGCTAACCCAAATAATAAGCAAGTGATGGAGCTTGGATCTTTTGCAAATAATCCTCATGAATCGGTTCAAGCCATCACAACTTTAAGAAGTGGAAGGAAAGTGGAGAATAAGGTTGAGGAGCAACATGAAGAAAGGGCAAACGACCAAAAGGCAACTGAAAAAGTGCCGATAGATCAACCTCAGATGGAGGAAGATATTGACCAGACATTACCAGAAGAGCCAGGAAGGGCAAATTATGAGGAAGCAACGCCATTTCCTCAACGCTGAGAGAGCCAGCCAGATATGGTAAGCACAAGGAGACTGACATGTTGAAGACTTTTTGGCAAGTCAAGATCAATTTGACTCTCTTGGATATCATCACCCAAATTCCACCCTATGATAAGTTCTTAAAGGACCTCTGTACCCAAAAGCGAAAAAGTAGAACGAAGGTCCCAAAGAAAATCTTGCTAACTTAACAAGTGAGTTTATTGCTTTTAAGCAACACACTGTCGAAGAGAAAAGATCCCGATTCTCCCACTATTCCTTGCATCATTAGTGATTAGTAAATTGGTAGAGCTCTTCTTGATCTAGGTGTGAGTGTTAACTTGCTTCCTTATTTAGTTTATCAACAGCTAGGGTTGGGAGAGCTCAATCCCACCTCAGAAGTGCTCCAACTTGCGGATAGATCCATCAAGCAAGTGAGAAGGATTCTAGAGGATGTCATAGTTCAGGTGGACAAGTTCTATTTTCTAGTGGATTTTATAATTCTCGATACAGAACCGGTCCCAGATTCGAAGAAGCACATACCTGTGATTTTAGGACGACCGTTCTTGGTCACAGCCAATGCGTGTATTAACTGCAGAACATGGGCTATGGAGTTGTCATTTAGAAAGCTGAAGGTACGCATGAATGTTTTCGATTTGACGAGGCTGATGAGATTTATGACATTGTAGAAGATTTTGCACCACAAATCTTGGAGAAAGATGTGTTGGAGTCTTTCATGACTGTAGTCAGATTGGAGGATGAACGTGATGATTAGGATGAGTAGATTAAGATGAATTACGATGATATTGCTGCGATAGAGACTGCATTATACACTTAATCATAGAGAGTGCCGATTGAGCCGCTTCCCATAATCTTGAATACTACACCAGTTTCATCTTTGATAACTCCTCCTATCTTGGAACTCAAAAAATTACCTGAGAAGCTTAAATATATCTTCTTAGAACCAGATAAGACTCTTCCTGTGATCATATCATCAAAACTGACAAAATAACAGGAATTGAGTCTGGTCAAGGCTTTAAGTGACTATAAAAAGGCAATAGGATGAAGCGTTGCTGATCTGAAAGGCATAAATCCCTCGATTTGTATGCATCGCATACATTTAGAGGAGGATACAAAATTGTTAAGGGAGATGCAACGGAGACTGAATCCGAATATGAAGGAAGTGGTGATGAAGGAGGTGGTAAAGCTGCTAGATGTGGGTATTATTTACCCTATATCTAACAGTACATGGGTGAGTCCTACACAGGTGGTGTCAAAGAAATCATCTATCACAGTTGTACCTAACTCGAAGGGTGAGTTGATCCCATAGTGCATGACCACAGGTTGGTGTGCGTGCATTGATTACAGAAAACTTAACTCTCATACTAGGAAAGATCATTTTCCATTGCCATTTATTGATCAAATCCTAGAAAGATTGGTCGGACAGAGCTATTACTGCTTCTTAGATGGATATTCTGGTTACAATCAGGTAGCGATTGATTATGTCGGTCATGAGAAAACCACTTTTACCTGCCCATATGGTACATTTGCTTATAGGAGAATGCCTTTTGGATTGTGTAATGCACCAGCTACATTCCAAAGATGCATGATGTCATTATTCTCTGAAATGGTGGAGAAATTCCTAGAAGTGTTTATGGATGATTTTTCAGTTTTTGGGGGCAACCTTTGAAGACTACTTGAAACATCTAGCACTTGTTCTTAAGAGATGTAAAGAGATAAATTTAATTATGAGTTGGGAAAAAAGCCATTTCATGGTTCAACAGGGGATAGTACTTGGCCACATTGTCTCGAAAAAAGGGAATTGAGGTAGACAAGGTGAAATTTGAATTAATTTCAAAATTGCCTCTTCCCATATCTGTTAAACAGATAAGATCTTTCTTGGGCCATGCCGGGTTTTACAGACGAGTTATTAAAGATTTTAGTAAGATCGCCCGGCCACTGTGTAACTTATTAGCCAAAGATGCGACCTTTGTCTTTGACGAAGAGTGTCTTCACGCTTTTGAGGAGTTGTGTACTCAACTCTCAAAAACCCCAATAATTCATCCACCAAACTGGTCTTTGCCATTTGAGCTGATGTGTGATGCTTCGGACTATGCCGTAGGAGCAGTGTTAGGTCAGAGAAGGAATTGCTACCATATGCGGTGTATTATGCTAGCAAAACTCTGATTGATGTGCATATCAACTACACAACCACGGAGAAGGAGTTACTAGCGGTTGTGTTCGCCTTGGATAAATTTTGATCATACTTATTGGGAACCAATGTAGTAGTTTATTTGGATCATGCGGCATTAAGACATTTACTGACGAAGAAAGATTCCAGACCCAGGCTTATTATATGGATTTTGTTCTTACAAGAATTTGATTTGGAGATTAAAGGATAAAAAGGGTTCGAAAAATGTAGTTGATAACCATTTATCAAGGATCATTGTAGAGACTACAAAGGAAACTACTCCTCTTAAGGATTCATTCTCGGGTGAACATCTGTTCATTGTGGCTATTGTGGAGCAGATACCGTGATATGTTGATATTGTGAATTATAAAGCCCCGGGTCATATTCCAAAAGGTTGGTCTAAGAATGAAAGAGATCGATTCTCCAGCTAGGTTAAATTTTATATCTGGGATAATCCACGATTATACAAGTATTGCTCTGGTCAGATTATAAGAAAGTGTGTCCCTGAAAGTGAGGTACAAAGTATTTTGAAGTTTTGCCACACGCTAGAATGTGGAGGGCATTTTGGAGCTCAAAAAATAGATCATAAGGTGCAACAGAGTGGGTTTTATTGGCCAACCATATTCAAAGATTCATTTGAATACTGTAGAGCGTGTTTGTGATGCCAGAAGTTGGGATCCATATCTTGACGTGATATGATGCCACTAACCCCGCTTTTAATCGTTGACTTGTTTGATGTATGAGGAATAGATTTCATGGGACCATTTCCGCAAGCAGGCAAGAAAGAGTATACACTTGTGGGGGTTGACTACGTGTTAAAATGGGTAAAGGTTGTAGCTACCACACATGCAGACCATGAGACTATGGTGGAGTTTGTGCAGTCTAATATCTTTGCAAGATTTGGTATACCGCGTGTGATAATTAGTGACGGCGGAAAAGACTTTGATAACCATTTTCTCGATGGTCTGTGACGGAAGTACGATGTTAATCATAGCATTGGTATACCATATCACCCCCAAACGAGTGGACAAGTGGAAGTTTCTAACAAGGAAGTAAACAATATATAGGAGAAAACAGTGCAAGTGGATTTAAAGGGTTGGCCTCAAAGGTTAAATGACAGTCTGTGGGCTTATGGAACTGCATACAAGACTCCGATAAGTATGACACACTATCGGCTAGTCTATGGTTAGGCATGTCACCTCCCTGTTGAGCTAAAGTGTCGAGCATATTGGGCAATTCGAAGGTTGAACTTTGATTTCAAAATGTCTGGTGCTCAGTGGAAACTCCAACTCGCAGAGCTTGAGGAGTTGAGAAACAATGCTTATGAGAATTCTCGGATTTACAAAGCTCAGACGAAGGCTTTCCATGACAAACACATTCGAAATAAAGTCTTTGAGCAAGGCCAGAAGGTTTGGCTATTTAATTCGAGATTAAAGTTGTTTCCTGGTAAGCTTCAATCGAAATGGGATGGGCCGTATGAAGTGACGAAGGTTTTAGCCCATGGAGTAGTAGAGCTAGATGATTCGGAGACAAGAAAGAGGTTTGTAGTGAACGGTCAAAGACTGAAGCATTATATCGATGTTCAGCTAACTGAGTGTGTTGTGGAAATGATGGATTTAACTGATCCAACACACGTGTGATTCTGAATAAGGAAAAATGGCAACGTCGCACCAATGACGTTAAACATTGGTACTAGGGAATGAAAATTAGTTTTTGAACCTAGTTTGTATTAGTAGTTTATATTTTAGTTCGATAGTCGTTATATCGAGTCGTAAGATCAAGTTGTAATATCGTCGGTGTCACGATAGGTGTGGTGAATCATTTAATAAGATATATGGGATGTGTGGGGAGCGATTGCATTAAATGGAGCATGAAAAAATTGAAAATGTTTGCAAGCCAGAGAGCTACGCAACATGCGTAGGTTGGCATTTACAAATACTAGCCAACGCGAACAGTTTGGTACATTTTTGAACTTCCAAGCTCTCCCACGTTCTCATTTCTCCACCAAATCGTTTGAGATCACTCCCTATCTCTTTCTCATCCAATTTCGAACAAATCCCCATAGATTTTGCATCAGATATGTGCGTTGATCGTCTAGAATCGCGTGTAGAACTCAAAAAATCTCCGAAACCAATTTTTGGAAAAATCATCCAATCTTCCGATTCGTTAAGTTTTTCTTCATTATTTTTGCTTCTAATTTCTTTTCTAGTCATTCTGAACTGATATTGACAAATGAATCCGATTAAAAACATGTTTTGATCCATTTATTAAAAGTTGAAATTTTCCGCTTCGAGAATGGATTGAATTTCAAAATATTTGCATGCTTTTGGTTTGGGATTTCGTTTAAACGTCGTATTGGGCCTATTTAGTAATTATTTTGAGTTTGATTCAGTGTCCGGAGTGATTCGCTGATTAGTTTTTGAAAATCCCGATTATAGGCATGAAGATGAGACCACGAAGAGGAGGCGCGGTTCCGTCACGTACTAGAACTCATAGATGGTTAGTATTACTGGATGCTTCATCTTCATCTTTCGAAGCCACACAGAGTGATCATGCCGTTTCATCGGTGGCGTCACCTGTCGCTTCATTACCCATTTCACCGCCTATCACACCACCTGAGCCACTTGTATCACCACAGATAGAGGGTGATGAGCTAGGGTTGTGGATTTCATTCATACCGAAGCCACCTACTGCAGTGGTGAGTACTATGCTAGATCAGGTGTTGCGGAGGGGAATTTAGCAGGAACAGATTTACTCGGAGACAGTTTTCGAGAGGATAGAGCCAGTGCCAGCATGGAAGATTCGATGTTTGCAGGCACGATGACTATTGCCTATTCTTACTCCTCCATCTTAGTTCGTCTCCAAGGATATGATTCGGGAGTTCTGGCTAAATATGCGCCATTTTAGTATAGGGATGAGATTAGAGACAGAGGTACGAGCGATTTGAGATTACACCCAAACCATCGCCGAGGCATGGGGTATTCCTGACACATGCCCACCAGAGTTGGTGGATGAATTTTTGCTCCTACTAGAGTCATTTCTTACTGTGGCAGAGTTAGCTCAGTTACAGACTGAGGGGGTGTTCGCTGACTACCGCAACAACTGCACAAAGAAGTCAGATTATCATCCAAAGTTGTGGTTCTTGGACACCATTCTTCATTCACAGATTCACCCTCATGGGCATCTTGTGCACAAATATTAGTACTTTCTAGTTCTTCACTATGCTTTTGAGTTCAGCCAGTGGGTTTCGATTCCTCAGATCTTATGGCGAGGCCTTTACCAGCATTATCAAGACTTATAGACTATGCACAGGGTTGGGAAGAGTACATTTCACATGAGATTCCCAACCCTGACTATGCAACTTATGACAGATGTTTAGGTCATCGCCGATAAGGAGTGGGACCAGAACTATTTTGTGAGGGGTGGGTACACAGCGAGCATGTGAAATAAAAACTGGTGCCATTTGCATTGTGACACAGTGTTATTGCGGAGACCGATGGTTCTGGAGCCAATTGTACCCCCGGCTGTACCTGCTGATGAGGAGGCTAGATATGTTGATGTCATACCACCACCACCTCATGGTGAGGGAGTACAGGCAGATGAGATTCCTTCCTCGCCTGCCGGTGCAACAGTGATGCTCTCTCGTGAGCAGTTTGATGTGATTATAACAGGACATGCGGCGTTGAAAGAGGAGGTCCATTTTTTGCGCAATGAGTTGTGAGCCGGCCAGAAGATCATGGTAATTGATATACAAATGCATCATTGGGAGGCTACACGGTTTCGGCGTGGTCTGAGAAGAGTGCATGGCATGGTCGAGGCATAGTTTGATCATATGGGTTTAGCCACACTAGCCACGCCACCATCGTCGATCGATGAGGATGAAGATGAGGAGTAGTTGTAGTAGAGTATTTTGTAGTTTTTGTTTTTTCCTAGAGTCAAATTATTCGGTGGATAGTTTTTGTTAGGTGCTTTATGTTACCACCAAAATGATTGATGTCTAGGCGTATTTTATTTTACTTTTGATGTTCATAAAACTATAGCTTTTCATATTTATGTGATTATATTGTTACTATTTTTCACTTCCCGAGACGATGATAATGTATGCATTTAATGGTGTGATTCCTTGGGTTCGCTCGAGTTTGTGTTGCACAACGAGGACATGTGTACGTTTAAGTTTGGGGCAGTGTGGGTTATATTGGAGAACGATTTTGAAAATGGATATGAGAAGTTTTAAAAGAAATGCAAATCCTAGCCAAACCCTATGCATTTTGCATAGGGCACATGGTGGTGTTTTTTGGAATTTCCAAAAAATTGCCCGTTTGAGGGGTTTTTCGGCTGGTTTTGTACTTGTAATATATTAGGATTTTATATAGGGTATTTTTAGGATTTATTTAGGAACTTTTAGAGCAATCCTAGTCTGGATAGGAAATGGAATGGAAATACAAGTAAAAAAATGGATTCTTAGTTGGTTCCACTGTCCAATTCAAGCAAGGATTCTAAATCATTTTCCTCCATGAATTTGAAATAGTCATCTATAAATGTAGCCTTTGAGATACATAATTCTCACAACTAACAAAAAGGCTTGTGCCAAAAATCATAAAAAGATGTGTAGTTCTTCGTCGTATACTGTTCATTCTTCTCTTTCTTCTTATAACCTCGGGAGTGGGCATGGAGAGAGTGAATATGAGATTGAGTCGGATCCGGAGGAGTTCATTAAAGATGAAGGTCCATCGACCATTGAGGATGGGAGAGGAAGAGATGTAGAGATAGTTAAGGCAATCACAAATATGGAACTCTATTGACAATACTTGGAGAGGAAATCTTACGTCAACGAGGATTGAGTAATTTAGAGCGCCCGATTGGACGAAATGTGTATCCAAGTTTGGTTAGGAGGTTTAATGCAAGGATGGAAGTTGATGGATCACCAGGATATGAGGTAGTGCGAGCTTAAGTTTTGAATTGGAGTAATCTTATAGTGGTAAGTGCGAGAGTGATAGCGAAGGCTTGAAAATTACCAATGAGATGTCCGGATCATCTAAAAGAGAAGTTTAAAACATTCCAGTCAGAGTGGTCATTCACGGATGCGGAGATGATCAAGGAGATATGTGTTGTACATGTTCCGAAGGAAGGGGATAAGAGTTTTGATAACTATTGATTGACACCGGAACTGCTATATTTGGATGATATGATCACTGCTCAACTGCGTCAGAACCATCGTACATGTTGGAGAGGCCAGTCCATGATTAAGATACTCTTCTGTAAGCTGAAAAGATACTAGGTGCCAATTCCGACTATAATATTGGAAAGCATGATTTTGATACATGATATTGTGAGCGGAAAAGTGAAGGGGTGGAAAGAGATGGAGTTTTATCTTCCATACCCATTTTTGGTATAAAAGATTATTAAGAAGTAGCTGGGGCAGAGATTGGACAAGATGGATGAGGTGTGTTGGACATTCACAAAGAAGTATCAAAAGACGGATTTTGAACTGTTAGAAAAGACGAAAATTATCCATATTGCTTTAGGAAGGCTTCCACGTGCTTTGAGTGATGAAGAGGAGGAATCGAAATAGGACTAGGGTTTGTAGGAGTAGGATTTTGTTTTGTTTTTAGAAGATAGGTTGCACTTTCAATTCTTAGAGATTGTAGGCCCTTAAGGCCAAATCTATGCAATTTAATTTTCGTAGGGATTGTAAGCCCTTAAGGCTAAATCTTTATTATTTTATTTTAATAAATTTTTCATTCCTTATACAATATTTTGATGATTTATAAAAATTTAGAATGAATTTTTTGTTCCCTTGCTATGATATTAGGTATGTGTGCTTTGTTGAGTATATCTGTAGGTAATCCAAATCGAGTTTGGGGGAGGAGATCAAGAGCTTTATTGTGCCATGCCGGAATCACACTTCAAGGGTAACTATATTATATCCTATGTATGATTGTACACTATGAGGACATGGTTTGTTTTAAGTTTGGGGGTGAGGGTATATTTAAGGAATGAAAATTTTGAAAAATTGAATTTTTTTAAAAGAAATTCTTTGTTTTTATGCATGAGTGTTTTACATTACAAGTTGATTAAGTTTGTGTTTATGATGCATGAGTTGTATGTGATGCAATATTCCCGCTTATGAGAGTGATGATTAGATCAAGTTAAATGAAGTGATGTGGTTTACATAGGTAAATAGATTAGTAAAATTAAAATCGAAAATGACAACTTTGACCTATAAGCACATGCACACATTCACTATGGGAAAAACAGTTAATCTTTGACTATATAGTT
Source organism: Cornus suecica (assembly GCA_963922005.1). Lineage (NCBI taxonomy): Eukaryota > Viridiplantae > Streptophyta > Magnoliopsida > Cornales > Cornaceae > Cornus > Cornus suecica. The sequence continues at coordinate 26,076,237 of OY998241.1, forward strand.
GAGAAATTAATTTTGCCACAGAAAAAGGGGAGAAGGGGTGTTGATATAGATGGAATGGAGAAAAGTTAAAAATTATTTTGAAAAATAAAATGCAATAAGTAGTTATTCAATATGAGTAACCGGACCTCCTACCACAAAGTAGCAGAGTGTTCGTGTCAAAAGGGGAGAAAACTAATGAGCATAAATCCCATGAAAGATGTTCGGGCCAAGTTGGTTGGGATTAAAAATTATCGCTGGAAAGTCCGGAGATTAGAAAGACAAAAAGGGATAAAATGGAATGATGGAAAGAATGAGTTTTTAAATAAAAATGGCAAAGTTTGATCAATAAAGTAGGATAAGAGAAATTGACATACCATAGGAGAATGTTCATAAAACACGAAGGGTTGTCCGGATTAGGAATAGAGAGTAACAAAACCTTTTACTTTAGTGGGAACCAATCATGACACGAAGATCGAGATAGTCATTATTCGGTAGTGAGTGGGAATATTTTCATCCTTATTATCTTATACATTGTATGATGACTTAATTGATGAGTATGTGAATACATGAATACGTGATTACAAAGAATGGAAAAGTTGTGGTTCGTATAGCTAACCCTCACGAGACTTCACTCGTCCACTTGGTGTTGTCGAGGGGTTTAAAAGGCTTATTACATGTGCTAAGTGTGATCGTTGACCCTCACGAAAGCAAGAGAGTAGGATAGATTAGTGTTGAGTAGTATATAATAATTAGAATCAAAATCATCACAAGGTAGGTTTAGACAGTTTTCCTGAGCTCATTGCTAAGGGACTAGCAATATGTAAGTTTGGGGGTGTGATATGTGCCAAATATTGTCCATTTTAGGCCCCTATCTTGCTAATGTTATGTCCTTACATTCCATTATTTGGTATTTTATGTCATTTGTTTGTTTAAGCGTGTTTCAGGAGCTTAATGAAGATTACGACCTAACTTTGGTGAATTAACTAGAAAAGTGTTTGTGTCTATTCAAAAAGAGAGCAAAAGACGTGTTTTCAAGAGAAAAATGTCTCCCAGATGGCAGAAACGTCATTTTTTCGAACCGTAACTTCAAGAATCATAACAAGGGAGTGGAAGGTGTTCAAATGGCACTAATCCCAAGAAATGTTTATTCCAAGGGTTTTGCTACGCGTGACCTACACAACTAGCAACTAAAAGTGGCCAGAAAGTGTTATTTCTACGCAACTCCTACGTAGGGCAATTTTCTCCTACGCATCTTGCATAGGCCTAGGCTACGCATCTTGCGTAAGCTCCCCTACGTATCTTGCGTAGAGGTCTGGCGTGTTAAAAGCTGAAAATGACAGAATTAACCCCGACTTATTTTCCTTTGTGGTGGCTTCGACTTCTACACCTCGATGCACGTGCTATACATATATTATATATCAGAATATAGGTTTTGGCTCATTTGGGTGTGAAATGATGAAAAAGGGTAACCTTAGGATTTCCCTCGGCTGTTGTCTATAAATAGAGAACTCTACTACATATTTAGAATTCCGGAAAAGAAGAGAATGGTGAGCGATTCTACATCAATGATGCGGTCTCCATTAGCCATGATCAACTAAACCGGTATCTAGGGTTTTCTAGCAAAACCCTAGCCAAGTAATGAAGTTTTTATATTTGTTTTCAATTATAACAAAGGGGAAGAAGTGACAATACCATGATGATTGTTGTAGATGAGTGATAATTTTTATTCTTCATACAAGATTATATATTTGTTCTTAATTCTTGTCTTAGATTGAATAAATATATTTTTATTACTCAATCATGATTATTCATTATGGGTTGGAACTCGGATGCTTAATCTATAATTTTCTACACAATGGTTCTTAACACTCGAAACCCTAGGCTTACACGGGCCATGCCTCGGTGAGGTATCATAGACATGCTCTACTTTAATTTTATAAATTAGGACTAGATTAGAGTTGAAATTACCTAGACGATCAATGAAAATAGCCTAGAGGGGGGGGGGGGTGAATAGGTTTTTGTGGATTTATTGACAAATTAATAATAATTGCGGAAAAGTCAATTTTAATCCAATTCTCTATCAAGATAAATCATACAAAGAATACTATAAGTATAGAGAATAAAGCAATAGAGACACGATATTTTTACGTGAAAAACCTTGGAAAGACTCCAAGTAAAAATCACGGATACGCTCGAGTATTGATGCACTATGAATTAAGGATTACACAGACTCTATGAAGTTTTAGACTTACAAATCCCTCTAGATCTGTCTTTCTCCACTCGATGTCTAACGAACTTGAATCACTCGTGCTCCACGAAGCTCTCGCTCCGCTTCATACTCTGACGGCTCTGCTTCTAAACGGATCAATGAACCACGAAGCCTCCTGCTTCGATCTCCGTACTCAGACGGCTCCATTTCTCAAATGAATCTAATCAACCACGTTGCAATTAGTGTGTTGATTTTTCAGCAACTAGTTCATTCAGTTGTGCATAGAGATCGTCGATGTAGAAACATAATTGAATAAACCCTAAAGAAAAGAGAACTAGAAGATATAGAATCACTCAATGATTTTATCTCTCTATCTCTATCTCTGTAGAAGAATATGAACGATAGAATACTATAGAGATCTCCCCAAAAGCCCTCCTCAAATCTGTAGAGACTCCTCCTATTTATAGAGAAAGATGATGAAAACCCTAATGTTGCCATTTCTCATAATTTCACACCAAACTAAGTTAAACCCAATATTCTTATTAATATAATGTATATTGCATGTACTTCGAGATGTGGGAGTCGTAGACGCATCATGGAATTAAATAGGGCAGGATAGACATTCAGGGATGAAATTAATTTTCTGCAGCACTTACGCCTTAGGCGTATGTCCTGAGCGTAGCCTCTAAACGTAGGCTTGAGTGTAGAAACTCACTTTCTAGCCACTTTTTGCTTCTGTAGGCGTAGGCTTGAGAGTAGATTCTTCATGAAAACCACTTTTCTCTACAACTGTGCCAAAATAACCGTCTTGATTCCACTTGAATTCTCTTGTATTCTTCACTTCTTTAGACTTGACATGAATTTGACGAAGCTTGACAATGCCTATAAAACCTACCCGACTTCACAATTCACTCAACATGGTTATTGTTTAGAACATGTCAAATACAAATAACAGTATAAATGTTTTTACAAGAGTAAAGTAAATAGCATGCACTAGTTACACTCTGTCCGGAGATGGGTTGTAGCGAATCCGATTGACGGTATCCTTTTTGGGAGCGTATTCGACTATTTGCGGTACGTTCTAATTCACGAGAATATATCGCCCTTTTTACAATTGTGTAAATTGGAAACTATTTTTATGGTTAGTAGTGGAGCAATGAAAACCATAGTTTTCTCTCTCTCTCTTGATCAAACTCTCAATTTATTTTCTATTCCTAGTTAATTTAGTTATAATTCTCGAAACCACACTAAACACTTTTTCAGCCATAATTTAATACATCAAAATTGCTAAAGTGAATAAACCAAGTCTTTGTGGGTTCGACATTCTCTTACTCAAGCAATTTGTATACTATAATTTGACTCGTGCGCTTGGGATAGATAAAATCTAGGTCGTCCCATTGGGTCATTTTTAATCATTATTTTTTACACCCCTGGCCGGACATTAAAGACCATTCCCCTTATGCGTATTCAGTGGAGCCATCACAATGAGGCAGAGTCCACTTTGGAAAGGGAGGATGAAATTTGTGTAAAGTATCCAGAGCTATTTAGTTCAGGTATATGGTGAATTCCGGGGACGTAATTCCTTTACTAGAGGGGAGAATATAATACCCCGTTATTTTATTTATTTAAATTAGATATATTTAACTAATTAATTAATTATAAATCATTTAGTTGGGTTTATTAGCTAATGGACTAATATATAAGTATTATTGGGCAATTATATATTTTTGGGCCCATTGGAAGGATTATATATATATATAATAAAAAGAAACCGTAAGAGACTTGTGTCACGTCTGTATTAGTTTAGAGGGAGAGAATAGAGACACTTGGAGGAGAGAAGTAGAAACGTCCAATACTGTTCGCGACTCTAAGATTAGACAAGTATAATGTTCTTTTCTTCCCCGTTGGACCCGTAATCACATCCTCTTTATATTGTATTTTTTTGGTTAATTCATGTGTAGGGATATATATCCATATATTTGTATTCGTGAGTAGTGATATATATCCATATATTTGTATTCGTGTCTTTCAAAAAGAGTTTATATATGATCTGCGTTATTACACACACATATATATATATATGTGTGTGTGTGTGTTGTATTGCAATATGTATGCTATATATATATATATGTGTGTTGTATTGCAATATGTATGCTATATATATATATATATATGTTGTATTGCAATATGTATGCTATATATATATATATATATATATATATATATATATGTGTGTGTTGTATTGCAATATGTATGCTTTATAGAAGGGTGCCCCGCTGTAGTATTTTTTCCCACACAGATCATGTGTGTTCTGGTGCACAACAAACTTTGACACATATAATGGGATTCCTAGTGCTAGTACAGGTGATGGATGTTTATAAGCCATCAATTCAATTCAATTGATTTGATTGGAGTACATATAAAAGTGGTACATGCTATAATATATGTGTGTGAATTGTGGATTAGGAATCTGAACTATCACCCAAGTTAAAAATAAGAATAAGAGATAGCAATCCCAAAGATGGCGGTTGAGGAAGGTTATTTAGGTGATGGCCCCATTAAGAATATGGGTCTGTAGATGTAGTTTAAGTTTTAACATAATCCTTTATACTTAGACTTGGATATTTTTTTACATATAGGAATGTAGTTGTGTACGCGAGTATATATATTTATATATCCTGCGTGCTAGTTAAAGTGCAAAATAAATTAAATAAAATAAAGCATACCTATATAAATAATGATAATTATATTCCTGATTATAAAATAAATAAATTAGAATTAAAAGAAAATGTGAGTTAATAAATTCTCTCAATGTGACTTAAATAGTGTTTATTTGTTTAATATTAATATTATTATTATTAGTTTATTGAGAAATGGAGGAAACTACGATGAGCTGACTAATAAGTTAGTCTCATCTGTACCATGGTCGACTAGTCATGACATTGATAAGTTGTCTGGTATGTGGTTATGGTAAGACATGGTTAAGTTGCCTATGGATTTGTGATTTAGTTATTATTTCACTTTATTTGTTTTGTCTATTATTTTGTGATTTAATTATAGTTGCACTTTAATTGTTTTGCTTATTGACTTGTGATTTAATTGTTATATCACTTGGTTTGGTTTGTCTGTTGACTTGTGATTTAATAATTATTGTCTCACTTTATTTATTTTGCCTATTTTCTTGAGGATAATTATTTATAAGTTGTACTTAAAGTTATAGGAATTATAATTTTACTCTTATATTTGATTGGGTTAGAGGATATGATTATTGGTACTCTGTTTGGGATCATGTAGAGTATACTTCCTCGTGGGCCTGACCCATCGTTGTTATCATTTCAGGTCATCGGCAGTTCCCATCACATGGTTAAGGGCTCATCTCACTCATTCTTGAGTTCTTCTATTTTTTTTCCTTCATTTTAGTGTAGGGACTTAATTTAGTTTTATTTTCAATCTTTTGTTTTCATTTATGGTTAGGGGTCCATAGATACGGATTCCCGAGTTATACCCTTTGGGAATTTTAGATTTCTTATTTCGTTTATTCATGAGAGTTAAACTGTTGAGACTCAATTATTTACATTATGTTTTTTGATTCTGTGCTTGTTTAATATTATTGAGTGTTGATGCGCCTTAGTTTTCGGTATAGGGCTGGCCAACCTATGCATGGAAATTAAGGGGTATCTTAGTTTTCGGTTAGGCGATGTGGGTCCTAAGAGGGGGTGATTGTGACGTACCACATCGCCCGGGTATAGACTTGGGGATATGCTTATATGTGCAGTGTTGTCTCCAATTAGTATAAGGCATTTTGGGCAGGAGCCCGAAAACAAAACTGTGCGGGTTGGGCCAAAAACGGACAATATTGTACCAAGTGTTGGAGCGGGGTGTTACAATCTCTATATAATTTCTTGCACAAGCTCTTGTTGAATTGTGAGAATTATGGATCTCAAGGGCTGTATTTATAGATGAATGATTTAGGTCCATAAAAGAAAATGATATCTAAAGTTGGTAACTGGAAACAATTCATAATCCATCTTTGACATGTATTTGAATTCCACTTCCTCCTTGGACTAGGATTTCTCTAAATATTCCTATAAAAATCCTAAAAATTACTCTAATTAAATCCTAATACAGTACACATGCAAAACCAGCTGAAAAACCCCTCATTCGAGCAAATTTTCACTTTATCATGGACAAACTACGATTGGGCCCTACGCCAGTGTAAGGCCAAGCGTAGGCTATGATTAGTTCTTTTGTAAAAAAATTTATTTCGAACAATTTTCTTCTATAATCCCTTCATATCTATGCTCTAACATCATTATACTTTATGAACGCGCACTCCCCCCAAATTTAAACACACACATGTCATCATTGTGCGACTCTAAAGCTCAATTAAACCTTAAAAATCACATCACACTCAACACATGCATCATCATTGTTCCGGGAATGCAGAATATAAACGATATCATCACATAAATATGAGAATTTGTAGATTTATAACATAAAAAAACAAAAATACATTTAGAAATTGATTGTTCAAGAAGTGAACATGAATCGCACTATAATAGACTAAACTACCCGACTATTCGACTTTAATGATAAAACAAAACTAGAAACTATACTAAAATTAAACTAATCCTCCTCGTTAGACTACGGTGGTGCTGGTGATGGATCAAGTCCCATATGAAACATATGTGCCTCGACTATGCCACGCAACACTCCTTGACCACACCGGAGCTATGTAATTTCCTCTCGGCGCAACTACATATCTGTCACAACAATCCTTTAGCTAACCCTCAACCCCTCTCATAGCTGGCGTATCTCATCTCTCATTGTTGCCTGCCCCGTCATCAACTCATTAAACTGTGCATGAGTGAGCGTCACTATCGCACCGGCAGGTGCCTGAGGCATCTCAGTAGCTTGTACCACTTATCCCTGAGGTGGCCCAACATCATCATGTCCCGCCTCTGGCTCAGCAGGCACAACAGGTGGTACGACCCTAGCAGGAACTACCATCGGCCTCCTCTGCAACACCACCTCACCAGCAAGTCTCGACCACTAGTTCCTCCAAGACCCCGCCTAGTAGACACCGGGTATATACCGGTTCACGTCCACCTCCTCATGAATCTCAACCCCAACATCTATCATCAGTCGCATAACCAAGGTTGGGAATCTCATCTGAAATCTACTCTGCCCGACCTTGGTCGCAGTCCATGTATCCACATAGTGCTAGTACATGCCTCGCCATAGTATCTGAGGAATCGAAATCCAGTGGTTGAACTCAAAAGCAGAATGCAACATCAAAAATAACTGCCACCGCTGAGTAATGTGCCCCTGAGGATGTAAACTCCCCTCGGTCTGCAACTGAGCTATCTCTATCACCCCAGGAAAAGGCTCTGACAGAGGCAAAAACTCACCCGCCAACTCTGGCAAGCATGCATTCGGAATATCCCAGGCCTCTGCAATGCTTTGAGATGTAATATGAAATCTGACCCCTCACACCTCATTCTCCATCCGTAGCTCACCGTGATAGTGCTACATGTGGAGCCAGAACTCCCGGATCATATCGGCAACCACTATCGTACAGGGTGGAGAAAAAATAAGCAATAAGCGTCGTGCCCATAGACATCGAATAGTCCACGCTAAAACTACATCCACCCTCTTGAAGACCTTCACATGATATGTCTTTTCTATCTGGTACCCCCTATCCATAACCTGGTCCAATAGGTCCTCCACTGTCGCCGTGGGGGGTACTGGTCTGTATGAATCCAACATCGGTGCACCAACACCCACTTGTGGCTCCGGCTTTAGTGTCGGTGGTGCTACTGGTGGTGACACGATGGGTGACTCGAAAGCCGTATGCATTGGCTCGCTATGTGTCACCTCTGACGAAGATAACGACGCAACTGGAAATACCAAACGTCTATGAGTCCTAGGTGGTGATCTATCCGCCAGTACTGGGGCAAATGACCTCGGTCCCACTCGTGAAGAACTCGCACCCCTAGTCTGCGGTCTTGTCTTCATTCCTACAGTTGAGATTTTCAAAAATAATGACCGAATCATTCCAGATACCAAATCAAACTCAAAATCAGCACTAAATAAACCCAATATGAGGTTTAAACAAACCACCAAATCAAAAGCATTTGAAAAATTCAAATTTCAACCCATTCTCTAAGCCGATAATCACAACTTTTGAGAAACGGAACAAAATATGTTTTCGACGGGATTCGTTCATCAATACTAGTTTAGAATGATTAAAAGATTAATTAGAAACAAAAACATCGAAGAAAAACTCACAAAATCGAAGGATTAGATGATTTCTCCAAAAATGGGTTTCCGAGACTCTTCGAGTTCTTCACGCGAATCCGGATGATCTAAGGACGGATCTAATGTAAGTTTGGCATGAATCGGTTCAAAATTGGCTTAGGGTCGGATTAGGAGTGATTTGAGAGAATTCGGTGGAGAAATGAGCACGGGAGAAATGTTTTTCCAACTTCAAGTGTATATAGACATCGCGTTAGCTGGAGTTTTAAACTCAAGCCTACTCTTAAACGTAGCTCCCTAGCCTCCAAAAAATTTTCCAACTTCAATCTCCGTCTTTTCTCATACATTATTAAGCGTAACCACTCTCAACATGTTTTATACACCTCATTGAATACTTCACCAGACCTATCGTGACGACGACGATGCTACGACTCAATCTTACGACGAACGAACCTACGACTCAATCCAACTATTAATGAATCAAAATACAAACTACAAATCTAGGTTCAAAAACTAATTCTCATCCCCTAGTACAACGTTTTAACATCGTTGGCGTGATGTTGCCATTCCTCAGTATCCATGATCATGATCGTGTGTTGGATCAGTCAAATCGATTGATTCCACAACACACTCAATCGGCTGAATGTCGACATAATGCTTAAACCGTTAACCATTCACAACAAATTTCTTTCTTGTCTCCAGATCATGAAGTTCTACTGCTCCATAGGGGAAGACCTTCGTAATTTCATACGGTTCATCCTATCTCGATTGAAGCTTACCGGGAAATAACTTTAATCTCAAATTTAATAACCACACCATCAGGCCGAACTCAAAGACCTTCTTTCGAATATGATTATCATGAAATGCTTACGTCCAAGCTTTATAAATCCGATAATTCTTATATGCATTGTTTCACAACTCCTCAAGCTCTGCAAGTTAGAGTTTCCGCCGAGCACAGAATCTCTTTAAATCAAAGTTCTTCGAACTGCCCAATACGCTCGATGCTCTAGCTCAACAGGGAGGTGACATGCCTTACCATAAACAAGCCGATATGGCGTGATACGTATCGGAGTCTTGTAAGCAGTCCTATAAGCCCACAGTGCGTCATTTAACCTTTGAGGCCAATCTTTCAAATCCACTCGCACTGTTTTCTCAAAGATATTCTTCAATTCCCTATTAGAAAATTCCACTTGTCCACTCGTCTGGGGATGATAAGGTGTACCAATCTTATGATTGATGTCGTACTTCCAACATAGATCACTGAGAAAACGGTTATCAAAATGTCTTCCGCCGTCACCGATTATCATACGTGGTTTATGCGTCTGTCAGGTGTGTGAAAATATGTGGTTAAAAATAACACCTTAACGAATCTAGGTTTTACCCTACGCAAGCGAATGTATCACTTGTAGAATAGCAAAATGGCTTGAGTAAGGGATATTGATCCCACAAAGACTAAGATTGTTCACTTTAATAATTTAAAAACACTAAATTATATTTTTGAAAATTGTTTGCTTTGGGTGGTCGAAGACCAAATTATCTATTTTAACTAATAATTATCTAAAAAACAAATAAATTGGTTGTGATTCAGATGAGAGAGAAAACTATGGTTTTTATCACTCCACCACTAATCGCATAATATAGTTCATTGTTTAAACTTTAAGAGGGCGATCCATAACTTTGAATCAAGTCGTATCGCAGATAGCTAAATACGACCCCAAAATGGAGTACCATCAACTGGATCGCGACAACCCATCTCATGACTGACCTAACTAGTACATGCCAATTATATTACTCTAATCTATTCCTAATGTATGAAAATAAACTAAAGCATGTCTATATTAAATCGCCAAGACATGGCCTGGGTCAACCTATGGTTTCAAGTTTCATTACCACCATTGTGTAGAAAACCATGATTAAGCATTTGAGTTCCAACCCTTATTGAATAATCATAATTGTGCAAAATAATATATTTATTCCATCTAAGACAAGAATTTAGAACAAACATAGAATTTTATATTGCAAATCAGTACAGTCTCTTAACTACTATAATCATCACAGTATGGTCACAGTATCCCCTCGTTTTCAGTTAAAAACAATAAAAGAACTACATTATTTGGCTAGGATTTTTCTAGAAAATGCTAGATGCCGAGTTAGTTGGCCATGGTAGAAGATGACTGTATCTTTGATGTAGAAACATTCTCCATAATCTTCTTATTCGGATCTCTAGGTTTGAATATGGCTCTCAACAGCAGTAAGTCTGAATGAATGAACCTCTTGAATGAACGTCTCACAGAACTCTCTAACTCCACCCGTATATCAGCAACCAGAATATCATATATATCTCTCTTCTATATATCTCTATATCACGTCTCATGTATGGTCTTGTATATATAGGCAATGGAATAAAGAAGCCCTTTTTAGTCTTTTCACTCTCAAAACATATCAAAACCCTAAATATAAGTGTATATACATGTATATTGAGGTCTGGAGTCATGGGCACGTCTTCCAATTAAGTTAGGGGTGAAATAGTAAAAATCACGCAGAAATCCTCAAAGTTTCCGCACTTACGCTTGGAGGCTACGCTTCAAGTGTAGCTGGCCTATGCTTCAAGCGTAGGTCCAAGTATAGGTCCCAAGCGTAGATTTTGAAATTCTAACCACTTTTTAGTACTGGAAGCGTAGGCACAAGCGTAGGATTTTTAGGGAAAACCATTTGTCTATGTAAATGCGTCAAAACGTCCGTCTCGAACCCGCGATACTTTTTGCTGAAGATGACGGCTTCTGAAAATGCCGTTTTTGCCATTCGGGAGCTATTTTTGTCTCGGACTGCCTCTTTGACTCTCCTCTTGGATAGAATGAACACACTCTTCAGTTAATTCACCGAAGTTAGCTTCATTTCTTCATTAAGCTCCTGAAACATGCCTTAACACGTAAACAACATAAAAATACCAGATAATGGAATAAAAGAACGTAACAATAGTGAGTTAAGGGGTCAAAATGACTAATATTTGGCACATATCACACCCCCAAACTTACATATTGCTAGTCCCTTAGCAATAAACTCAGGAAAATTTTCTTGTGATGGTCTTTTTACTCTAACTATTCTAACTAATCTAACTAATCTAACTACTCTAACCTAATCCCTTGCTTTCGTGAGGGTCAACGATTACACTTAGCACGTGTAACAAGCCTTTTAAACCCCTAGGTTACCCCTAGTGGACGAGTGAAGTCTCGTGAAGGTTTCCAGTGATGGTACCTACAAACATCTCAGTTCTCTATTAATCACGCATTCATGAGTTCACACACAAATTAATTAAGTCATGATACAATGCAAAAGATAGTATGGATACAAATACTCCCACTCACTACCGAACAACAATTATATCATGTTTCGTGTCATGAATGGTCCCCACTAAAATGAATTATTTCGCTACTTTCTACTTAAAATCCAAACAACCTTCCGTGATTTTGTGAACATTCAACTTATGATATTTCAGTTTCTCTTCTCCTACTTTATTGATCAAACTTTACTATTTTTCATCAAAACGTAACTTTTCAACTTTCCACTTTTCATCTCTTTTTGTCTTTCTAAGTCTCCAGACTTTCTAACGAGGATTTTTAGTCCCAACCAACTGGGCCCGAGCTTCTTCCATGGAAAATTTATGCTCATTAGGATTCTCCCATTTTGACGCGAACAGTGATATTGGAGATACCAAGGCCCGGTTACTCAGATAAAAAAACTACTTTTTGCATTTTATTTTCTCAAAACAAAATTTAATTTTCTTTATTTCAACCAAAACATCTCCCCATCTCCCCTTTTATTACGGAAAAATTATTTTTCAACTACATAGTCAAAAATCAACATATTTTTCATAATGAATGTGTGTTTATGCTTATAGGTCAATGTTATCCTTCTTAATTTCAATTTCACTTATTCACTCACCTATGTAAAACCACATCACTTCACTAACTTGATCTAATCATTACTCTCATGAATGGGAATATCAGATTACATACTACTCATACATCATAAACACAAACTCAATCAAACTGTAATGCAAAACATTCATGCGTGAAAACAAAGAATTTCTCCAAAATTTTAAAATTTCATTCTTTTTCGAAAATTTTCAATCCTTGTAATTCTATTCCTTTACCCCCAAACTTAAATCAGACCATGTCCTCATGGTCAAAAATAATATGGGAGAACAAATACAGTTACCCTTGAAGCTCAATTCTGGATTCCAAAGCAAAGCATGAATCCTTTCCCCTAAACTTGAATTAGATCACCTGTAGATATTATCAACAAAGCACAAATACCCAATCATAGCAAAAGAAAATAAATTTCATCATAAATATCCAAAAATCGACACATGTTGTCAAGGAATCAAATTTTTTTTTTTTTCTAAAATAATAAAAGAAAAGAAAATTTGATTTGGCCTTAAGGGCCTACAATACTAAAATAAAATAAAAATAAAAGAAATAAAGACATGGCCTTAAGGGTCTACTGTCCCTACAAATAAAATAACTTAAAAATTCTAAACCTAAATCCTAGTCCACCTCTTCTTCTTCATCACTTGACACGACACTTTTCAACCATATCCTGCAATTTGCATTCTCTTTCAACTTCTCTAAATCTTCTTCCGAATATATTTTCATAATTTTCCACCGCATCTCATCCAATTCCTTCATTCTATCACCCAACTACTCAGCAATGATCTTTGATAGTAAAAATGGGTATAGAAGATAATATTCAAATTTATCAGCACCTGCCCATTCTCTACTCACAATTACTCGAGCAAACGACATCTCATCCATAATCAATGTTGGAACACACACTTCATACCCATGAGTTAGGGAATACAAAGTTCTAAGCATAGTGTGATCTCTTGCACTAGTTCGATTATTAGGCCGAAGTTGAGCCGCAATGACATAATCCAAATAAAGCAAATCCAACTTCAACCACCAATTATCACACATCTTATCTCTCAGATCTGATACTACACACAATTCCCGAACCATCTCCTCATTCTTATGTGGCCATACTATAGGATTCAATATTCCTTGTAAGTTTGTCGGAGTACCGATTGGTATATTCCATGCATCGACAATACTTCTTCTTCCAATCACAACAAGAGCACTCTACTGAGTCACTTTGGCCTTCATCACCTCAAATCCTAGTGGTCCCAAAATTATCATATTTTCATAAAATTTTCGGACCAAGCCCGGATACACCTTTTCCTCTGCCCATTTTTCTAAACTCTTCAATCCTCGTTCTCTAGGAATTTTCCTTCCGGGCACAACTAATACTTGATTCATCCTCTCTGGATGAAATACTTCTTCAAATTGCAACCGACACTGCAAAAATGATTTTGGTGTGCTTCGGCTTCCCTTCTGACTCGTACTCTTTCATTCGCGCTCTTCATGACCACATATGGTTCCATACCTTCAATGAATTCCTCCAGGTCATAATAATCTTCATTAGCATTATCCATACTAACCCTCCTCGAAATAGAAAAAATATAAGAAGAATACCTAATCTAATGTTCACTCCTTGAGAATTGTGAATTGTGTCTACCCTATGGATGTAGTTATAGATTGATGTAGTAGAATTAGAAGATAAAAAGGATTTAAAACCCTTAACTGACTAGGAAAGGGGAATCAATAACTAATCCGACTCCAACTTATAATTGCAGTCCGTCTCCTTGTCAGATTTGGATTACTCTAAAAATTCTACAAAAAATCCTAAAAATAACTTAAATAAATCATAATACAAGTACAAGTACAAACCAGGCCACAACACCCCGAAAACAGGTCAAATTTTCAAAATTCCCTCGCTGAGCACTTAGCCCTGAGAAAATAATTTTTATTTTATTTTTTAGAAAAAACTTGTCTTACAGCAAACAATTATGACAATAAATCTATCACCAATACACCCCCAAACTTGAACGCACAAATGTCCTCATAATGCAAGATAAAATTTTGAAATAATACAAGCTAACCGCATACGCAAAATAATCGTGAAACTCTGGGGATATATCAAATAAATCGATTGAATCATCAAAATTGCAATTTTATAAACTACAAAAATATCAAGAACATTTAGAAGATAATCATTCAAGCGGTCACATCAGCCCTATATGAAACTATCCGCTCGAAAATTTATCTCTAATGTGAAATAAAAATAAAAATATAACAAAAACCTAACTAACACTAAGCTAAGACTCATCATCAGAGGGCGGTGGTGTAAGTGGAATCGGCACACCCACATGTTAACACATACAGTCAAATCTATGAAAGAACTGCCTTTGATCCCTCTATTGGCTCACTATCTCCTGCTGCGTGCATGTCTCTCCTCTGCCAAACTCTGCTCTATCCCCTGTATTTGTGCTATAATATCATCAAATTGAGCCTGGGACAGAGTAACAGTACCACCCGCAGGTGCCTTTAGCATCATAACCTCCTCAGCAGTAGCTGGCATCTGTGGCATCTCAGCCTCGTGAGCCATACCGGCATCATCCTCTGTTATGCCGGCATCAACCTGGCCTGAATCATCAGCATGAGCCTGCGCATCTGGTGCCAGTACTACGCCGAACACTGGTCAGTGTCGTATAATATCATCTACATGCTCGTATCCAGACACTAGTCCATATCCCTCTGGCGTACGGAGTACCATCCTTATATCTATTGCACTCAGCTGCATCTATCTCGATCCCAACATCCATCATAATCTTCATCACTAGGCACAGGAATCGAATCTGAAATCTACGCAGCTTAACCTTGGACATCCTGCGCAGATGAACATAGTGCGCGTATAGGCCTCCCCACAAAATCTGTGGAATAGAAATCCACCTCTCGAATTCAAATGCGTAGTGGAGATCCAGGAATGACGCATAACACATAGTAATGTGGTTGTGTGGCAGAATCTGAGATCGAACTATCACATCCCAAAACCATAGCATAGGATGATAATCCATCTTTTCTGTGTTGTTTCGATGCTCATCGGCCCACTGCCCAGCAGTCTGTAGTACAACCAAATCAGAAATAGAAGGTAGTGCCTGAGGCATAGAGGGAAACTCAGCAGCCAAATCGGGCGGACACTTGTCCAAAATACCCTATGCCTTAGCAATAGTCTGGGGGGTAATCTCTATCTATATACCATGGACCATAGTCAGTAGTCTCTTCCCCTTACTGAAGTGACGCATGTGCAGCCAAAACTCTCGAATCATATCCTCGCAAATGTGCGGGGTAGTCAGAGCTAGAATAGGAAAAAGATGTCTGGCCCTCAATCGGACAATCTTTCAGGCTGGCACTGGCTATAAATCCTCGAATATCCTCAACAGGTATGTCCTCTCCTGCTGATAGTCCTTCCGAAGAGCCCGGTCTTATAAATGCTCAACTGATGTTGTCCTGGGTACCGGTAAAAATGTGGTTAAAAATCCGGGATCACCCTGTACTAGTGGCTCCGACACCCTCTCATCAGCCCTATCATCCCCCATCGCTCTCATCAGCGTCATCCCCCTGTTGAACATGATCATCCTTTATATCCTCATCCATCTACTCTGCCTGCTGCTCCTGCATAGGTGGCGGTGATGCTTCCTGTGGAATAACTGGCTCAACCACTAAGCGACTATGTGGTAATAAGATGTTGCGCCCCTGTGTCGAGCTCTCCGGCTCCTCTGCCTCAAATGATAAGGAAGATGAGGATGCCGAATCAACATACTATGGCCTCCTGGTGCACATGCTACAGCGGCGAATAGGTGATGGTGCAGGTGATGGTGACCTCGACCTCTGTCGTACTGGTGGATCAGCCGCAACGGCAGCCTAAGCCACTCGCCTCGACGATATCTTGGTTTGTGCCATGCCTATAATAGGGAATTTTTAAAAATTAAGAGATAATGAACCGGACACCAAATCAAACTTAAAATATATCTACATATATCAAATACGACGATTAAACAAGCCATCTTCCCAAAAATTCAACATTTAATCCGATTCTTAAGTCGAAAAACTCAACTTTTAGAAAACGGATCAAAACATGATTTTAATAGGGCTCATTCGTCAATACTAGTTTAGAATAGTTAATTAAGTCACATGAAATCAAAATAATGGAACAAAACTCTCCGAATCGAGAGAAACAATTGATTTCCAAAAATTGAATTTCGGTGACTTTTCGAGTTTTTCACGCGAATCAGGTCAAATCACCAACTATTCTAACGATCCGTTGGCAATGAATGATGAGGAATTGAATGGGTAAATAGTAAGATCAAACCTCTTGAGAAATGGTGGAAAATTGAGAAAGAAAATAGAGTTTGAATGTAATGAATGAAGGAACACTGTCGCGGCCTGTTTATAACAGGCCTGCGCAGCTATGCTTGAAGCGTAGGCCCCTGACCTAAATTTTTAATTTTGCTCTCTTCTTTGTCGTCTCGTCTAGTCTTCAACTCCACACTTCTTAAATGATTCCTAGGCCCCATGTACACTTCATACTTAAATGATGATGGCCTCGCAACTCGATTTTACGGACTCGATCTTAAATGCCGAAATTACTAAATTACCATCTACAAATACAAACGAGGCATCAAAGCTACTCTTCTCTACCTAGTACCAATGTTTAACGTTGTTGGTACGATGTTGTCGCTTCTTAATACTCCGGATCAAGTTTATCCAGCTCGAGTGGTGGTTCAGTCAAATCGATCGTTTATACCACACACTTAACTGGTCGAACCTCTGTATAATGCTTCAATATCTGCTCATTCACGATAAACATCTTGTATGGCCCATCCCATCTTAACTGAAGCTTACCAGTAAACAACTTGAGTCTCGAATTAAACAACCAAACCTTTTGGCCGGGCTCAAAATTTTTTTTCCTGATGTGCTTATCATGGAATGCTTTTGTTCGAGCCTTAAAAATTTGAGAATTTTCATATGCATCATTTCTCAACTCCTCAAGCTCTTGCAGTTGAAGTTTCCGCTATGCACCGACTTTCTTTATATCAAAAGTCAATCTTCAAACAACCTAATATGCTTGGTGTTCCAGCTCTACAGGGAGATGAAACGCTTTACCATACACAAGAGGATATGGCGACATACTAATTTGTCTTAAACGCAGTTTTGTACGCCTAAAGTGCATCATTTAGCCTTCGCGGCCAATCCCTCAAATCCGGACGCACCATTTTCTCCAAAATATTTTTAATCTCCCTATTAGAAATCTCCACTTGACCTTGTGATTAGGGGTGATATGGTGTACCAATTCTATGAGTGACACCGTACTTTTCACACAAAGCGGAAAGAAACTAGTTGTCAAAATGTCTTCCACCATCACTAATTAAAACTCTCGGCATACCAAATCGTGAGAAAATATTCGATTTTATAAATTCTTCCACCACGTCATGATCAGTACGTATGGTGGCTATTGCTTCTACCCATTTCGAAACATAATCAACCCCTACAAGTATATACTCCTTCTTATCTGTTTTTGGAAACGGTCCCATAAAATTAATACCCCACACATCAAATAATTCTACAATCAGAATCGGGGTTAAAGGCATCATGTCTCTTCGAGATATGGATCCAAGCTTTTGACACCGCAAACACACTTTGCAAAATTTGACTATATCCTTGAATATGGACGGCCAGTAAAATCCACTCTGCAGCACCTTATGGGTTGTCTTTTGAGCTCCAAAATGCCCTCCACACTCTAGCGTATGACAAAAGGTAAGTATGTTTTGCACCTCACTTTTGGGGACACATTTCCTGATAATTTGATCAGAGAATTACTTATATAAACGCGGATTATCCCATATATAAAATTTGACTTGGCTGAAGAATCGGTATTTCTCATTCTTAGACCATCCTTTTGGAATTCGACATGTGGCTTTATAATTGACAATGTCAACATACCATGGTATTTTTTCCACCATAGCCACACTGAACAGATGTTCATCCGGGAAAGAATCCTTAAGAAAAGTAATTTCCTTTGTGGACTCGACAATGATCATTGACAAATGATCTGCAATAACATTTTCTGAACCCTTCTTATCTTTGATTTCCAGGTCGAATTCTTGCAACAACAAAATCCACCGAATCAGTCAGGGCTTAGAATCTTTCTTTGTCAGTAAATGCCTCAGAGCGGCATGATCCGAGTAAAAGACAACCTTGGTGCCTAATAAATATGATCAGAATTTATCCAAGGCGAAGACAATTGCCAACAACTTCTTCTCGGTAGTTGTGTAGTTCATCTGAGCTTCATTCAGAGTCCTACTGGCATAGTAAATAGTATATGGCAACTTTTCTTTTTTCTGACCCAACACAGCTCCTATGGCGTAATCAGATGCATCACACATGAGCTCAAATAGTAGAGACCAGTCTGGTGGATGATTAATCGGGGCTGATGATAGTTGAGCACGCGGCTTTTCAAATGTGTGAAAGCACTCTTCGTTAAAAATGAAAGTAGCGTCCTTAGACAATAAGTTGCATAGCGGTCGGGCAATTTTGCTAAAATCTTTGATAAACCTTCTGTAAAACCTGGCCTGGCCCAGAAAAGAGCGTATCTGCTTAACAAATGTGGGAGGAGGCAGTTTTGAAATTAACTCCACTTTTGCTTTATCGACCTCTATCCCACGCTTCGATACAATATGGCCCAATACTATCCCCTTTTGAACCATGAAATGACTCTTTTCCCAACTTAGGACCAGATTCGTCTCCTTGCATCTCTTAAGTACCATTTCTAGATGTCTCAAACAGTCTTCCAAGGTTTCCCCAAAAATTGAAAAATCATCCATGAATACTTCAAGAAATTTCTCTACCATATCAGAGAATATAGACATCATACACCATTGGAATGTTGTTGGCACATTACATAAACCAAACATCATCCGTCTATAAGAAAGCGTGCCATACGGATAAGTAAATGTGGTTTTCTCCTGATAAACAGGGTCAATTGCCACTAGATTATAGCCGGAATACCCATCCTGAAAGCAATAATAGCTCTGCCCGGCTAATCTCTCTAAGATTTGATCAATGAATGGTAGTGGAAAATGATCTTTTCTGGTATTCAAATTGAACTTTCTGTAATCAATACACACACCCCATCTCGTGGTCGTGCGTTGTGGATTTAGCTCACCTATTAAGTTTGACACCACTGTGATGCCTGACTTATTCGGTACCACCTGAGTTGGACTTACCCATGTGCTATCAAAAATGGGATAAATTATACCCGCATCTAGCAATTTTACCACTTCTTTCATCACCACCTCTTTCATATTGGGATTCAGCCTCCATTGCATCTCTCTTGATGGCTTTGCATCTTCCTCAAGTTGTATGCGATGCATGCATATCGAAGGGTCTATGCCTTTCAAATCAATAGCACTCCATCCTATTGCCTCTTTGTTCTCACTTAGAATCTTGACTAGACTCAATTCATGTTTCTCTGTCAATTTTGAAGATATAATTACAGGAAGAGTTTTATCGGGTCCCAAGAAAACATATTTCAGCTTTTCAGGCCATTCCTTGACTTCCAAGGCAGGGGGAGTAATTAGAGATGAAATTGGTGGAGTATTTGAAACTATTGGAAGTGGTTCAACCGACTCCTGCCATGGTTGAGTGTATAGTGCAGTCTCCATTGCATCCAGCTCTTCATTATGCAGCTTCAAATATGCCTCCCAATCATCAATTTCCTCATTTGGACTTTCTCCAGTCATAAATGACTCCAGTTCGTCTCCTTCCAAGATTTGAGTTGCAAAATTTGATATAATATCATCCAGTTCATCACACTCATTAATCTAAAAACATTCCCCAGATTCAGGCAAGTGGTGACTTACTTCGAACACATTCATCCTGACCTTCAAATTGTCAAATGTCAGATCCATGGCTCCGGTTCTGCAATTGATGCATGCATTTGCCATAGCTAAGAATGGTCTTCCCAATATTACTGGAATGTGCTTCTTCGCATCAGGGACAGGTTCTGTATCCAGGACTACAAAGTCAACCAAAAAATAAAACTTGCCCACTTGCACAATAACATCTTCAAGCACTCCTCTTGCCTGTTTGACTGATCGATCAACGAATTGCAGTACAACCAATGTGGGACTGAGCTCACCCAACCCTAGCTGTTAGTAGACTGAATAAGGAAGTAAGTTAATACTTACACCTAGATCAAGAGAGCTCTACTAATTTCTTGGTCACCAATGACACATGGAATAGTGGGAGCACCAGGATCTTTCCTCTTAGGTGGAGTATCACTTAAAAGCAATGAAGTCACTTGCTCAGTCAAGAGTATTTTCATTGGATTCTTTCCTCTGCTTTCCACTTCTGGGTGCAAAGATCCTTGAAAAACTTAGCATAAGGTGGTATTTGGGCGATTACATCTAAAATAGGTAAATTGATCTCGATTTTTTGGAATGTATCTAACATATCAGATTCTTTCATCTTTCCATACTTTGTCGGCTCTGTAAGACATTGAGGAAATGGCGCTACCTCCTCATAATACGCTCTTTCTGGATCTTCAAGTAATGTCTCATCAACATTGTCTTCCACCGATGGTTGGTCTTTCTACGTTCTTTCAGCCTCTTTCCTTGCAGTTTCCTTCCTCTACTCTTCTTCAGCTTCCTTCCTCTTCTCTTGTTCTGCTTCCCTTTTTCTCTACAACCTTTCTTCATGCTCTGCCTCAACTCGATTCTCCATTTCTTTCCCACTTTTCAGAGTCGTGATTGCTTGAACCGACTCATGAGGATTATTGGCAAAAGATCCAAGCTCCAATGTTTGTTGTGGCTTAGGGTTGACTATGGACTGACTTGGCAGTTTTCCACAACATAAGATTTTTCGGATCTCTTATCCTGTTGTCCACCTCTAGACCTCAGCTCAGATTGGTATTAGATTGTGTTTTCATTGATATTATAAAATATATCCAAAAGTTCTTTAGCTGGCTTTAGAGTAAACTGACCCTACGTGGCCGCATCTACCAAGGTCTTATAAGTTTCACCAAGTCCCATGTAGAAATTTTTAGCAATATCTTGGTCAGAAAACCTATGATGGGGGCATTTATACAAAATTTCATTATATCTTTCCCATGCATTATGAAAATGTTCGCCAGATAATTGCCTAAAGCTTATGATTGCATCTTATGCTTCTGAGGTTTTTCCTATTGGATAGTGTTTTTCTATGAATTCTCTCTTAAGGGCTTCCCAATCAATTTTTATTTCTCTTGCTAACTTGATGTACCATCTCTTAGCTCTCTCTTTCAATGACCAAGGGAATAATCTCACTCGCAAGTCATTTTTGGGCAAATTGTCAAACCTAGCAGTAGAGGCTACCTCTAGAAAATAATTTATGTGCTGGTATGGGTCCTCTATCCTAAGGCCTAAAACTTTTGGAAGCATATTGATCATGCTCGTCTTGATCTCGAAGTGTTTTGCTCCTTTTTTTTCTGGAAAATCTGCATAGGAGTCATACATATCAGGTGCGTAATATCCCTTCAATGATGTCTCTGGTGCCCTCGGTGGGACGGGTCTGTGGTCGCCCATTGCTTCTTTTTGTTGACGATGACATTCTTCAATAGATCAACGTAAACAATGGAGAGTCTTTTCGATCTCAGGATCGTACTTGACTAACGCAGTGCCTAAATTAGAACAGGTTGGTCTATCGGTCATACGCTACTCAAACAACTATTTATTTATTTTTTTTTTTTTATGGAATAAAATCTAATCTAACTTAACTACTTCTAAATTACAAAAATTAAAGCAAGAATTAATATACAAAAATCTAAGTAACTAAAACTCACAAAAGTTCCAGATGTAACTTTAGAAGTTCTGATCCTCTCTTTGACGCTTTTCAGAGTACCTGTCAATCACCCAAAAATCTCACTTTAGCTATAGTTACAATTACGCAATGCAAATAAATTACTAAAGCTATTGAACAATGCTTAGTCCCCGACAACGGCGCCAAAAACTTGATGCGTTTGTCAGGTGTGTGAAAATATGTGGTTAAAAATAACACCTTAACGACTCTAGGTTTTACCCTATGCAAGCGCACGTATCACGTGTAGAATATCAAAGTGGCTTGAGTAAGGGTTATCGATCCCACAAAGACTGAGATCGTTCACTTTAATAATTTAAAAACACTGAATTATATTTTTGAAAATTGTTTGCTTTTGGTGGTCGAAGACCAAATTATCTATTTTAACTAATAATTATCTAAAAAAACAAGTAAATTGGTTGTGATTCAGATGAGAGAGAAAACTAGAGTTTTCATCACTCCACCATTAACCGCATAATATAGTTCATTACTTTTTCAACTGTAAGAGGGCGATCCATAACTGTGAATTAGGTCGTATCGCAAATAGCTAAATATGACCATAAAAAGGAGTACCATCAATCGGATCGCGACAACCCGTCTCATGAATGACCTAATTAGTACATGCCAATTATATTACTCTAATATATTCCAAATGCATGAAAATAAACTAAAGCATGTCTATATTTAATCGCCAAGGCACGGCCTGTGTCAACCTAGGGTTTCAAGTTTCATTACTACCATTGTGTAGAAAACCATGATTAAGCATCCGAGTTCCAGCCCATATTGAATAATCAAATTGTGTAAAATAATATATTTATTCCATAAAAGAAAAGAATTTAGAACAAACATAGAATTTTATATTGATAATCAGTACGGTCTCTTAACTACTACAATCATCACAGTATGGTCATAGTTTTTCCTCGTTTATAATTAAAAACAATAAAAAAACTACATTACTTGGCTAGGATTTTGCTAGAAAACCCTAGATACCGAGTTAGTTGGCCATGGTAGAAGGTGAATGCATCTTTGATGTAGAAACATTCTCCATAATCTTCTTCTTCGGATCTCTAGGTTTGATTATGGCTCTCAATAGTAGAAAGTCTGAATAAATGAACCTCTTGAATGAATGTCTCACAACACTCTCCAACTCCACCCGTATATTAGCAACCAGAATATCATATATATCTCTATTCTATATATCTCTATATCACGTCTGATGTATGGTCTTGTATATATAAGTAATGGAATAAATAGGCCCTTTTTAGTCTTTTCAATCTCAAAACACATCAAAACCCTAAATATAAGCGTATATACATGTTAAAGAGGTCTGGAGTCGTGGGCACGTCTTCCAATTAAGTCTGGGGTGAAATAGGAAAAATCACGCAGAAATCCTCAATGTTACCGCACTTATGCTTGGAGGCTACGCTTCAAGCGTAAGTCCAAGCGTAGGTCCAAGCGTAGATTTTGCAATTCTTGCCACTTTTTGGTATTGGAAGTGTAGGCACAAGTGTAGGATTTTTATGGAAATCCACTTTTCTCCGTAAATGCGCCAAAACGTCTGTCTCGAATCCACGATACTTTTTGCTACAGATGACGGCTTCTGAAAATTCCGTTATTGCCCTCCGGGAGCTAGTTTTGTCTCGGACTGCCTCTTTGACTCTCCTCTTGGATAGAAAGAACACACTCTTCAGTTAATTCACCGAAGTTAGCTCCATTTCTTTATTAAGCTCCTGAAACATGCCTTAACACGTAGACAACATAAAAATACCAAATAATGGAATGAAAGAACGTAATAATAGTGAGTTAAGGGGTCAAAATGACTAATATTTGACACCTATCAGTGGTATATAAAATCTTGAAAAGATATTGGACTGTACAAATTCCACATATGCCTGATGGTCAGCGTGTATAGTAGCTATAACCTCTAACTATTTAGACACTTAGTCAACCCCAACGAATATGTACTCTTTATGGTCCGCTTTCAGAATTGGTCATATGAAATCGATACCCCATACATCAAATAACTGAACGATAAAAATCGGGGTTAGAGGAATCATATCACGTTAAGATATGGATCCCAACTTCTGACATCGCAAACACGCTTTACAATATTTAAATGCATCTTTGAATATGGTTGGCCAATATAACCCACTTTGCAGCATGTTATGGCCTGTTTTTTGAACTCCAAAATACCCTCCACATTCTAGCGTGTGGCAAAACTTCAAAATACTCTATACCTCACTTTCAGGGACGTACTTTCTGACAATCTGATCGGAGCAATATTTGTATAATTGCGGATTATCCTAGATATAAAATTTAACTTGGCTGAAGAATCGGTCTCTATCATTCTTAGACCAACCTTTCGGAAAATGACCAGTGGCTTTATAATTATCAATATCAGCATACCACGATATCTGTTCCACTACAGCCACACTGAACAGATGTTCATCTGGGCAGGAATCCTTAAGAGGAGTAGTTTCCTTTTTAGTCTCTACAATGATCCTTGATAAATGGTCAGCAACTACATTCTCCGAACCCTTTTTGTCTTTTATCTCCAAATCAAATTCTTGTAGCAACAAAATCCATTGAATAAGCCTAGGTTTGAAGTCTCTCTTTGTCAGCAAATGTATCAATGTTGCATGATCTGAATACATGATAGGTGCTCAATATTGTCCATTTTAGGCCCCTATCTTGCATTAGATATGTCCTTACATTCCGTTATTTGGTATTTTTATGTCGTTTGTTTGTTTAAGCGTGTTTCAGAAGCTAAATGAAGATTACGAGCTAACTTTGGTGAATTAACTATAGAAGTGCTTGTGTCTATCCAAAAGAGAGACCAAAAGAGGTGTTCTCAACAGAGCCGCAACTTCAAGAATCATACTGAGGGAGTTGAGGGGGTTCAAACGAAGCAATTATCAAGAACACTTAGTTCCCGGGATTTTGCTACGCATGCCCTATGCTTCCAGTAGCTAAAAGTGGCTAGAAAGTGCCATTTTTACGCTTGAAGTGTAGCTACATACGCTTCTCCCTACGCTTGGAGCGTAGTTATGGCATGAACATTGTTTTCAGCACAATTTTTTACTCAACTTCGGACAGTCATATCTCGGTAAAACAAATGTCCAAATAGGGTGATTCTTGAGCTTATCATCAAAAGCTTGAAGTCATATTTCCATATATATATTACACACCTACATCCAATATATGTAGCTACAGATATGATCAATAGAGTGAGAGGTATCCTGCAAAAAAAGCTGGAAATTTCAGATTCGGGCCAAAATCCTATTTTGACCCGGATTGATCCATTTTGACCCGGATGACTTTAAGTTCAACCCCAACACCTCTATACAATGTAATATACACATATTATACATCATATATTAGGGTTTTTCTTGGTTGGGTGTGAAATTACGAAAAAGGGTAATTATATTCCACAAGGTAGGGTTTCCCTTGGCTTTGTTTATAAATACCAAGTTTTGCTAAAGATCTAAGGGACTTCTCTCCTCATAATTTTGGGACTTCTCGCCACATAATTTTGGGAATTCTTTCTACCCAATTTTCAGATTCATATCATTCAAAGGGAGGAGTCATTCAAGATCTAAAGATCCGGAGAAGAAGATTATGGAGGGCGTTTCTACATCAACGATGCAGTCACCTTCTACCATGGGCAACTAATTCGGTATCTAGGGTTTTCTAGCAAAACCATATCCAAGTAATGTAGTTATTTTGTTTGTTTCAATTGTAATGAGGGGAAACTGTGACCATACTGTGATGATTGTAGTAGATGAGAGACCGTTTTTATTCTTGATACAAGTTTATATATTTATTCTGATTATTGTCTTAGATTGAATGAATATATTTATCTTACACAATCATGGTTATTCACTATGGGCTGGAACTCAGATGCTTAACTTATGATTTTCTACACAATGGTGGTAATAAAACTTGAAACCCTAGGTTGACACATGTCATGCCTTGGCGATTTAATATAGACATGTTTTAGTTTATTTCCATGTATTAGGAGTATATTAGAGTAATTTAATTGGCATGTACTAGTTAGATCAGTCATGAGATGGGTTGTCGCAATCCGGTTGATGGTAATCCTTTTTGGGGTCGTATTTAGCTATTTGCGTTACAACCTGATTCACAGTTATGAATCGCCCTCTTACAATTGAGCGAATTAAGAATTATATTATGTGATTAGTGGTGGAGTATGGAAACCCTAGATTTTATTTCTATTATTTTTGTCTTAATCTATCTTTACTTGCTTTCTTAGTTAATTAGTTAATTAGTTAATTAATTTCAAAACGACAAACCATATTGTTTCTAGAAATTTAAGAATATTATTTTACGAGAATTCAGAATACGACTTAGTCTCTGTGGGATTGATAACCTTTCATAATCTGAACTATACTACAATACGATTCGTGCACTTGCGATAGGTAAAACCTAAGCCGTCATAAGGGGCCATTTTTAACACATATTTTTAGCACAACCCGACGTACATCAATACACTACCACCTTCATTCCTAATAAATAAGATCAAAAATTTTCCAACGCAAACACAACTGCTAGCAACTCCTTCTCTGTTGTTGTGTAGTTAATCTGTGCATCATTCAGAGTCTTGCTAGTGTAATACACCGCATATGGTAGCTTTTCCTTTCTTTAACCCAATATTGCTCCTACGGCATAGTCTGAAATGTCACACATCAGCTCAAAAAGAAAAGACAAGTCTGGTGGTCTCATGATTTGGGTTGTCGAGAGTTGTGTACGGAGCTCCTCGAAAGCACGAAGACACTCTTCATCAAAGACAAAGGTCGCATCTTTAGCTAATAAGTTGCATAGTGGTCGGGCGATCTTACTAAAATATTTAATAAATCGTCTGTGAAACTTGGCATGGCCCAAGAATGATCGTATCTGTTTAACAGATAAGGGAGGAGGCAATTTTGAAATTAATTCAACTTTCGCCTTGTCTACCTCAATCCCTCTCTTTGATATTATGTGGCCAAGTACTATACCCTCTTGAACTATAAAATGACTTTTTTCCCAACTTAGAATCAAGTTCGTCTCTTTACATCTCTTGAGCACGAGTGCCAGATGTTTTAAACAGTCCTCAAAGGTTTCCCCAAAGACTGAGAGATCATCCATGAACACTTCTAAGAATGTTTCAACCATGTCAGAGAATATCGACATCATACACCTTTGGAATGTAGCTAGTGCATTACACAAACCAAAAGGCATTCTCCTCTACGCAAACGTACCATATGGGCAAGTAAAAGTGGTTTTCTCCTGATCAACAGGATCAATCACCACTTGGTTGTAACCGAAATATCCATCCAAAAAGCAATAATAGCTCTGTTCGGCCAACCTCTCTAGGATTTGATCAATAAATGGTAATGGAAAATGATATTTTCTAGTGTAAGAGTTGAGTTTTCTGTAATCAATACACACACGCCACCCAGTGGTCATGTGTTGTGGAATCAACTCACCCTTCAAGTTTGGCACAACTGGGATACTTGATTTCTTTGGTACCACTTGTATAGGGCTCACCCATGTACTATCAGATATGGGATAAATGATACCCGCATCTAACAACTTCATGACCTCTTTCATCACCACTTCCTTAATGTTCGGGTTCAACCTCCATTGCATCTCCCTTGATGATTTTGCAATATCCTCTAAATGTATGCGATGCATGCAAATCGAGAGATCTATTCCTTTAAGATCAGCAACACTCCACCCTATCGCCTCTTTATTCTCACTTAAGACCTCGACTAGACTCAATTCTTGTTCTTCTGTCAGTTGCGATGATATGATTACAGGAAGCGTCTTATCTGGTCCTAAAAAGACATATTTCAGCTTATTAGGTAATTCCTTTAGTTCCAAAGTAGGAGGAGTTATCAGAGATGGAATTGGTGGAGTACTCGAGAGTGCAGGAAGCGGCTCAATTGGCATTTTTCATGGTTGTCCATATAATGCAGTCTCTATTATAGCAATATCCTCATAGTTCAACCTCATCTGCTTATCCCAGTCATCAGGTTCATTCTCCAACCTCACTCCAGTCATTAAAGACTCCAACTCATCTTTCTTCAAGATTCGTTGTGCGAAGTCCTCCACAATTTCATCAATATCATCAATACAAAAGCATTCTACTACCTCAGGGAGTTGATGATTAGTATCAAAAACATTCATTTGCACCTTTTCAGGTTTCCAAATGATAGATCCATAGCCCCTATTTTGCAATTGATACACACATTGGCCATGGCCAAGAACGGCCTTCCTAATATCACAGGGATATGTTTCTTCGAGTCTTGGACAGGTTTTGTATCCAGGATTATGAAATCCACTGGAAAGTATAACTTTTCCACCTGAACGATGACATCTTCCAGAATCCTTATCATTTGTTTAATTGATCTATCTGCAAGTTAAAGCACTATCGAGATAGGATTTAGCTCTCCTAACCCTAGCTGCTGATAGACTGAATATGGAAGTAAGTTAACATTCACACCTATATCAAGAAGAGCTCTACTAATTTCCTGGTTACCAATAGCACTAGGAATAGTGGGAGCATTAGAATCTTTCCTCTTAGGCGGTGTGTTACTTAATAGCAATGAACTCACTTATTCGGTCAACAGGATTTTCTTCGAGACCTTTGATCTAGTATCTCGCTTTTGAGTACAGAGATCCTTTAGAAACTTAACATATGCTGGAATTTGGGCTATGATATCTAAGAGAGGAAAATTGATTTTGACTTGTCGAAACGTGTCCAACATGTCAGTCTCTTTTTGCTTACCATACTTGGTTAACTCTCTAAGACGTTGAGGAAATGGCGATGCCTCCTCATAACTTGCCCTTTCTGGCTCTTCTGGTAATGTCTGATCAATATCTTCCTCCACCTGAGGTTGATATTTCTGAACTTTTTCAGCCGCCTTACACTTGTTTGTCCTCTCTTCATGTTGCTGCTCAACCCTGTTCTCCACCTCATTTCCATTTCTTAAGGTTATGATGGCTTGAACTGTCTCATGGTTATTTTCAGTTAAAGATCCAAACTCCATCACTTATTTTTTTTTTTTGGATTGGCCACCGGCTAGCTAGGCAATCTCCCCTCCTCTCATTTTTTTAGTGCATTAGCTACTTGACCCATTAGAGTTTCTAGCTTTGCGATGGTTTGGGAGTGAGAGCCCATCATGTTCTATAAGTCTTTTAAAGTACGTGCCAGATCATTGTCAAAGCCAGTGGGGTTTGACTTCTTTGAGGTTGAGACTGGTAATTAAAAGGTCAAATGGCTTAAGAATTAGGCTGAAAATTATGAGTCATGATTGTTGGCTGAGAATTGAATGATTGTTGGTTCTGAGGGAATTTTGGTTGAGGATTTTCCACATTTTGAGAACGATATGAGAGAGGTGGATGATTTCGCCAATTTGAATTGTACGTATTAGTAAAAGGAGCATTATTCGAATTGGTCCATGCTGCATTTACATTAGCGACAACTATTTCATTACCCTGATACTCATTTTTGGAAAAGTCAGGTCCTATTGCTAAGACTTTTCTTTGGGCTGACTGACTCAGATTTATGAATTTGTCAAGTTTTTCTCCTAATGCGATTCTCTGACATCATCATCATTATTTTTATCTATGTTAAACATTTTGTCAGATCTTCTTTCGAATCCATCTCTAGCACGCATCTCAGATTCATGCTGAATCGAGTTGTCGCCCATATTGTCAAACAGCTTCAAGATCTTGTCTACTGGCCTCAGTGTAAACTGACCTCCCACTGCTGCATTAATCAAATTTTTATGTGTGGCACCAAGTCCAAGATAGAAGTTACGCACTATATCTTGGTCAACGAATTTGTGATGGGGACACTTTTGCATAATTTCATTAAACCTATCCCAAGCATCATGGAATTGCTCACCAGGCAATTCTCTAAAGTGGGTAATCACTTCTTGGGCTTCGTGGGTTCTACCTATGGGATAATACTTCTCTAAGAATTCAGCTTTTAGGGTCTCCCAATTGATTTTTATCTCCCTTTATAAGATGACATACCATCTTTTAGCTTTTTCTCTTAAGGAGAAGGGAAATAAGCGCACACGCAACGCATTAGGGCTCAGATTCTCAATTCTGACTGTCGAGGCCATCTCTAAGAACTCATTAATATGTTGGTATGGGTCCTCATTTCTGAGTCCATAGAACTTAGGCAATATATTAATGACACTAGATTTGATCTCATAGTGTTTGACTTCATCTTCTTTTGGAAATTCAGCATACGATTCATGAGACAAGGGTGCATAATACCCCTTCAAGGACGTAGTTGGTGCCTTTCACACATCGGCCTTCTGATTAGCCATCCTTTCAAGATCCAACTGTCGTCGATGCTCTAATTCCCTAGCTCGATGATTTTTACGAAAAGTCCTTTCGATCTCAGGATCAAAAGGTACTAATGCAGTGTTGCGATCAAAAAGTGATTACCTATCGGTCATGCACCAAGCAAAAACTTTTTTGTTTATTCTTTTATTCTTTCTTTCTTTTTCTGTGGAAATAAAACTAAACTACTTCTAAACTATTTTAACTATTAGCAGAAAGTAAAGCTAAAATTATGTGCGAAATTAAGCTAAACTAAAACTCACAAGAGGTCCGACGATGCAACTTTCACTGCTTCGCTAAATCCCTTTATGCTTTTCAGAGTACCTGTCAATCACACAAGAATTCCAACTTTATATACATTACAATAACGCAATGCAACTAAACTACTAAAGTTAAGAATAATGCCAAGTCCTCAGCAACGGTGCCAAAAACTTGTTGTCTGTCTAGGGTGGTAAAAATAATGGTTAAGAACAGTCCCTTACGACAGCTTAGGTTTTACCTATCACAAGCGCACGAATCATATTGTAGTACAGAATCGGCTTGAGAAGGGGAATATCGATCCCACAGAGACTTGGATTATTCACTCTAGAAATTTAAAATTTTGAATTATGTTTGAAAAAGAGTTGTTTGATTTGGTTTGAGATCTATAACTAAAATAGAAAATAAATTTTGATTTTGATCAAGATAGAGAAAAATTAAGGTTTTCATTGCTCCACCACTAACTACATAATATAGTCCTCTATTTACTCAATTACAAGGGGACGATCCATCACTGTGAATCAGACGTACCGCAAATAGTTGAATACGTCCCAAAACAGATACTATCAACTGGATTCGCTACAACCCATATCCGGATAAAGTGTACTTAGTACATGCCATCGACTTTACTCTAATATACTCCTACAACATGAAATTAAACTAAAGCATGTCTATATTACCTTGCTGAGGCATGGCCTATGTAAACTAAGCATCATTGTGTAAAAAATGACGATATGTTTAATGTAATATGATTGGTTAAGATAATATATTCATTCAATCTAAGACAAGAAATTAGAATAAATATAAAACCTTGTATCAAGAATAAGTTCGATCACTAATCTACACAATCATCATAGTGTGGTCACAATTTCCCCTCGTTACAATTGAAAACAAATATAGAACTACATTACTTGGCTAGGGTTGTGCTAGAAAACCCTAGATACCGAGTTAGTTGATCATGGTAGACGGTGACTGCATCGTTGATGTAGAAATGACATCTGTGTTCTTCTTCTCCGGATCTCTATGTCTTGAACGACTCCTCCCTTTGAATGATATGAATCTCCAGAGAAAGTGCTCTAAAAATTCTATAAAATCAAAGCTCCCTAGATCTGTAGCAAACCTTGGTATTTATAGATAAAGCCGAGGGAAACCCTAATTTGCATTAGACTTTTCCTATTTAGAATAGGATTCCCTTTTTGTGTGATTCCCTTCAGAATTGAGCAAAACCCTTCAATCTGATATACAATATGTATAAATCACGTGTATAGAAGTGTTGGATTCGGAGTTGAGTCAAAAGAAATTAAGTTGGGCCAAAACTGGAATTTCACAACTCTCCACGTATAACTCCCTACGCTACGCTTAAGCGTAGCCCCTTTTTGGCCCTTAAACCTCAAGCGTAGGTCAAGCGTAGCAAAATTCTTGGAAACCACTTTTCTTGATAATTGCTCTGTTTGAACCCCCTTAACTCCTTTAGTATGTTTCCTGAAGTTGCAGTTCCAAAATATTACATTTTTACCCTCCGAGCGACATTTTTTGCTTGAAACCCCCTATTTTGCTCTCTCTTTGGATAGACACAAGCACTTATTTAGTTAATTCACCAAAATTAGCTCGTTTTTTTCATTAAGCTCTTGAAAAACACTTAAACACGCAAATCGCATAAAAATACCAAATAATGGAATGTAAAGACATAACAATAATAAGATAGGGGCCTAAAATGGAGAACATTTGGCACCTATCAAGATCCATCACCCGTGAATCAGATTATACCACAAATAGTCGAATATATTCCCCAAAGAGATACCATTCACCGGATTCGCTAAAACTAATCTCTGGACAGAGTGTGATTAGTGCATGCCATCTACTTTACTCTAATCTACTCCTACAACATGAAATTAAACTAAAACACGTCTATATCACCTCGCCGAGGCATGGATTGTGTAAACCTAGGGTTTCCGGTGTTAAGCACCATTGTGTAGAATATCATGATTTAAGCATCTGAGTTCAAGCTCATATTGAATAAACATAATTGATTAAGATATTGCATTCATTCAGTCTAAGACAAGTGTAGAATAAATATAAAACTCCTTATATTAAATAACTACGGTCTTTTATCTACACAATCATCACAGGTGTGGTCTTTAGTTTCTCCTTGTTACAATTGAAACAAATAAATAAACTACATTATTTTGCTAGGGTTTTGTTAGAAAACCCTAGATACCAGTTTAGTTGCTCATGGTGGTAGGAGACTGCATCGTTGATGTAGAAACGGCCTCCATGATTTTTTGCTCCTGATCTCTAGGATCTGAATGGCTCCCTTCTTCACAAGATGTAAATCTCCAGAGATAGTGCTCTGAAAATTATGTATTTAGAAGCTCCTTAGATTTGAATCAGGTCTTGGTATTTATAGAAGATGTTGAGAGAGTCCTGTTTGTATTAGACTTGTCTTGCTTGGAGTAGGATTCCTTTTTTATGTGTTTCCTTTCAATTCTGAGCCAAAACCCTTTAATTTGATGTAAATACACCTTATACACATGCTTGGAAATGTTGGAGTTTAAGACAAGTCAAAGGATGTTGAATCAGATCGTGACTCAAATTCTGTAAAATCCCAGTTGTTGCCTACGCCTATGCGTAGCTTAGCCTACGCCTAGGCGTAGCCATGTATGTAGGTGGGCATAAAAATGATGTTTCTAGGCACCTTTTGCTTGTTGTATGCGTAGGTAGGTGTAACAAAAATCATGAAAATCATTTTTTCCAATCTTTATTTCATTTGAACCCCCTTTACTCCGTTAGCATGTTTCCTGAAGTTTCAGCTTCGAAATATGTCTATTTTAACCTTCAGGATGCACTGTTTGCTTGAAAACTCCTATTTTTTTCTCTTTTCGGTTAGACAAAAGCACAACCTTGGTTAATTCACCAAAGTTAGTTCAATTTCTTCATTAAGCTCCTGAAACACGCTTAGACATGCAAACTGCATAAAAACACCAAGTAACGGAATGATAAGACTTAACAATACCGAGTTAGGGGCCTAGAATGGACAACATTCGGCACCTATAATAGTACATATATGCAATGACAAGTAATAACAAGTAGAGGTCGTAAATTTTACCCAATTCCATCAACCCGCCCACACCCGCCCTCAAATTTTGAGTTATTGGGTGAGTGGTTTAAGATGCGGGTCACTAATGGATTGGGTAATTATCACTCCTCAATTTTGCGGCTTATTAACGGGATGGTTGAAGGTACTAGTGTCATCTCCCATCATTTAA
Source organism: Cornus suecica (assembly GCA_963922005.1). Classification (NCBI taxonomy): domain Eukaryota; kingdom Viridiplantae; phylum Streptophyta; class Magnoliopsida; order Cornales; family Cornaceae; genus Cornus; species Cornus suecica. Next base: position 26,110,358 of record OY998241.1, read on the forward strand.
AAACCCTAAAGCCTCTCTCACCCCTGACCCCTCTCGCCTCTCACTCCCTCTCTCTCCCCACTCTCCTTTCTGCCCCTCTTCTTTCTCCCCATTTTCTCCTCTCTTAGTTGCCCTTCTTTCTCTCTCTCTATATATATATCTCTATATAACTATATATATTAACATACATATATGAAATGAGGGATGCATTCTGAAAACAAATTTTTTTTTTAGATAACCAAATTAGATCTCATGGAATTTTTTCAGAAATTTAATTTCTTGATGTGTGTATTTATATATATACAGATGTAGAGTGATGAATTTGTATATTTGAAGGATTTAGCTTTGTTTTGATATTTTATTGTTCAATCATATTCATGTGTTTTAATGGAGTTTTGTTTTAATAAATGAAGAGATTTTTTTTTCCTGTTAATTGTGCTCTTAATTCGATTTGTGATTTTATTATTATTATTATTTTGTGGAATAGATTGCTTGGGAAATATTGATGTTTTCACATCGATGCTTCAAAAAACATGTTTATACAATTGTTATAAAAATGATAAAAATTTCTCACGCTTGCAAATATATATATATATTTTTATCAAACAGACCCATTATTTTAGGAATAATTTCAATAAACCCCCATTTACTATTGAATTTAATCAACTTACCCCCCTCTGTCCGGATTGCCCTCTATACTTTTCAATTTAATCAAGTAACTCCTCATATGTCTAGATTGCCACCTATACTTTTCAATTTCAATCACATTGCCCCTCACCCTAAATATATCTATATATATATTATATATATAATTCAAACAAATATATAAATTTCAAAAATATATATTAAATTTCAAAAGCTTATATAAACTTTGAAATATATATATAAATTCGAAAACAATATATTAACTTTCGAAAAAATATATAAAATTAAAATATATATATAAATTTTGAAAAACATATATAAATTTTGAAACAATTATATAAAATTCGAAACAAATATATAAAATTAGGAAAAAATATATAAATTCAAAAAATATATAAATATTTCTTAAACCAAAATTAGAAAAAATATATAAATTTAGAAACATATATATATATATATATATATATATAGGTAAAATATCATATCTTTTCTAATGAAGTGAATCAAACCACTTACTACCAACATCAATTAGTGGTTTTCTTTTTTATATATTTTTCCAATATATATATATATATTTTTCCAAAATACATATATATTTTTATGAAATATATTTTTTTTCCCGAAATATATATATTTTTCAAAATTTATATGATGTTTTCTAATTTTATAAAAGAAATTCGAAATTTATATATTTGTTTCAAAATTTATATATTATTTTAAATTTCATATATGTTTTTCGAATTTTATATATTGTTTTCGAAATTTATATATTTGTTTTGAATTTTATATATTTTTTCAAAATTTAATATATTGTTTTCGAATTTTATATATGTTTTTCAAATTTATATATTTGTTTCAAATTTTGTATTTTTTTTTCAAAATTTAATATATTGTTTTAGAATTTTAAATATTTTTTTCGAATTATATATATATATATATTGTTTGAGGGTGGGGGACAATGAATGAAACTGAAAAGTATATGGGGCAATAGAGACATAAGAGGGGTTAGGTTATAAATTAAAAAGCATAGGGGATAATCCGGACATAGGGGGTTAGTTGATTAAATTGAATAGTAAATGAGGGTTTATTGAAATTAACCCTTATTTTTATTCTAAAATAAGGGTTATATACGTAGATATAGATATATATATATATATATATATATATATATAAGTTGACCTGGCCCATTTATGACCCGGTCCGTTTAAGATCTTCCATGACGGGTTGATAATAAATTAGTGATCTGTTTTTGATCCGCCCCTTATTGATCTCTAAAACAAGAAACAGAATAAACTGCAGATAAAATTGAGTTTTCTCTCTAGATATAAGTAGAACAACGATCTTTCTATATAATTTTTTATCCACCATTGTGGAATAATGGTGAATGATGTTGGGAGTGTTGAAATGCGACATATTGGAAGGTTGGTTTGAGTTATTTCGTAAGTTGATTGATGGGAAAAGTGGTGGCGAGTTCTGCTAAAGAAGAAAAATGATTTAGGAAGAAAAAGAAACTAAAAATAACATACATATTAGTAATCAATACAATTCTAAAAAAATTACACAAACATAAATGCGAAGGAGTTGACCCATTAAAAAAATATATATTTGCCTCCTACCCAAGAAGAGAACTTTCTCCTGCGAATGAGATGGTTTAATAAAAGATGGACACATGTTTTACATTTAAAAAAAAGGTAAGATTTTCATTTAAGAAATAATTATAAAAAATACTTATAAATAGAAAATAAAATCTCCATATCTAAATAAATCTCTAATTGAACCCTAATAGCGGCTCCCTACCCGTATGCTACAGTCACCGTCTCAGCCACCACCCACCCTTGGGAGATAGAAAATAATTATAATAATAAAAACAGTCCTGAAAATCAAGTCGAAGACTGCAAGGCCTTGCCGGAGTTGAAGGCGATTCTCATCGGTCAAAATCTAGAGTTTGCGACCGGAATATACAATGTCAACAAAATGGCCTATGCTGTCAGTCCATGTACCTAATATATATACACTACCAAAAATATTTTAATATTTATTTATTTGATGCTCGTTGTTGTGATTTTGATAGAAATTCACACACTTGTTCATAAGGTTATTCTAAAAGAAGAAGTTAGAAAAAGAAAATAGAGATAAGAGTATAACTCAATTTGAAAAGGAAACAAAATTAATTCAATCAATTTTATAAAAAAAACCGGATCTAATACATTTTCAAATGAGAGACATGTGTCAATATTTTATTGAGTCATATGACGGGATAGGAAGGAAGTTTCTCCTTATGGGATAAGAGGCAAGTATTGTCCTAAAAAAAATCAAACAGTTAGCCCAATAAAAAAAGACTTGGATTTCAGTTCCTCAAAAGGCATCATATCTCATGTTCGAATATTATTGAGTGCAAACAATTCACTAAAACCACGATCACAAACAAAGTCCGAGCCTTATTCGATCGGTATAGAGAATTGCTTTACACGAGTTCTATGAATTAATCAGGGTGAAAGTCCCGTACATCCCGATTATTAAAGAAGAAAAAGAATTACACAAACAGATTTTAATATTTCAGTCACCAACAAATTTCAAGGTTATTATACATTAATTAACTCAGAAAGTCAGGAAACCAGTTACTACAATATACAGCAGCTAGCTTTTACTTCAAAATTACTTTTACCATATAGGCTCATATCATGATCTGAAAAGGCACGAGGAGGATAACAATTTAGAGCATCTTTGGTAGAGTTGTGCTTGTGTTTGTGTTTATATTGAAATAAACAAAAAATAGGTTTTTGGTTTTTTTGTTTATTCATCCAAAAACATAAGTATGTTTGGTAGGGATATTTTTTGGGTTGAAATTGAAAAATTAAAAATCAATAATTAATAATATAAATAATAAATATAATATAATATAATAATAAATAATAAATAAATACAATAATAAATAAATAAATATAATAATAAAAATTGGACTAAACAATAAATAATAATAATAAATTAATAAAATAAATAATAAATTACATAAAACATATTTAAAAATATAATAAAAATAATAAATAATAAACAAAATGAAATAAAAAATAATAAAAAATAAATAAATACAATAATAAATAAATAAATATAATAATAAAAAATGGACTAAATAATAAATAATAATAATAAATTAATAAAATAAATAATAAATTACATAAAACATATTTAAAAATATAATAAAAATAATAAATAATAAACAAAATGAAATAAATAATAATAATAAATAAATATAATAATAAATAATAAATAAATATAATAATAAATAATAAGTAAATATAATAACAAATAAATACTTCATAATAATAATAATAAATGAGTATAATAATAATAATAAATTAATATTAAATTAATAAAAATATATTTTAAATAATTAAAAATGAATAAATAATTTATAACTAAAATGAATTAAATAATGAAATAATAATAAATAAATAAATAGAATATATTTATAAATTAATATATAAATTAATAAATAATAATATAAATAATAATTTAATAATATAAATAATAAAATAATAAAATATATTATAAAATGAAGAAATAATAAAGAAAGAAAAACAATAATACATAAATAAATATTATAATAAATAATAAATAAATAGTAAGACCAAATTCATGTTTATAAATAGTGGAGTGAAAAAACACCAAATTTTGATTTTTTCATTTTGTACTAAAAGAGGCATGTGTTTGTTTAATGTGGTTTGAAAACACAAACATAAAAATCCAACCAAACATGTGTTTTAAACTAAAACACACAAACAGAAACAGAAACCCTTCAATCAAACAGGCCCTTAGAGATCTTTGGACAGGTGCATAACAAAGCAAATCCCTAGTTTTACAAACATGTAACACCATCAACTTAGGGAAATAAAATGTAGCATAACAGAGCACCTAACTAGGTCTACAAAAATGTAATACCACAAACTTCTGGAGAAATACGATACATAAAAACCTAGCAACATACAAGAGTGAAAGGGTGATCTTTATAAGTTGTGAAAGTGGGATTTTCGAAAATTGAAAAGAATCACACGCGCGCACACATATATCTACATATGGATAGCACCTGATGAAAGGCGAAAAAAAAACCCTAGAATAGTATGAACAAAATCACTTTGTGACGGTATAAACAGATACAAGGAGTATTACTGCATGATCAAAATCATTGTCATGAACAGAGTCTCTTTCCTCCTTATATATGACACTTAACAAGTCTCCCAAGCATCAGGAGGGATCAATTAATGACGAACAAGTAAATAATTTTATCTTGAAAACCTGCATCATTCTGTTGGGATAGTTAATTAAACATGAGTCTTGTGCCACATTCACAGTCACAAGCCATGTCCACCATGGTTCTATTAATGGCTCTTCGAAACTCTGTCAAGAGCATCAAAAACGCTCTGTAAAGTAACCTCCTCTACAATCACTATCTTGTCCCTTGATTTAGAACCAGCACCTATAGAAACCTGCCTTCTTTTGACCCCAATAACCTGTTTAAAAAATAAAATGAGTATTGTTAAATTCCCCTGTTCATGAGCAAGAAGGAACCGGACAGCAAAGGAAAGAAATTATCAATTTAGAGAACACCCCGATTAGAGCATGTTCTTATTTTAACGATACTAAAACTTCAACCATTTGAAACATTTAGTCAACCAACATCAATGGAAGTATCGAAAATAACAATTAGTGTCTCTTTACATATGCTGGATAGTCAATCCAGGTTAACTATCCAGCAAAATTTAATAGAAAATTCAAAGAGAAAAAACGCAACATATAACACAAAATATGTTATGTGGCTTGCCAAAAAGTAGCTCAGCCTCAATGATCCAAGATAAGAAAAATCTAGACAAAATGATGAATTATAATAACAGTCAAGATTTTATCTGATAGAACTATTTATAGCAAATGCATTTATGTATCATGCCTCTTCCACTTATTGGTTTTGATATTTTTTCATTCAACGGATGGAGCCTCTGAATCTTGTAGATGGATTGAACTTCGGATAGAAGTTTGGGGTCATATAATGAGGCCTGCAGTATACTAGCTTTTAGTGAAACACACGAGGATGGAGTTTGTGAGTGGCTCACCAATCCTTAAAAATGAAAACACGAAAAGTAACAACTTCATCCAAAAAGGTGTTGCCTCAAGATTAGACCTGATGTAATCAAAATTAACATTTTAATTGGTTGTAATTGTGGTCCAAATGACTAGACTAGGATTACTAGATAATGAATTTTTTTTCTTTCTTCTCCTTTTTTGTTCTTTTTTTCCTTCTTTTTTTCCCTGATACGTATTAAGTATATTAGAAAGTGTGTCAAATGGGGAACGCATACCAAAAGCAACAAAAGCTAAACAAAATCCTTGGGCCTGTTTGGTAGAGCTGTGTTTGTGTTTGTGTTTGTGTTGAAATAAACAAAAAACAGGTTTTTGGTTTTTTTGTTTATTCATCCAAAAACATAAGTATGTTTGGTACGGATGTTTGTTGGGTTGAAATAAAAAAATTAAAAATCAATAATTAATAATATAAATAAAAAATAAAATATAATATAATAATAATAATAAATGAATACAATAATAATAAATAAATATAATAATAAAAAAATGGACTAAACAATAAATAATAATAATAAAATAAATAATAAATTACATAAAACATATTTAAAAATATAATAAAAATAATAAATAATAAACAAAATGAAATAAATAATAATAATAAATAAATAAATACAATAATAAATAAATATATATAATAATAATAAATGGACTAAATAATAAATAATAATAATAAATTAATAAAATAAATAATAAATTACATAAAACATATTTAAAAATATAATAAAAATAATAAATAATAAACAAATGAAATAAATAATAATAAAAAATAAACAAATACAATAATAAATAAATATATATAATAATAATAAATGGACTAAATAATAAATTAATAAAATAAATAATAAATTACATAAAACATATTTAAAAATATAATAAAAATAATAAATAATAAACAAAATGAAATAAATAATAATAATAAATAAATATAATAATAATAAATAATAAATAAATATAATAATAAATAATAAGTAAATATAATAACAAATAAATACTTCATAATAATAATAAAAAATGAGTATAATAATAATAAATTAATATTAAATTAATAAAAATATATTTTTAAATAATTAAAAATGATTAAATAATTTATAAATAAAATGAATTAAATAATGAAATAATAATAAATAAATAAATAGAATATATTTATAAATTAATATATAAATTAATAAACAATAATATAAATAATAATTTAATAATATAAATAATAAAATAATAAAATATATTATAAAATGAAGAAATAATAAAGAAAGAAAAGTAATAATACATAAATAAATATTATAATAAATAATAAATAAATAGTAAGACCAAATTCATTTTTATAAATAGTGGAGTGAAAAAACACCGAATTTTGGTTTTTTCATTTTGTACTAAAAGAGGCAAGTGTTTGTTTAATGTGGTTTGGAAACACAAACATAAAAATCCAACCAAACATGTGTTTTAAACTAAAACACACAAACAGAAACAAAAACCCTTCAACCAAACATGCCCTAAGGGCCCAATCACCCAGAAAATCAACTTTCTCCGCTATAGATGTGTAACATACCCATAACCCTACACAACAGAGAAGATACCAACAAATCTTTGGTAGAGCCAATAGAGGATTCAACCCTTCTAAACATCTTCAATAGCCTTCTTCTATAGGCACCACCAAAGACAAAGGGACACCGCCCTCCAAAAAAACACGGGCTTTTGCTCCCACATAACCCCTTGTCGAAGAATCCATCAGACCCTCCGTCATGCGAGCCATAACCATTGGAACCCAAACAAACCTATCAACAAGCGCTAGAAGTCATGGGCAATAGGAAGTGTGAGAGGAGGTGATCAACTAACTCATCATCCCGCTGACAAATGCAACACC